>CM050170.1:13098883-13156383 GCA_027410445.1 Discoglossus pictus
CGTCTCTCTCTCTCTCTCAATGCCCCATCTCCCTTCACGTCTCTCTCTTCTCATGCCCCATCTCCCTCTCACGTCTCTCTCTCTCTCATGCCCCATCTCCCTCTCACGTCTCTCTCTCTCTCATGCCCCATCTCCCTTCACGTCTCTCTCTCTCATGCCCCATCTCCCTCTCACGTCTCTCTCTCTCTCTCATGCCCCATCTCCCTCTCACGTCTCTCTCTCTCTCTCATGCCCCATCTCCCTTTCACGTCTCTCTCTCTCTCATGCCCCATCTCCCTCTCACGTCTCTCTCTCATGCCTCATCTCCCTCTCACGTCTCTCTCTCATGCCTCATCTCCCTCTCACGTCTCTCTCTCTCACGCCCCATCTCCCTCTCACGTCTCTCTCTCTCACGCCCCATCTCCCTCTCACGTCTCTCTCTCTCTTATGCCCCATCTCCCTCTCACGTCTCACTCTCTCATGCCCCGTCTCCCTCTCACGTCTCTCTCTCTCATGCCCCGTCTCCCTCTCACGTCTCTCTCTCTCATGCCCCGTCTCCCTCTCACGTCTCTCTCTCTCATGCCCCATCTCCCTCTCGCGTCTCTCTCTCTCATGCCCCATCTCCCTCTCGCGTCTCTCTCTCTCATGCCCCATCTCCCTCTCGCGTCTCTCTCTCTCATGCCCCATCTCCCTCTCGCGTCTCTCTCTCTCATGCCCCATCTCCCTCTCACGTCTCTCTCTCTCATGCCCCATCTCCTCTCGTGTCTCTCTCTCTCATGCTCCATCTCCCTCTCACGTCTCTCTCTCTCTCATGCCCCATCTCCCTCTCACGTCTCTCTCTCTCATGCCCCATCTCCCTCTCACGTCTCTCTCTCTCATGCCCCATCTCCCTCTCACGTCTCTCTCTCTCATGCCCCATCTCCCTCTCACGTCTCTCTCTCTCATGCCCATCTCCCTCTCACGTCTCTCTCTCTCTCATGCCCCATCTCCCTCTCACGTCTCTCTCTCTCTCATGCCCCATCTCCCTCTCACGTCTCTCTCTCTCATGCCCCATCTCCCTCTCACGTCTCTCTCTCTTATGCCCCATCTCCCTCTCACGTCTCTCTCTCTCATGCCCCTATCTCCCTCTCACGTCTCTCTCTCTCATGCCCCATCTCCCTCTCACGTCTCTCTCTCTCATGCCCCATCTCCTCTCACGTCTCTCTCTCTCATGCCCCATCCTCCCTCTCACGTCTCTCTCTCTCATGCCCCATCTCCCTCTCACGTCTCCTCTCTCTCATGCCCCATCTCCCTCTTCACGTCTCTCTCTCTCATGCCCCATCTCCCTCTCTCAGTCATCTCTCTCTCATGCCCCATCTCCCTCTCACTGTCTCTCTCTCTCATGCCCCATCTCCTCTCACGTCTCTCTCTCTCATGCCCCATCTCCCTCTCACGTCTCTCTCTCTCATGCCCATCTCCCTCAAGCGGTCTCTCTCTCTCATGCCCCATCTCCCTCTCGCGTCTCTCTCTCATGCCCCATTCTCCCTCTCGCGTCTCTCTCTCTTCATGTCCCACCTCCCTCTTAGCGTCTCTCTCTCTCTCATTGCCCCATCTCCCTCTCACTCGTCTCTTTCTTACTCCCTCCCCCTCTCATTGCCCCGACTCCTCTCGACGTCTCTCTCTCTCTCATGCCCCATCTCCCTCTCACGTCTCTCTCTCTCTCATGCCCCATCTCCCTCTCCACATCTCTCTCTCTCATGCCCCATCTCCTCTCACATCTCTCTCTCTCATGCCCCATCTCCCTCTCACGTCTCTCTCTCTCATGCCCCATCTCCCTCTCACGTCTCTCTCTCATGCCCCATCTCCCTCTCGCGTCTCTCTCTCATGCCCCATCTCCCTCTCACGTCTCTCTCTCTCATGCCCCATCTCCCTCTCACGTCTCTCGCTCTCATGCCCCATCTCCCTCTCACGTCTCTCTCTCTCATGCCCCATCTCCCTCTCACGTCTCTCTCTCTCATGCCCCATCTCCCTCTCACGTCTCTCTCTCATGCCCCATCTCCCTCTCACGTCTCTCTCTCTCATGCCCCATCTCCCTCTCGTGTCTCTCTCTCTCATGCTCCATCTCCCTCTCACGTCTCTCTCTCATGCCCCATCTCCCTCTCACGTCTCTCTCTCTCATGCCCCATCTCCCTCTCACGTCTCTCTCTCTCATGCCCCATCTCCCTCTCACGTCTCTCTCTCTCTCATGCCCCATCTCACGTCTCTCTCTCTCATGCCCCATCTCACGTCTCTCTCTCTCATGCCCCATCTCACGTCTCTCTCTCTCATGCCACCTCTCCCTCTCGCGTCTCTCTCTCATGCCCGATCTCCCTTCACGTCTCTCTCTCATGCCCGATCTCCCTTCACGTCTCTCTCTCTCATGCCCCATCTCACGTCTCTCTCTCTCTCATGCCCCATCTCCCTCTCACGTCTCTCTCTCATGCCCCATCTCCCTTCACGTCTCTCTCTCTCTCATGCCCCATCTCCCTCTCACGTCTCTCTCTCTCATGCCCCATCTCCCTCTCACGTCTCTCTCTCTCATGCCCCATCTCCCTCTCACGTCTCTCTCTCTCATGCCCCATCTCCCTCTCACGTCTCTCTCTCTCATGCCCCATCTCCCTCTCACGTCTCTCTCTCTCATGCCCCATCTCCCTCTCACGTCTCTCTCTCTCATGCCCCATCTCCCTCTCACGTCTCTCTCTCTCATGCCCCATCTCCCTCTCGCGTCTCTCTCTCTCATGCCCCATCTCCCTCTCGCGTCTCTCTCTCATGCCCCATCTCCCTCTCGCGTCTCTCTCTCTCATGCCCCATCTCCCTCTCACGTCTCTCTCTCTCTCATGCCCCATCTCCCTCTCACGTCTCTCTCTCTCTCATGCCCCATCTCCCTCTCACGTCTCTCTCTCTCTCATGCCCCATCTCCCTCTCACGTCTCTCTCTCTCTCATGCCCCATCTCCCTCTCACGTCTCTCTCTCTCTCATGCCCCATCTCCCTCTCACATCTCTCTCTCTCATGCCCCATCTCCCTCTCACGTCTCTCTCTCTCATGCCCCATCTCCCTCTCACGTCTCTCTCTCATGCCCCATCTCCCTCTCGCGTCTCTCTCTCATGCCCCATCTCCCTCTCACGTCTCTCTCTCTCATGCCCCATCTCCCTCTCACGTCTCTCTCTCTCATGCCCCATCTCCCTCTCACGTCTCTCTCTCATGCCCCATCTCCCTCTCACGTCTCTCTCTCTCATGCCCCATCTCCCTCTCGTGTCTCTCTCTCTCATGCTCCATCTCCCTCTCACGTCTCTCTCTCATGCCCCATCTCCCTCTCACGTCTCTCTCTCTCATGCCCCATCTCCCTCTCACGTCTCTCTCTCTCATGCCCCATCTCCCTCTCACGTCTCTCTCTCTCTCATGCCCCATCTCACGTCTCTCTCTCTCATGCCCCATCTCACGTCTCTCTCTCTCATGCCCCATCTCACGTCTCTCTCTCTCATGCCACCTCTCCCTCTCGCGTCTCTCTCTCATGCCCGATCTCCCTTCACGTCTCTCTCTCATGCCCGATCTCCCTTCACGTCTCTCTCTCTCATGCCCCATCTCACGTCTCTCTCTCTCTCATGCCCCATCTCCCTCTCACGTCTCTCTCTCATGCCCCATCTCCCTTCACGTCTCTCTCTCTCTCATGCCCCATCTCCCTCTCACGTCTCGCTCTCTCATGCCCCATCTCCCTCTCACGTCTCTCTCTCATGCCCCATCTCCCTTCACGTCTCTCTCTCTCTCATGCCCCATCTCCCTCTCACGTCTCGCTCTCTCATGCCCCATCTCCCTCTCACCTTCTCTTTGATTTTTCTGCTGTCATTCTCCCTGTTGATCTCCTCCGACTTCATCTGAACCATCAGACAGAAAACTTTCTCTCTCCACCGTGACAGCAGCAGCCGAGGCTTCTCCCTGTCCCCAGGAAGCCCCTGTAAGAGACAGAGACCGAGTTATAATGGGGTTGGAAGAAAAGCTGGAAGATCTGAGTGTGGCTCAGTGCCCTAAGCCAGGAATGGCGGTCTACCAGTGAGTACGGACTCACCTTCTTACACAGTTCCTCCTCCTGCAAGGACAGGATATTAGTGAGCGAGGACAGCCGGGTGTTAAGGAGACACGCTGAAGTCTGCAGAGTATTGCGTTCCTTCTCCAGGGCCTTAAAAAAAAAAAAGAAAGAAAACAAGTGAAGGTTAAGTTTAATTATTACAAGTCAGAGCTGCAGGGGTAAGTAACAATTATTGGCAATGGTCTGGCATTAGCAAAAGATATTACAGTCCTACCTGTATCGTACTCTGCAGTTCCATCTTCTCTCTCCGCTGCTCCTCCAGTCTTCTGTTATCTGGCACTAGCTCCCCAATGTATGTCCGGAGCTGCTGCACCAGGGAATTCTGAGAGTCAAGGGCCAGGCAAGACTGGCTATGGGGGAAATGCAGGAGTTAGGTGGGAGGTACGGTGCATTCCTGTACTAATATACCAATACACACACACACATATATATATTTCTATATATATATATATATATATATATATATATATATATATATATATATATATATATATATATATATATATATATATATTGTGATAAAGTGCTCTTCTATAAAAATGAGCACAAAGGGACTCAACTTTGTCCCAACTTTTTCCTTTTGATTATCTCGAGAATGTAAAAGATCTGAACCTCTTTATATAAAAATTAGCTCTAAAAAAAGAATACTATAAAAAGGAACAAAAAAAGATGGAAGGGCTTGGGCTGTCAGTTGAAGACTCAGAGGCTCTCAAGAATCTATTTTCGTTCCTAGAGGAAAAAGAGGAGAGTGCATCAATAGCAAAGGATCCATTCCTTAGAGATCACTGTAAAAACAAGAGTAGATATACCCCTGAATTAAAAGGATTCAGTAATCTGTCAATCTGGTATCCAAAGAAATGGAAAAATGGAATAATAATAATAAAAGAAAAAATAACCAAACTTATAACTTAACTAAAGAAGAGTTCAAAGCTTTATGTGATCTTGAAGATCGAAGCATTGGCATAAAACCGGCGGACAAGGAGGGCAACATTGTCCTAATGGATAAATCGGACTATAAGGAGATGTGCCTGAAAATCCTGAGAGATGAAAGCACTTGGGTAAAAATCCAACCACTTGAATATGGCACAGAACCATGTGCGATAATAACTCCGGCAAAAGATGCCTGCCTTCCAGAAGAGCCTATGATGGCAACCTTTTATTGCTTACCCAATACCAGGGCGCCCGAGAATATCTGTAAATGGTTGCCTCACAGAGAAAATAAGTGAGCTGGTAGATTATAACTTAAAAAAACATGGTGCTCCCTTCTTTTCCAAAGGATACCACTGATTTAATCGAACACCTCATCAATCTGCATGTTCCAATCGATGCCAAACTGGCTTCCATAGATGTGGAACAGTTATATTCCAGCATCCCGCATGACAAAGGCATAAAAGCAGATGTAGGGTAATGTAAAAGAAGGTTGGCATAAGCTCTTGGTCACATTATTGTCTTTCATCTTGACGCATAATTATTTCTTGTTCATGAATACCCCCCCCGAATTATGCAAATCTCTACTTAGGATTCTGGGAGGAGACAGTCGTTTTTAAAGAAAATATGATAAATTATACTGATAACATACTTGGCTGGCATCGTTACATTGACGACGTAATGACGGGCAAAGAAAGAGTCTTAACATCAATGGACCTCAACCTACATACGAATTTAATCATGATGATGAGCTTAATTTCCTGAATCTCAAAATTACTAAAGATGTTATAGGTAACATCCATACCACTGTCTTTAGGCAGGCAGCGGCTACCAGAGTTCCAACTGGGCAGTATCTGAGATTAAGGAGAAATTGTACAGATTTCCAAGACTTAAAAATTACAGGAAAACATACTAGGACAACGTTTCCGAGAGAGGGGATATCCAAACAAAGTCCTCAAGAGAGCGTACCAGACGGCAACTAACTCAGAAATGGAAGAACTACTGTATAGGAAATTAGACCCCAAAAATGAGGAGTTCTTAAGATGTATTATGACTTTTGGGAGTGACAATGAAAAAAATAAAAGCAATATTGAATAAATGTTGGTATATCCTGCTGGAAGATCCTATTATAAGTCAATTCGACCTATTAACCACTGAAGAAGTCCAAAATTGGACGAAACGCGTTTGGTTGTATATATATATATATATATATATATATATGTATGTATGTTTTTTACTTTTTTTTTTTTATAGTATTATATTACCTATCTGTTTTTTGGTGTATACTATTCCACTTTACTGCAATTGTGAGTTTTTCTGGACAGGTCTCATATAGCCATTTAGGTCTGACCTGCAACAGTATTACTAGTTTTTGATATCTATGTAAAGTTATTTATGTACTACTTTTTAATAAAGACATCTTCAATGTTTACCTACTAGTACACTTATGAGTCTTTTTTGGTAGTATAGCTGCAATATACTTACCCAACTGGGACACTACATGTGGAGATTGCAGACCTAACACACGTACATATAGGATATTTGGGTGGATTCCATCTTTTCCACTCCTAAGAATAGGAGCTTACTGATTAACATTGGAGACCATTGGAGACTCACCACAGACGTAAGGATTACCCACATATCCGTGATGATCTGAGGAGAGAGTCCCCCTGATGTGCCATCCATACCTCATGTGCGGAGGTCACCAAATGCAAGTTTTTTATCTTCTTTAGCTCGTACAGGAGGGCAGCACACCTCCTGAAGATCTGGACAATAATACAGCACAAGATTTCGACACAGACGTCCTAACAGATGTGTAGACACTCTACATAGAATCTACAGGACTGGACACTCTTTACCATGGGACTTTGAGATAAGACTTTTTTTATGTTCTCCCTTTTATCATATTGAGTATATATTGCATATAAGTGGGAGTACGTATATAATTTGAAGTTGGCTATTCAGGCCTTACTTTGGCACCAATTTCTTCCATTCATTATGTTGGGTATACACCTATTTACATCTACCTAGATTTGCCAGCGCTCCCAGTGTGTGTATACACTGACCTTCGGGGATATGTACACTATATTTGCTGTATAAGTCAATTTGTAACAGAAAAAGTGGCTATCACCTACAGAAGAGGCAAATCCATCAGGGACAAACTTATGTATAGTTTATTTGTGGGGAAAAAAACACAGGACTTGGCTGAGAAGGAGAGGATTGCAAAAATGTAGTCAATATGTACAACAGGAGCAAGAGTTTCAACATCCCATCTATCCCTTAAAGAATGCTTTTGACTTTCTTTCATGCCCTTGTCCAAAAATGTATGTTGGAAAGACAGAAAGGCAGCTGCGATGGAGGATATTGGAACATGTTGCATCAATTCGTAATTAATTGGATACCCCCGTAGCAAGGCACATGAAAAGATTCCGTAACAACGAAGCGAACATCAAATTTCATGTGATTGAGGCGGCAAAAGAAAGAGAATTTTGCTGCAACATGAAATGCTAAGAGCCCTGAAGGCCTCAATGAAGGGTTAACGTTTACCCCATTCATTTGATTCTTTTGTGACTACCGTACTTAGGAAGCTACAGCGCACGTCCGTGCGGAGAACCAATCACAGCCTAGCAGGAAGCAGGCAACGTGGAAGCCCGCGAAAATCAGAGGCATCTTTAGCCGCTATATAAAGATGATCCCTACAGCAAGTCGCCACCAGCCCTGAGGAAGCCAGTAATGGAGAAACTAGTTGGCCACTGGTTATTTAGACACTAGGATGCACCTTCCCTATTATAGGGATTGATTTACAACATACTTTTTTTTCACTTGTTTACCTATTTATATATTATATTGTTTATCAAGTCAAAAAGCGATACTAAAGAGAGGCATTATCTCTCGAAAGCTGGTCGCTTTATTGAATACATTTGTCCAATAAAAAAGAGAAAGTCGTGGTGGAGGCATTGCCAGCAGGGACCCCCATATCCTGGAGACTACATGCAGTGGCAAGAATACTGCATTGTCATTGTTCAATTGTTTTGCATAATGTTAATTGTCTAATAAAATCTACATTCATTGTATTTTTTGTGCTGTTTTACAGATGTCTCCGCGCAAAGAGGAGCAGTCCAAGGGCAAGCGCCAGAGAATTCCTCTGGATGTCAAGATTCAAGTGCTGGACCGCCTGGAGAAAGGAGGATCTTCATCTGCCTACCTCCACCATCCGCACTATCCTCGAGAACAAGGATAAGATCCGCACTTCAGCAACGACCAGCACTGCTTCCTCGGTCAAGAAGATCACCTGCTCCAGGTCCTACGCCCTTGAGCAGATGCTGTCCATCTGGATAGATGACGAGATGGAGCGTAACCTACCTCTCAGCCAGGCCATCGTGATGGAGAAAGCAAAGCGCATTTACACCCACATCCAGAGTCAAGATCCAGATATGACGGAGCGTTTCGCAGGAAGTAGAGGTTGGTTTGACCTCTTTAAGAAAAGGTACAACCTCTACAATATTAAGATCACCTTTGAATCGGTAAATGCGGACACCGAGGCTACTGCGGCCTTTACAGCCTCTTTCAAGGACGTGGTGAAAAGAGGGAACTAGCGACCGGAGCTTGTCTTCAATGTGGGTGAGACCGGGCTCTTCTGGGAGCGGATGCCAAGCCGCACGGTCATCTCCAGGGAGCAGAAGAGACCACCGGTCTTTAAAGTGGCGAAAAACAGGCTGACCCTTCTTGTGGATGGAAACAGCAGCGGTGACTTCCGTATAAAGCCGTTGCTGGTCTACCATTCCCAGACACCGAGAGCAATGAGGGGCATTAGCAAGACCAGCTTGCCAGTCATTTGGAAGACAAACAGGAAGGCACGGATGCCCCCTGATATTTTGAGTGAGTGGTTCACTGACCATTTTTTCCCTTCCTTGCAGCGTTATTGTCGGCGCAAGGGATTGGAAGAGAAATCGCTGTTCATCATGGACAACGTGCCCAGCCACCCGACTAACTTGGTCGAGCTGTCCACCTGCATTCCTATGGAGATCCTGTTCCTGCCACCCAACACAATGTCGCTCATCCAGCCGATGGACCAGGGGGTGATTGCCACCTTATAGGCATACTATCTCCGCCGCACATTCTGGCTGATTGAACACACTGACAGCCAGGACAAGCAGTACCACATCATGAAGGCTGTCTCCAACATTGATCTTTCTTGGAAGGAGCTAACCCAGTGGTGCCTCAAGGCTGTGTGGAGAAAGATCTGGTCAGAGTGAGAATGTGCAACTGCCAGAGCCCATCATAGCGGAGATAAGTAGGCGCTCAACCCTACAACCCCGCACCACTTAGGCAACATCCCTACGACCTGCGGGACTACAAAATATATATATTTATCAGACACACATCAAACTCCCACCTTAGCTGTTCTGCCAGGCTTCCTTTCATTTGATTGGCTTCACAGAGTTCCTCCCTCAGACGTGTCACTTCCTGTGTCCGTTGCGTCTGCGTATTCTTTAGCTCAGCTTCCAGTTCTTGCACTCTGCCCCTTAGTGTGTCCGCCTCCATTTTGTGGCGCTCGGACATGATCATGAGCTGGCATGGCATGAATGAGAGATTTCAGTAATAGTACCAGCCCCGCCTCACATACTGATACACCATGGCTTGTATACACAGACAGGGGCAGTGCCAGCCTCCCCCTCACACACTGATACACCATGACATGTACACACAGCACAGACAGGGGCAGTGCCAGCCTCCCCCTCACACACTGATACACCATGACATCTACACACAGACAGGGGCAGTGCCAGCCTCCCCCTCACACACTGATACACCATGACATGTACACACAGCACAGACAGGGGCAGTGCCAGCCTCCTCCTCACACACTGATACACCATGACATGTACACACAGACAGGGGCAGTGCCAGCCTCCCCCTCACACACTGATACACCATGACATGTACACACCGCACAGACAGGGACAGTGCCAGCCTCCCACTCACACACTGATACACCATGACATGTACACACAGACAGGGGCAGTGCCAGCCTCCCCCTCACACACTGATACACCATGACATGTATACACAGCACAGACAGGGGCAGTGCCAGCCTCCCCCTCACACACTGATACACCATGGCATGTACACACAGGATAGAAAAGGGCCGTGCCAGCCTCCCCCTCACACACTGATACACCATGACATGTATACACAGTACAGACAGGGACAGTGCCAGCCTCCCCCTCACACACTGATACACCATGACATGTACACACAGACAGGGGCAGTGCCAGCCTCCCCCTGACACACGGATACACCATGACATGTACACACAGACAGGGGCAGTGCCAGCCTCCCCCTCACACACTGATACACCATGACATGTACACACAGCACAGACAGGGGCAGTGCCAGCCTCCCCTTCACACACTGATACACCATGACATGTACACACAGCACAGACAGTGGCAGTGCCAGCCTCCCCCTCACACACTGATACACCATGATATGTACAGACAGCACAGACAGGGGCAGTGCCAGCCTCCCCCTCACACACTGATACACCATGACATGTACACACAGTACAGACAGGGGCAGTGCCAGCCTCCCCCTCACATACTGATACACCATGACATGTACACACAGAACAGACAGGGGCAGTGCCAGCCTCCCCCTCACACACTGATACACCATGTCATGTACACACAGCACAGACAGGGGCAGTGCCAGCCTCCCCCTCACACACTGATACATCATGACATGTACACACAGACAGTGGCAGTGCCAACCTCCCCCTCACATACTGATACACCATGACATGTACACACAGCACAGACAGGGGCAGTGCAAGCCTCCCCCTCACACACTGATATACCATGACATGTACACACAGCACAGACAGGGGCAGTGCCAGCCTCCCCCTCACACACTGATACACCATGACATGTACACACAGCACATACAGGGACAGTGCCAGCCTCCCCCTCACACACTGATACACCATGACATGTACACACAGCACAAACAGGGGCAGTGCCAGTCTCCCCCTCACACACTGATACACCATGACATGTACACACAGCACAGACAGGGGCAGTGCCAGCCTCCCCCTCATACACTGATACACCATGACATGTACACAGCACAGACAGGGGCAGTGCCAGCCTCCCCCTCATACACTGATACACCATGACATGTACACACAGCACAAACAGGGGCAGTGCCAGCCTCCCCCTCACACACTGATACACCATGACATGTACACACAGTACAGACAGGGGCAGTGCCAGCCTCCCCCTCACACACTGATACACCATGACATGTATACACAGCACAGACAGGGGCAGTGCCAGCCTCCCCCTCACAACCGATACACCATGACATGTACACACAGCACAGACAGGGGCAGTGCCAGCCTCCTCCTCACACACTGATACACCATGACATGTACACACAGCACAGACAGGGGCAGTGCCAGCCTCCCCCTCACACACTGATACACCATGACAGGTACACACAGCACAGACAGGGGCAGTGCCAGCCTCCACACACTAATACACCATGACATGTATACACAGCACAGACAGGGGCAGTGCCAGCCTCCTCCTCACACACTGATACACCATGACATGTACACACAGCACAGACAGGGGCAGTGCCAGCCTCCCCCTCACACACTGATACACCATGACATGTACACACAGCACAGACAGGGGCAGTGCCAGCCTCTCCTCACATACTGATACACCATGGCATGTACACACAGCACAGACAGGGGCAGTGCCAGCCTCCCCTTCACACACTGATACACCATGACATGTACACACAGCACAGACAGGGGCAGTGCCAGCCTCCCCCTCACACACTGATACACCATGATATGTACAGACAGCACAGACAGGGGCAGTGCCAGCCTCCCCCTCACATACTGATACACCATGACATGTACACACAGAACAGACAGGGGCAGTGCCAGCCTCCCCCTCACACACTGATACACCATGACATGTACACACAGCACAGACAGGGGCAGTGCCAGCCTCCCCCTCACACACTGATACACCATGTCATGTACACACAGCACAGACAGGGGCAGTGCCAGCCTCCCCCTCACACACTGATACATCATGACATGTACACACAGACAGTGGCAGTGCCAGCCTCCCCCTCACACACTGATACATCATGACATGTACACACAGACAGTGGCAGTGCCAACCTCCCCCTCACATACTGATACACCATGACATGTACACACAGCACATACAGGGACAGTGCCAGCCTCCCCCTCACACACTGATACACCATGACATGTACACACAGTACAGACAGGGGCAGTGCCAGCCTCCCCCTCACACACTGATACACCATGACATGTACACACAGCACAAACAGGGGCAGTGCCAGCCTCCCCCTCACACACTGATACACCATGACATGTATACAAAGCCCATACATGGGCAGTGCCAGCCTCCACACACTAATACACCATGATGTACCTCTTCTTGGCATTTATTTGCTGCCTTCTCCTCTGCCAGCCTCTTCCTTTCTCCCTCTTGCTCCTTCTCTCTCTGTATTCGTTTCATCTCCTGTAGTTCCTGTGCCAGTCTCTGCAGCTTCTCTTCCTTCTCTTGGGCATCCGCCACTGCCAGTTCCAGCCTTCGGATCTCACGCATCTGGTGGGCAATAATTTCCAGGGCTTGCGATTCTGAGTGTGGGGCCTCTGGGGCCTGGCGTTCCAGTGACCTAATATAATAATATCATCAGAGACCAGACATACCATTCATGTTAAAATGGCATATATATGGAGTGTAATGGATGGTATGGAGTGTAATGTGTTTAATATCAGTCCTAGTGGTACCTGGCTCTCATCCCGTCACCCCTCTCCTGTCTCTTCTTCAGTTCCTCATTTTCCAGTCTCAGTTGTGCCAGTTCTCTTGCCAGGTCACCCCAAGGCTCAGAAGGAGGCGCTGGCGGGAACACGGAGACCGGTGGAGGGGGCAAAGAGGAAAGGGGAGGCGCAGACAGGCGACGGCGGGATTCGAAATGAGAAGGGGGTATAAGGGCATTGAGACCTGTAGAGAAAAATACAGGGGGATAAAGCGTTTATTTATCACTGTGTCCCTCTGCAGGGGGTGGGGCAGACTCATAGCCCCCTCTATCTGTGTTACACCATTTACCTGTGCCTTTGGAGGAGGAAAACAAAGATGGCGGATTCAGCTTTTTGTTGTCCATTCTAGCTATATATAAGCCTGAGAAAAAAATAAAACTTTATAAATACAAATAAAATTTAAAAAAATGTTTTTAAAATATTTATGAAAACAGGTGATGTATGGGAAAAATAATTAGTATTTTTTTTATATTTGCTTCTACACCCCTCTTATGCATACTAATATTTTATTAGCCTTTACAGCTGCTGTCTGACATTGAGCGCTATATGTAGGTGGTTGTCCTAATTCTCCATCTCTTATTTCTATGTAGATCATGACATTTTTACATTTATTTGAGTTAAAGCTCATCTGCAGGCCAGGAGACCTGTTTTCTCACGTGTTTTGTCAGTGATCAGTGCCGCTAAGTGTTCTGGGTAGTGAGATGAATATGAGGTTTAAGACATCCATTTAGGAATACAAACATGCAATGAGTACCAAGGTATCGCGATGAGTACCACGGCAGAGCCATGAGCACGAAGGCATATATATATATATATATATATATATATATATATATATATATATATATATTGTACTGTTGGACAAACATTTAATTTAGCATTACAAGCTTCGAAAGATGTAAAATCAAAAGCAAATATTTATATCACATATAATAGTTGTCAAACTACGAATAGTCGTCATGCTGTGTGAGCTCGCGAGGGGCCGCATTTGCGGAAGGTGGAGGCTCCAACGTCGGCTTGCAGGCCGCAAATGTGGCCCCTCGCAAAGCCAAGGTGCGAGGCGGGCGCTTTGAGAAAGCCGCAGGGCGAAACTGGTTCCAGTCAGGCTTCCTAAAAACACTTGCTAAAGCTGATCCACAGGCTAGGACTTACCTTTGTCTTTGCCCTTACCAGTGAAGAGGATTTGATGGCTTATTATTATAGCTATTTAATTCTATATATCAATAGTTGTCTCTCTCCACTGTGTTTCTTCCCCTCCTCTCCCTCCCCTGTGTCTCTCTCCCTTCCTTCCCTATCATCCTCCCTCCTCCTTCCGCCTCACTTTACCCCTCTCCTCTCACTTACCTTCCATCAGCTGCTCCTCCGCGCGTCTTCCGGCTGTGTCGGGACCCGGCCAATGCTAATGACGTGACGTGCGTGTGATGTCACGTCATTAGCATATGCCGGGTCCCGACAGAGCCGGAAGACGCCGGAGGAGCAGCTGCTGATGGAAGTTAAGTGAGGGGAAAGGGAGAGGTAATTAGAGATGGGTAAAGTGAGGAGGGGGGTTGAGGTTGAGGAGGGGGGTTGAGAAAAGAGGATGATGATAAGGCATTTGGGAGGGAAAGAGACAGGAGGGAGAGGGGGTGAAAGAGACACAGGGGATCGAGATGGGGGGAGAGACACACAGGGCTAGAGAGACACTGGGGAGAGAGACACTGGGGATAGAGACACCGGGGAGAGAGACACCGGGGAGAGAGACACAGGGGAGAGAGACACAGGGGAGAGAGAGAGACACACGGGGGGATCGAGACACACGGGGGGATCGAGACACACGGGGGGATCGAGACACACGGGGGGGATCGAGACACACGGGGGGATCGAGACACACGGGGGGATCGAGACACACGGGGGGATCGAGACACACGGGGGGATCGAGACACACGGGGGGATCGAGACACACGGGGGGAAAGAGACACACGGGGGGAAAGAGACACAGGGGATCGAGATGTGGGGGGGGGGATCGAGATGTGGGGGGGGATCGAGATGTGGGGGGGGGGGGGATCGAGATGTGGGGGGGGGGGGGGATCGAGATGTGGGGGGGGGGATCGAGATGGGGGGGGATCGAGATGTGGGGGGGGGGAGAGACACAGGGGATCGAGATGGGGGGGGAGAGACACACGGAGGTGGAGAGACACGGGGGAAAGAGACACAGGGGATCAAGATGGGGGGGGAGAGACACACAGGGCTAGAGAGACACTGGGGAAAGAGACACTGGGGAAAGAGACACTGGGGAAAGAGACACTGGGGAAAGAGACACTGGGGAAAGAGACACTGGGGAAAGAGACACAGGGGAAAGAGACACAGGGGAAAGAGACACAGGGGATCGAGACACAGGGGATCGAGACACAGGGGATCGAGACACAGGGGATCGAGATGGGGGGAAAGAGACACACGGGGGGAAAGAGACACACGGGGGGAAAGAGACACAGGGGATCGAGATGTGGGGGGGGGGGAGACACGTGGGGGGAGAGACACAGGGGATTGAGATGTGGGGGGGAGAGACACGGGGGAAAGAGACACAGGGGATCGAGATGGGGGGGGAGACACACGGAGGTGGAGAGACACGGGGGAAAGAGACACAGGGGATCAAGATGGGGGGGAGAGACACACAGGGCTAGAGAGACACTGGGGAAAGAGACACAGGGGAATCGAGATGTGGGGGAGAGACACACGGAGGTGGAGAGACACGGGGGAAAGAGACACACGGAGGTGGAGAGACACGGGGGAAAGAGACACACGGGGGTGGAGAGACACGGGGGAAAGAGACACAGGGTAACTCGAGTATAAGCCGAAAGGGACCTTTTTCAGCCTTAAAAAAAGGGCTGAAAAACGCTGCTTATTCTCGAGTATATACGGTATATATAAAACTAATTCTTCCCTATGATTTTATAACTATTTAATTCTATATATTACTTTAATTCTTATACAAGTCTATTATTTAATAGTTATTGAATTCTAGATAATTTGTGTGTATTATATATATATATATATACAGTTTAAAGCACTTTTTTTTAGAATAGCATCCTATTTAATGTTTACATCTATAGATTCCTGTCCATTGCAGATGTCCCACCCACACTCCCCTCATGGACATCTCACCTGCCAGGCCCCTCTTACTATATCCACTTCTATGTATTTTATTACATTATTTATAATATTATTCCCATCCCAGGGCTGTCTCATTTCTCTGCCCCTTACCTTATCTCCCTCTGTCTTTCTCTATCTATCATTACAAACTCCGCGGGCTCCAGACCCGGGAATCCCCCTCCCTCTTTCTCTATACAATCCTATGACATACAACCTCCATTTTCCCGCCCTTAGCAACCAAGGCCTTCCCTAGCAACGTAGTGTTCATTTACAATAAAGTTTATTGAAAACTAAAATGGCGTATGCCAACCATGGCTAGTATTGCCAATCACGTTAGAGAACCAATAAAGTAGGCAGGTATTAGTTTAGAAACCAATCCTAACTTAGCATAAGAGGGACAGGCGTGGCTTATAAAAAAAGGACCAATCAGAATG
The DNA here is from genome assembly GCA_027410445.1 of Discoglossus pictus. Taxonomy (NCBI): domain Eukaryota; kingdom Metazoa; phylum Chordata; class Amphibia; order Anura; family Alytidae; genus Discoglossus; species Discoglossus pictus. The sequence continues at coordinate 13,115,332 of CM050170.1, forward strand.
GTTATGGGCTGTGACTAATTTACCAGCTGTTCGAAGTTCGAAGAAGGACGTGGTATTTAACAGCCAATCAAGTGAAAGGGGGCGTGGGGTTGTCGCTCCGTTCTTGAAGCCGATTGGTGTATGATGAGTTTGAGGGCGGGTTTGGAGTCAGGTGGGCGTCGCTGCAAAGGCCAGGCGCGCCAATTTTCAAAGGCGCGCTTCCTTCCTTCGGGTTTCCCGCGCGCGCTTCACAGCCGGTCGGGAAAAGCTCTCAGGGAACGGCGGGGTCTGCCTTTCTACCCGTCCAACAGGCCCAGGGGTCTGGAAACGAGGAGAGGCTGGAGAGAAGAGGGGGAAGCAGGGGACAGAGCACAGGGGGACATAGGGGTGACCTCAGCAGGGAAAAGGCATAGATAGTGAGTGACGTCAGCTGAAAAGGGTAACCACGCCCACACATTACCTTGAGCTCACTGGAGGGGGGCAATTTGTATTCAAGTAGAAGTTAACATATAAATAAAGGCCAGGGACAGAGGTAAAGGGTTGGCCTAAAGCGAGGTCAGAGGTAAAGGGTTGGCCTAAAGCGAGGTCAGAGGTAAAGGGTTGGCCTAAAGCGAGGTCAGAGGTAAAGGGTTGGCCTAAAGCGAGGTCAGAGCGAGGTAAAGGGTTGGCCTAAAGCGAGGTCAGAGCGAGGTAAAGGGTTGGCCTAAAGCGAGGTCCGAGGTAAAGGGTTGGCCTAAAGCGAGGTAAAGGGTTGGCCTAAAGCGAGGTCAGAGGTTAAAGGGTTGACAGAGAGATCAGCGGTTAAAGGGTTGGCCTAAAGCGAGGTCAGTGGGAAAGGGTTGGCCTAAAGCAGGGTCAGTGGGAAAGGGTTGGCCTAAAGCAGGGTCAGAGGGAAAGGGTTGGCCTAAAGCAGGGTCAGAGGGAAAGGGTTGGCATAAAGCGAGGTACAGGTTGGGCGGAGGCAAGGTCAGAGAAATAGGCCTAACGTGGGGTGAGAGGGAAAGGGTTGACCTAAAAAGAGGTCAGAGGGAAAGGGTTGGCCTAAAGCAGGATCAGAGGTACAGGTTGGGCGAAGACAAGGTCAGAGAAATAGACCTAACGTGGGGTCAGAGGTAAAGGGATAGCTCATAGTAGGGTCAGAGGTGAAGGGTTAGCTTAAGGCAGGGCTATAGATTTAGGAAAGCTTTACAATTCTTGAAATTCCACACCTGATTTAACGGTGTAAGTTTAGATTAAAATATAGTAAGGTGTAGAATTTAAAAAAATAGGTCAGAGGTGAAGGGTTATTTTAAAGCATAGGGTCAGAAAGATTATTTAAAACGGGAAACAATTAGAATAGGTTGAATTAAGTCTCAAACGGGGTGGGGTAGTTTTTAAAACAGAGCTTAGATTTGGAGTTACTGGCCCTTCTCCTTTTTGACCTGGGGTTGATGGTCTGTTGACCTCAGGTCAAGCCTCTTGGCCATTTTTCTGTAGGAAGGTTCTAGGTCATAGTGTAGCAAGAAAAAGTTCAGAGGTCGTATTAGTATTGCCATGGTGGGCTCAGAGGTAGCTCTGTCCCAGGTCCAGCCATGTTTCCAGCTCCTACGCATGGGCGCCGACCCTGGGTCACCTCCCTCATGCCAATCAATTCCTGGTTCTCCTTCCCGTGACCTTTACACGTTCCTGCCAGACTCGCCCCGTTGTATGTACCAGCTTGGGGCCCAGCCTGAGTTGTGTGATGTCCTCCTTCCTGGGAAGCCACGTGTATATGCGCAAATCCACGCAGAGCGGGACACTTCTGGTCCTGGAGATTGGAAGGTTGCTCTGGAAAGCTGTAGCAATTGTGGTAAGTATTGATATACATTATATGTCCACATTTTGTGAATTTTCATCCAACATAGCATATTTGCTCTTCATATCCCTCCAAATAAACCATCAGTATATATATCACATATATAGTTGTGAGCATGCGAGTTGTTGCTAACGCTTGCGGGCTCGCGTAGCGAACCGAGGGCCGCGGCTCGCACAGCGAGCCAAATCCCTTGCGAAGCGAGGGCACTGGGCGGGGGCCTCAGTTTTGGCGCTCCATGCCAGCAACCTCGACCCTCGCCAACTTCACGTCGCAACGCAAATAACACGACACACACATTACGACACTCGCTACATTTTACGAGCAACGCAAACAACATACGACACACGTTCACACACATTACGGCCTCGCAACACTCGGACGCAACTTGCGAACATTACAAAATTCAAAACACAATACATACACACAGCACATTCATAAAAAGCTTACCTACAGCAAGAGGGAGCACCCAGGACCTCAAAAATGCAACTTACACCTTCATTTCACTCAAAATAAAAAAAGTTTAGACAATAAAATAATTTGCTAAGCGAGAGAAAAAATGGCCGCCGAACAAAACGAAAACGAGGCTACACACGCAAACACCATACGAGACACGTTACCAGACATTACGACCTTGTAAACATCGGACGCAACACGCCGACATACAAACATTTAAAACACAATAAATACACACAATACACACATAAAAAGCTTAGCTACAGCAAGAGGAACCATCCAGCACCTCAAAAAAACTACTTACACCTTCATTTAAATAAAAATAAAACACTTTACACACTAATAAAATCGCTAAGCGAGAGAAAAAATGGACGACGAAAAAAACGAAAACGAGGCTACAGCACTCTCAACACGTAAAACACCACAACACACTCGCAAAACAACACACAAAACTCGAAAAACACCACGAAGCACCGACGGATAATCCGCAAAGACGCATAACACAGATAACCCGCCATTTTACGCCAATGCGGAAGTACACCACTACGCTAACGGTTTGGTCTCGCGCACGCACAGTATTACACTGCACACGTTCAGCACGCTTACACAGCAGCTCCACACCACTAATGCTGCAGCCACATCAAAACACATTGACAGCTCTTCAACACAATCCTTCAAAATAGGTAAAGTATATTCATTTATTAATGTATTACATCTTTCATTATTATACACCAAACAGCATTAGCTACCTTACAATTTTTGTAATTTTTTGACGGGCAATTCTCTAGTATATATATAAACCCAAGTTCTCTCTCCTTCCATTCACCCAATCGCCCGGCTTTTATCGTTTCTTACTCTTTTTTTTCTCCTTACTTTGTGTTTAAGGACAATTTTGTTTATTCATTCATCTCGCTGGTCCAACCATGTCTCAGGGTTTTATTGAAATTGTCCAATTTGTTTGGTGTCTTCTCCAGCTTATCCTTCTTTTTCAGGTTCTCCAGAGCTCTGGCAAACTTTTTCTGGGGTTCTCCTCCCCCTTTTTCTTTTTTTTTTTTAACAGACTCTTGGTTTACTCCCCCCTTTTCCACCCGACTTTTGGGTTTCTCCTCCCCTTTTCCACCCGACTTTTGGGTTTCTCCTCCCCTTTTGCACCCGACTTTTGGGTTTCTCCTCCCCTTTTCCACGTGACTTTTGGGTTTCTCCTCCCCTTTTCCACGTGACTTTTGGGTTTCTCCTCCCCTTTTCCACGTGACTTTTGGGTTTCTCCTCCCCTTTTCCACGTAACTTTTGGGTTTCTCCTCCCCTTTTCCACCCAACTTTTGGGTTTCTCCTCCCCTTTTCCACCCGACTTTTGGGTTTCTCCCCCCCTTTGCCACCCGACTTTTGGGTTTCTCCCCCCCTTTTCCACCCGACTTTTAGGTTTCTCTTCCCCTTCTTCCACTCGAATCTTTTGGTTTCTCCTCCCCTTCTTCCACTCGAATCTTTGGGCTTCTCTTCCCCTTCTTCCACTCGAATCTTTGGGCTTCTCCTCCCCTTCTTCCACCCGAATCTTTGGGCTTCTCCTCCCCTTCTTCCACCTGAATCTTTGGGCTTCTCCTCCCCTTCTTCCACCCGAATCTTTGGGCTTCTTCCACCCGAATCTTTGGGCTTCTCCTCCCCTTCTTCCACCCGAATCTTTGGGCTTCTCCTCCCCTTCTTCCACCCGAATCTTTGGGCTTCTGGTCCCCTTTTTCCACCCGAATCTTTGGGCTTCTGTTCCCCTTTTTCCACCCGAATCTTTGGGCTTCTGTTCCCCTTTTTCCACCCGAATCTTTGGGCTTCTCCTCCCCTTTTTCCACCCGAATCTTTGGGCTTCTCCTCCCCTTTTTCCACCCGAATCTTTGGGCTTCTCCTCCCCTTTTTCCACCCAAATCATTGGGCTTCTCCTCCACTTCTTCCACCCGAATCATTGGGCTTCTCCTCCACTTCTTCCACCCGAATCATTGGGCTTCTCCTCCCCTTCTTCCACCTGAATCTTTGGGCTTCTCCTCCCCTTCTACTTTTTTTTTTTTTTTTTCCCTGCTCGGCTCTTTTTGGTTCACCTTTCATTCATTTGGCTCTTGGATTCTCTTTAAACATTGACTCTCTTGGGTGGGTTGTACACATTATTCCCAAATGTCACAACCCAGGCTCTGCTGGCCTCACCCCTCTCGCGGGCTGCTACCGTTGAGGTTATTGTGTTGGCGTTAGGTTTTTTGGTGCACTGCTGATCATATGCGATCAATGGAAACTATGGAGGAAGATCTGGGGATAAAATAATAAATAGGGCCTAGATCCCAAAGATTACTTAAGACTTGCTCCCAAAGGAGTGATAATTTATCCAGGGATCAGCAGGAACATTTATAGGGAGTTAAAGAATGGGATAGTGTAAAACATTAACTTCATACATGAAATTTTTTTTTTTAACAGCCAATGAGAACTGAACCTAGATCGGAATGTCCATGATTGGCCCAGAGTTAACCAATCAGCAGGCAGTTTGGCGACGTGGTTCAAACTACCTGCCTTGCATAGGCAGACCTATGACGGAATGGCCTTTGTCAATGTTACCCTGATTGGCAACCAATAGGAGAAAGTGGGTTGCTTTGACCCAGGCAATTTAATTAGTACAGGAACATTAACATGCATAACAACTTAGTGGCGTTACAGTGGGTTAGGGCCAGACAATCAGGAATCAAATCAGGGACACAAACTATGGATCAGGGGATTAGAAGGTGCCTCTTGGTCTGGCAACAAGATGTGTGAGGGAATGGTCAGGGCAAGGATGGCGTCTCTTTTGGTTTGATATAATCTGGTCCCACATTCCGGATTCTCAAATGGTTGGGTTTGTAAGTCCTCTCTGGCACTCTCTCAAGTACTGGTGTACTACTAGAGCACTATGCTGCATTCGCCTCATAGTTCCGCTGTCTGTGCAGAGTTCCCTCTTCTATCCCATTGGCTGTCCATCAGACAATAGTGTGTTGTTTGTTTTTTAAACATAATCTTAGGTGGCGGCTCCCCTATTGGTCAACTCTTTGACTCCTTGAGCCCTCACCAACAATCCCAGGCAGTCCAAATGTACCAGTAGCAACCGTACCTTCCGACTATGGGAAAACGAATAATATTCGGCCTGTGATGTCTCATCCCCAACCTCCATCCAATAGAAGGTAGTCCCACATGGCTCAGGACAAGATAATACGGGCATTGTGATAACAGGTTTCCCAGACCTCTGCTCAATCATCCAGTGCTCAAGTCCTGTCTCTGATCTTCGGTCTTTATACTTGGCCCCCTTTGATTCTCAACTGATTTTATCTGACTTTTCTAGTTTTCTATCCATTTAAAGATTATTTTCCATCTTCATGCATTCAACTAGTGCTTTGGTTGCAATTCCATCAGTTGACCTCTATGGTTCTCCATCAGTTACATTCATTTGGGTGATTATTAATTGATTTTTTTTTTTTTTTTGTCTATTCATTGTCACTCTATTCAGCTGGTTCTTGAACCTTTTATCTCTCCTGGAATTCAATCATCCATCTTGTTGTTGTTTTTTTGTCTGTTCACTCAATTCTTCTTCATCTACCAATCTATTATGGTTATTCTGTCTTTCCAACCCACTCTGATTCGTTGTCACTTTTTCTTTTTTTCACGTCCGAATCAAACTTTAGGGTTCGATATCCATTTATACGTCCAGACCTCACTCTCCATTAATTCTCATTTTCTATCCACCTCTATGGTTTTCTGTACATCCCACCTATCCATATCTTCATACTCTAATGTAGTCTTGTCATCTACCGTTATGATTTATCTGTTCGCCCATCCATTTTCTCTTCCTTCTTAGCCCATATACCATTAACATGACATAGTAGAGGTTCCAAATATGGTATAATTTTAAGCTATAAAAAAGGTACTTCATAGGCTGAATCATTTTTAAAAAAGTATCATTTTCTTTCAGTAACCCATAATTCAAGCTTGCTATTTTGAGTGGTCAGTCATCCATTCTGATCCGCCCCCAAACATTTTATATATTTTGTTAATAAGAGATCATTGCCATTAATTGCTGATCAGCTCCTGAGGCATTAGTCCTACTATCTTGTTAGTCACATACCAAAGAATATACATGCCCAAACCATTCAACCTGTTAATTTTACTGGTTCTTGGACTTTTTGACCTTTATTCATCCATTTTGTTCTCCATCCATTCCATCAACACACGACATTTGTATTGTTCTTCTCTTCATTGATTTATCCTATCCTAATTGTCAGGTCTGATCCAGGGTTTCTGTCCGTTCTTCCTGGTCTATTCATCCATCTGCAAGGAATATTCTCATTTATCGGACATTCTTGTTTACTGTCCATTCACACATCCAGAATTCATTCATTCTGATTGTCCATCCAACCCTATGGTTCTCTGTCCATGCGTCTGATCTATCCAGCTCTTTGGTTCTTCATCCAATCATTTTGTCCATTCAACTTATTCTCCATACCTGTCCAAACATTTGATGTTCCTTGATATCGTCCATAACCAGTTGTCCATCCTACGTATGTTTGACCATCTTCGTGTTTTTTTATTCTCACATTTAGTATTTTCTGTTCAGTCCCTAACCTGATTTTGTTTTTATACAGGCATATACATCAACGATGTGCATCTCCAGCGTGGTCAAAGGTTGGAGTTAAGTGATGGCGACCTTCTCCGCTTCCATGAAAGAGTTTCCTCTCATAGCACCTCCCCAGGCACCTACTTTATGTTCCAACGTGTGAGGGTGCGGCCATTGGACTTTTCTGCCATTACTTCTCCACGAGCCCGCACCTCCCTCCCTGGCTTCACCCCAGTTCTGGGAAATCAGAGGCTGAATGGAGGACGTGGTGGAGCACCGCACTACACCACTGGCGCCACAGTCATACTCAACTCCATTGGCAGTATTAGCAAGATGATGAGGGAGAGGATGCAGAGCGGGTTAGTTGTGGGGGGAGCTGTTGAAATGGCCAAGCCAACCACCCCTGACCTCCCTCTGCCTTCTCGTACTGGTCAAGAGAGGCGAAGTAGCCGGAGGAAAGCACAACATAAAGTACTCTGTGAGCTGGATGAGGAGGAACATGGGGAGGAAGTGATTGACAAGGACGAATCTGTGGGGAAGAGAAAAAGAAAACGAGGGAGGCGGAAGGAAGAAGAGAGGCGAGGGACACAACAGTGGGAGACAGGGAGGTAAGGAAAATGGATGCTCGAACAAATATGGCTGCCTGTTTGACCACCTTCAAAGATCTCTCTGGTCTTAAATTTAATTCTTACTCTTTTGAAAAACGACACGTAAACAGATTTTTTAAAAATGTTTCTGCCAATTAACTTCAGAGGAATGTCTTTCTTATCCACCCATAAACACGTTCATATATTTTGTTAATGACATAATAATTTTCTTACAGTAAACATTGCATTGAACTTTTTGTCATTTTTTCCTGTTAATCAGCCTTCCTGATCCTGTCTGTTATCTTTTTTTGTGGGTGTTTTGTTGCTAATTGCTAAATAGATTGCTAATTGCCAACTTATTTAATTAGTCAGTCAATAATATAAACATTCTATTTCAGATTTAATATTTAATAGTTTAATCGGTTTACATTTTGATTTCATATATAAATCAGAGGTGTTTTTTTTTATACTGGTTTTATTGTCAACTAGGTAAAAGACCATTGGCCGTTTTTTTGTTTTCTTTTCCCTCCTCTTCCCCCGTTTTGGAATCGGTAGACATAGGGCAAAATGTGTAAAAGAAAAAAGAAACTCAAAGGTAATAAATCAGAGGTTTTCTTTTTGTTTTTTGTCTTTTTAATATTTTATTTACAATCTGGTAAAGAACTATTGGTCGATTTTTTTTATTTTTTTTATTTTTTTAAATACTATCTTTTTACATTTTATTCTCTATTTTCAAGTGTTGTTTTCCAAAAGAGTAAATGTTATAAAAAAGACAAACGTGTGTTAATGTGTTAACCAGGTGACTTTCTTTTATTCAGATTCCTATTCTTTGGGGAATCCCCTTTTCCTCTTTTTGTTCTCCCTCAATGTGGGCTGCCATGTTGCTCAGTACTGTGATCTAAACCCATTCACTTCGTGGGAGGGGCTTCACCCTCATGTCCCTCGCAGGAGGGGCTTCACACTGCCCAAACACACAGCATGTCACTGACTGCTTGTTAGCAGCCTGAGACACTGAAGTGTGAAGCCACTACTCTAGGTGTGGTTTTAGGTCACAGTTGTGGAACATGGCAGCATGAATTGAATGAATGAAGGAAGAAAGAATATCAGAAAAATACATTTAAATGATAAATTAAGACATCTCGTTAAAACATTAATATAAAACAATACTTGAATATTGTTCTTTACTCCACCAACGACATTTCTATTACTTGCCAGCCCACGTTGCCACTCACCCTTCTTCAATTCCTCAGGAAACCTCGCGGCCGCCCCAGGAAGCACCCAGTCCTCCCCCTGGTGGTGGCCCAGACTGTATCCAGCGCCGAGCCTTGTGCCTCCCGCTCGTGCTGCCTCCCACAGGAGGACACCGTCAGCTGGGTACAGTGCGACCGCTGTGATTCGTGGTACCACGTGGTATGCATTGGGCGCAGCCTCACCTCTCTACAGGACACAGACTTCCACTGTGGGTGCACGTGACCAGAGCCGCATCCTGTCTGTCTCTTTTTCTATTCCTCTATCTCTCTATTCTACTGAACTCTTACTTCAAAATCTCCCTTTTTTAAGGGACATGGTCACCTTCAACAAGTTGGCTTCATCTTAAAGGGATAAGGAAGGTTTTCTGGATTTTACGAACTATATAATATCTCTGTGTATCCATTTACTTCTATGTACTTTATTTCATTTAAGAAGGGCTTATAAGCTCTGCCTATAATCAAGAAAATAATCCCTGTACGAGTCTGCCCTCTGCAGCTCATGGAGACACAATGTGTAGCACTAGCTGTGCAGTGTCTCATACTAACAAATCGGTTACGTGCTGCTGAGACGAGGTCTCGGATAGGCTAGGATACTGTACTGCTCATCCAGTGTGTATTCATGAGCTGCAGAGGGCAAACCCATACAGGTACTATTTATTTGACTTTAGGCAGTAAATTCAGATCTTATAAGCATTTCTTAATAAAATAACTTACAGGTATATTATATACCTACTACCATCCACATACCTTCTATATTCCTTTTAAAACTGTATATACACTATACTAGTCATTTTTATCTACATAAAGTTTCCTGAGACATTCAGCATTGATTGTGCAGCTCAATATGCTACTTTGGTAGCTCTATATTGTTAAGGATGGGAAGTGTAATGACATGATAACCTTAAGGGAGCTTTGTTTTTGCCATTACAGCCAATTAGGATTGAGGAGCCATTCGCTTGCAAAAATAGAGCAAAAACAAATCTTTGGAATTAATAACTTCAGAATCAAATGGCTAGTATACTGTAGCAGTTTTTTATTTTCTTTTAGTAATTAAAAAACTTGATTATTGGGATGCAATGTCCCTTTAAATTGACACAGCAGAGGTAAAAAAAAAAAGTAATTACAAATTATCAATTTATTTGAGTAGAATGTTCATGATGAGCTTGAATGTTTTTTTGTGATTTTTAAGCATAATTTGCATAAGAAGATCCTCCAACTTAACTAATTATGTTAATAATTATCTCTCACAGGGAGAGGTAATAAGCCAAAACATAATAAACAAAATTGAGCATTTTTCAGATGTAATGCTGATTAACATATCAAAGTAGCTAATTAATAGGCATGGTCTACTTATTTGCATATTAATTAGGCAGCAACACCACCAATTTTCCCAGGACTGATTCACTTTTTAGTTTTTATATAACCCAATCATTGCTTATTATTGCATGGAGAGTAATTGTGTCTGGAGCTTCTGAAAGGACCAAACATTACACACTCCCTGTGAATACTGTTCAAGCCTAATGACTGTGGCTTATCACCCCACTGTGAGAAATAAAGGGACTCGGTCACCACCCCCAACAGGAATTTGATTACATTGTAAAGAGCATTAAAAATCGGCTATACGTTGTACTTGCTGTTTTTCTCTACAGTAAAATATTTATGAAATATTTAGAACTGATTCTGCGACTCATTATGCTAATTTGCGGTTCAGAATGCAGTGGGAGTGGGGTCTAACTGGCAGCTAACATTGGCTTCTACAGAAATTAACCCGAATTAGCATATTAAAGTAGCTAATTAATATGCATGAGTTGCTCATTTGCATATTAAATGAGCAACCACATTACATTTTCGAGCTGTGTTATTTTGGGGCGACCAACCCTTTAATCGCATGAAATAAAGTAATTAGGAGGTGGAGATTCTTTGGTTTTTTTTTCTAGAAAATTTCAAGCTGTTATCGAACCCTCACTTGTTTTAATTAATGAATTGTAATTTTCGAGGGACCTTTGCTGTGTCATTAAGGGGCAGCCATAGGCGGCTTAATCGCGCTCCTTTTATACAACGGTTCCAGCACCGTGACACTCGTCAAACACTAGGCCCAGAAGCCTGACTATACTTGATGTTCACTGGCCTTGTACATGCACATGGGGGCGCTACTACGCCTTGAGACCACTCCCTTCATTATTTAACCCGTTATTCTGCATTGGGTCCGGGCCTCTCATCCTAACTAAGACGATTACACTATCCGTACAGCATTATCTTTAGCGCATCAGTTGCCATTTTACGATCACGCCAGACTGGGATATTTTATTTCTTCAGTTGGGACAGAACTTTAAATTTTGGTGTTGTTTGTTTTTGAATCTTTTTTTTTTTTTTGTATTTTTTAATTTTGCATTTTTTTTTTGAATTTTTTTTTTTTTTTTTACTTTTTGATTTTTGTTTGAATTTTTTTCTTTTCTTTCTTTTGAATTTTTTTGATTCATTGACAGATTTTAACTGAAATGTTAATAAATGAGATAATTAATTGCAACTGTTTGTTACACCCCATAAGTTGTTGTTCCCTCTTTATATATTTGCAATAAAAAATGCATTATTTATAATTTGTGCCTGTGTGGTCTGTATTTAAAGACTATAATGTAAATATAAAAAATGTGATAATTTGTTTCATGATAATTTAAAAAATATTACATTTTTTTTTCAGACATTAGCTCCTTAGTCATTAGCCAAGCTGCTTGTTTCCACCCTTATGAGGTCAGCAAGGAGGGCGCTTGTGCACTGGCTGTGGTGCAAAACAGAGATCAATAAAATAGTACAATAATAACGTGAATTTTTGTAATTGGAAGATATTAAAGAAAATTTAGTAATAAAAAATAAAAAGACTTGGAAATTACTAATTCATGACGGTCACTCAGCCCAAGATTCTACAACCATAATGGTCTTGTGATCAGTATCCTACATCACCTGGTTAGCAGACACTTGTACCCCCTTTTTTAATCAAAAAATAAATGCAACCCAAAACTGATAATGCTGATATCTTTATTTTACAAAGCTTTCACAAATAATTAACATCCCATTTTTTATAGAATTTGACATATTTTTCATCGTGCATGTTTTAACCAATTCTAGATGTATTTGCGTGAAAAATAAATGAGGAACATTATCCTATCACCCCAACAAATTAGTTTTATCTTAAATCGCATTAAAACGTTCTAGACATTGTACTAGCTGTTTTCATCAAATCATTCCTGAGATATTCAGCATTGACCGTGCTGCTCCTTATGCTAATTTGTTAAAGCTGTTTCAAAGTGGGGGAGGCAAATAAAATTGGCAACAACAGATATGACTATTACTAATTAGAACGTTAAGTAGTAATTGGTTGCCTCTCGTTTTCATTATGTGTGTATACAATGCTGAGTATCTAGGCAATTACTGACTTTTGGAAACAAAATGGCTAGACTGGAAATCCGCCGGTGGAAGTGACAGTAAAATTAATTGTCTGTTTTACTACTTAAAGTTGTATGAACAAATGGAGTAATAGAGCATAGTTTATTTTAGTATCGTCTCCAAAATATTTGTTCCGCCATTTTATTTAAAAATAGACTTCTAGCACAATCCTATTTCGATTAGTAAAGTACCAATAAAAAAAATCTATACTTGTAATTGGAATTTATTTAAAAAGTAATCTAGTAAATTAAGTTGTTTTTATGTTACTAAATGTTGCCTGTCATTCAGCTCAAGAGATCCTCCCACCTCGTTATCAGTACAAAATTACTGAATGTCGTCTTTTCCGTATGGCTTCTGAGGTTTGTCTGTTAATAGATACTGTACTTTGGAAGCCATTAATTCACCAATAATGTACTGATAATGCCCATCTGGTGGGTGGATCTCTTAAGCTGAGTGACAGGCAAAATTTAGTAAATTCAAGTCTGTTTTCCTCTTACTAAATTGTATTTTTAATTTCAGTTGCAAATATTTCTATTTCATTGGCATTTCATGGTAGGACGAGCATGTTTTAATCATAAACATTAGTAGGACACTCTGAAATTATATTTATGCGGAAATATGTAAGGCAATAATGAATTAACATGCACTTAATTAGAATACAAATATACAACTATTTGCATACAATTAAACAATACGCAGCATATAGAGGTATTAATAGCAGTCTATAGGAAGCAAGCTTCGATGGTTAAGGGTCTTCTCTTGATGGGTCAAAGAGTGGGTTGTGGACTTCCATCTCTCCAGTCTGTGAGTGCAAAAGAATAAGATCAGTCTTTGTAAACGGGGATCGGACTATGTGGGTACTAATGTCACTCTAGAGACCACCTAGTTAGACCTCACCTAGATACTAAAAGTGAGGAAGTGCAAATTTTAATAATGGGAGATTTTAACAACCCTGAAATAAACTGGATGAGTGAAACCAGCAGTTCAGCTAAGGGGAGCAGGTTCTTAAGTACACTCGGGGATCATTATCTGGCCCAGGTTATGCAAGAGCCTACTTGAGGCTATCTTGGATTTAGTTATCACTAAAGTAATTAATTAACTAAAGTAATTTTGATATGGTATCAAATGTTGAAATAGGGCAACGTTTAGGAAACAGTGATCACAACACAGTCTCATTTGAGATTGAATAAAAAAAAAAAATAATTAAAAATTAGTTGCAAATGAGAGTAAGACTAACCCTAAAATATTTGTTATGTAGATTAATGGGAAGAAGACGAGGAAGGAAGCTATAGGAACATTACAATGTGACACAGGCCGTCTGACAATTGGTGACCAGGAAAAGGCAGATGAGCTAAATAGGTTCTTTTCTTCGGTATACACAAGGGAGGTACCAGTGGGGCTACTCTAAATTCACCAAGTAATTGGTTAACGCAGGAAGAAATCCAAAAGAGGTTGGAAAAAATACAAGTTAATAAAGCCCCAGGTCCTGATGGAATACATCCAAGGGTACTGAGAGAACTGGGCTCTGTAATAGCCAAACCATTATTTCTAATTTTTCAAGATTCACTCAACACTGGGTCACTACCAGATGACGGGAGAAAGGCAGAGGGGATACCTATATTTAATAAGGAAGCAAGAACATATACAGGGAATTATAGACCAGTGAGCCTCACTTAATAAGTGATAATATACAAGAGTATGTCTATTTAAACAGGATTATAAGTAGGAGCCAACATCTATTTATGAGGGATAGGTCATGTCAAACAAATCTAATTTGTTTCTATGAGGAGGTGGATCAAGGCAACTCAGTATATGTAGTCTTTTCAAATATTGCAAAGGCTATTGATACAGTGCCACATGGGAGACTATTGTGCAAACTAAGGGATGCAGGAATTGCAGTAAATATCTGTTCATGGATTGAGAGCTGCCTAAAAAACAGGAAGCAAAGGGTTGTTGTAAATGGAACATACTCCGATTGGACTAATGTGGTAAGTGGGGTTCCTCAGGGTTCAGTATTATATCTCCTTTTTAACATATTTATGAACGACTTAGAAGTAGGACTGGAAAGTAGTATCTCCATTTTTGCTGATGACACAAAGTTGTAGAAGGTAATTAAATCAGAAAGTGATGTACTTTCCCTCCAAAGGGATTTGCTTAAATTAAAGAAATGGACAATTCAATGGCAGATGAGATTTAATAGAAATAAAAGTAAAGTTATGCATCTGGGAAGGAAAATTAGCCACTCAATTTATAAACTTAATTAAGCAAATCTAGGGGTATCAGATATTGAAAGGGATTTGTGAGTACTTGTGGACAACCACCTACGTAACAGTTCTCAATGCCAAGCAGCTCATGCAAAGGCAAATAACATATTCGCATGTATTAAAAAAGGGTATAGAAGCAAGGGAAGCAAATATAATTCTGCCACTATACAAATCTCTAGTACGCCCTCATTTGGTATATGGAGTACAATTTTGGGCACCACTTCATAAAAAGGACATTTTAGAACTGGAAAAAGTACAGAGGAGGACAACAAAACTAATAAGGGGAATGGGGGGCTAAGTTATGAAGAAAGACTAATCAAATTAATCTTATTTTCTCTAGAAAAAAGGCATCTAACAGGAGATATGATTACCTTATATAAATACATCTAGGGTCAGTATAAAGGTTTGTCAAGGGAGCTTTTTGTGCCAAGAGGTTTTCAACTGACAAGAGGACATCCTTTGAGGTTAGAAGTAAAAAGATTCCACCTTAAAGAAAGAAAAGGGTTCTTCATAGGAAGGGTGGTTAATCTGTGGAATTCTCTACCAAAGGAGGTGGTGACAGCGGATTCAATAGATAATTTAAAAAGGGATTGGATATATGTTTAAATAAAAATGACATTCAGGGTTATACTGGTTAATTAAAGAGAGAGTATTGATCCAGGGAGGAGTCTGATCACCAGTATCAGGGGTCAGGAAAGAATTCATTGTTTTCCCTTTTGAGACAATTTGCAAAGTTTCACTTGGGTTTATTTCTTTGCTTCCTCTGGACGAATTAACAATTAATCCGCATATTGCAGATCAGAGAAGATCTTAAAAGGTTGGAATTGATGGACAAAGTCTTTTTTTCAACCTCAATTACTATTTGGAGTTGGAATGTGGAAAAAGTACAGTGAGAATGGCATCTGTCTCTGGATGTACAACGAGAGGGGGGCAGTCTTAAGGATGTATAAGTGAGCGAGAGATCAGTGTTGATGTTCGACTTAGGTGGTATAGTGAAAGATGGGTTTAGAATGGTTTTATATTGAAACGATGGTGAACAGTCTCCATATATATGTTCCATACGTACCGGCGCAAGCCCGGGGCATTCATATATAGTAAAGCCTTCAACTTCAGCCTCAGAGTCCGTAGAGAGCTGACGAGGTGTCACCTCCGACCTGGACAAAACAAATGTTGGCTCAACACACGCCACGTCACAAGCCAATCTCTCTGGACTATGTTCACTCATGTTTTTTTTTACTTTATTTAATAGAAGTGTAAAGAGATCTTGCCATGATGAAAGAAGGAAAATGGCAATTGTAGAGATCTTGGCAGAAAGATTAAGATTTTATCATAGGAGATATTTCTCACCTTGGCAAATATGCCATCAGTATATGTCGACTGGACAATGAAAATCGGAGCAAAAAAAGTAAGTAATACAAAAGGAATGAAAAGACAGCAAAGAAAATGTAATGGAAAATAGAAAAAATAAATAAATAAGATTTGAAAAGGAGTAAGAGAAACAAGAAAAAACAAAACGAAAACAAGAAAGAAATAATGTAGTAGCGCAAATAATGTAAATGAGATAAGAAAAATACAAATGGGAAAAAGGGAAGTTAAGAAACAAAACAAGTAAGCATGAAAAAAGGCAGATGATAAAAGTGACGAGAAAAAAGAAAAAAAGAGGGAAAGGAAAGAAATAAGCCAGTAATGAAAGGAGAAACCAGTTTAAATGAGACATAACAAATAGGAATTGAAAAAAAAAAAGGAAGGTTAGAAACAAAAATAAATTAAGCAAGTGAGCGAAAAATAAGAATGTAATAAAAAAAAATTAAGAAAAAAAGGATCGGGAAAGGAACAAAAAAATAAACAAATGAGAACGGAATTCAAGAAAGAAATAAGCAATAAAAATAAAATAAAGGAAAAAGTTATGAGAAAAAAGCGAAAATGAGATATGACAAAAACTACAGTAACATAC
Organism: Discoglossus pictus; assembly: GCA_027410445.1. Lineage (NCBI taxonomy): Eukaryota > Metazoa > Chordata > Amphibia > Anura > Alytidae > Discoglossus > Discoglossus pictus. The sequence goes on from CM050170.1 coordinate 13,131,703, forward strand.
TGAAAAATAGAAAAACATGATAAAATTAGAAAGGAGAGAAAAGTAGAAAGGAAAAAAATGAACAAGAGAAATGAGAAAAGAAAGCAAAGAAATAAGCATGTCATAAAAATGGGATTAAATAAATGAGAATAAAATAAATTGAGAAATAAAAAATAAAAAAATGTGAGAGAAAAGTAATGAGAAAAGAAAGCATTAAGCATGTAATAAAAATAAAAAAAAAGTTTTAAAAAAACGATACACCTAAGACCAGGAAAGAAAAGAAAAAAGCAGATAAAACACAAATGAGAATGGAATCCAAGGAAGAAATAAGCACTGAAAATAAAATAAATTAAAAAAGAGTGAAAAAGAGATATGGCAAAAACTGCAATAACATACTGAAAAATAGAAAAACATGATAAAATTAGAAAGGAGAGAAAAATAGAAAGGAAAAAAATGAACAAGAGAACTGAGAAAAGAATACAAAGAAATAAGCATGTCATAAAAATGGGAAATAAATGAGAATAAAATAAATTGAGAAATGAAAACATTAAACATAAGAAATATTAAAAGAGAATTAAGATAAAGGTAAATGGAGTTCATCTACAGGTGGGTACCAGTCCTAGAGGCGCCACTCACCCTTCTTTTGCCTGGAGTTTCTTCTTTTGATTTTGATACTCTTGGATATACTGAGGTATATTATCAGCACCCTGGTCGGGAAGAAGAGAATAAAACTGGTGTTAGTTAAAATAGTAGAGAATAGACAAAAAAAATGGAGGAGGAGTTGGGTGAATGAACAGAGTTTTGTTAGAAAATATGGATGGTATATTGTTGAGTAAATATTTGTAGCATGGTTGAATTGTCAGTGAATTATATATATGTTTTAGCTCATGTGTATTATGCACAATATGATCTTGAGGGAGCTCATTTGGCTGATAGATGTGGCTGCCGTGCCGCGGTCCATAGGGCACGGAAGAGTCCGACACGGCTAAACAAGAATCAGAAACAAAGATACTATATCAGTCTAAGTTAAACTACCAGGATAGTCTAGCACCAACATGCCAGACTATTCTCTTCTGAACAGGAAAAACAGCAAACTCCCAGATGTACAATTCCAACAAACCTACGGGTGCCTGATGAGTAAGGTGGAATTGATCAGGGGATCGATAGAGGGAAAAAATAAAATATCCCGTCATTTATAACGTGCAAACGACTAGTAGAATATATAATGGACCACTGTACAGTATAATATGAGCCAACATTGCTATCAAGTGGTTCTGGTGACATATATAGGAAATTGACAAGACTGAGCATGTGCAGACCCCAGGAAGTAACTCAGCTGATCTTGTTAATTACTACATTGGTGTACTTATTGACCTTCCTCATGCATGGGTCATAACATTGATCATGTGACTTAAAGGAAGGTGTCAGACTCTGGTTAGTTTGGATGACTCCGTGTACATTACGTGTGTGAATTTATATGCCACTTCTTAACTCCAAGGGTAATAGCTATTAACCCTTCTGGATCACTAGCTTGTTGTGGTGAAGGGGCTTGTGTACTTCAATGAAGTGGTGAGCTATACCATGTAGGGTCACCCAAGATGGGCAGGTCATAGCAGACTCAACTCACTTTGCCAAAAAACCTTATGGATAAGCACAACCAAAGACAAAACAATTGTGCCTAGCGTGCTGAGGTCCATGGGGTTACATAGAGTCGGACACAACGACTAAACAACAACAATAGCTATGACATGCACCATTTCTTTAGTATATGTTCAATCTCACCTTGTGGCATGCCTGATGCCGACTGCCCTTATATGCAGTGTATGCCATCTTCTGTGCCAAACGTACCTCCTTCTGTAACCTTGATGGGAAGTCAGATACAAGTATATAATAGTCTAAATATACAATATATAAATAAATGGACTCCATTTGTAAGTGCAAACATGGATATCTGCTTAACGTTGAATATGGGAAACCAAATCCCTGAGTGTCTAACTTAAAATATAAAGCGTGACATAGGCGATTTGAATATAAAATAAAATTATACCTTTGCTTATATTTGCTAAAATATATCACACAATGTTGATATAACTAAAAGCATAGAAAAAATAATAAAAATGTGTAGGTTTTCCAGAGTGAATAAATCTGTTACAGGGTGGTCTAATCTTTCTAGTATAAGAAAGAAGTGTAACTCACACTTGGACCCTCAAAGGGGTACCTCCTCCAAGATAAGTATATACACTCTATGGATATCTATCACACTTGTCTTTCTCTGCGTTCTGTTTCTGTATTAACCGCCAATATGGTTATTCCGATCATATGTTTCGTCGCGTGATGTGGCTTTGTCTTTAGTTATAGCGTCTTTGTGTGATAATCTCCTTTATGTGACATTCCTAATGTACGTTTCACAACGTTACATGGCTTCATCTTTAGTTATAGTGCCTTTGTGTGATATGCCCGACGTACGTTTCCCCACATGGCGTCTTTAGCTACAGCGTCATATGATATATTTTAGCAAACAAATATATCTGAACTAATGTCAAGCAACACAATGGATTACTGTTTCATTTTGCAGAGAGAGAATAGAATAAATTATCTATCTCCAGGGAGAGTGGATATTTTTTTTCCCTTTGCACCTCAGCGATATTTGAAGAAAAATTTAGACATGGAGACCCCTAAAAAATATAATAATATCTAATGTAATTATGGGAATGGAAAACAACAATGAAAGGAACTGAAATGACAGAAGAACTAGAAATCTGGAATAAGCCGAATTGTATTTTTTTTTCACCTATCAGGAATGTGACAGGTGAAAGATATGGGACAGTAGTTTAGGGACCCTATAATTACTTTTTTTATGTTTATAAGGGAAGAAGAGAACCTTCTGATTAAAATTACTCATCTAAGTAAGTATATTATTCTGGTATTTTGCTGCCCGCCAAAAATGGGCTAGGTAGAAATATATCACTGATTGAATATATAATGTATTCATATATATACTGTATATATATATATATATATATATATATATATATACATATATATATATATATATATATATATATATATATATATATATATATATATATATACACATAAGACAAAAGCAACTTACCGATACCAACATAGGGCAGCTACGAATATTCCTGAGACCCCAGTAAGAGAGCAGATCACCACCAAAGCTTAATATGAAATAGATGAGAGAATGTTAATATATATACAGTATCTCACAAAAGTGAGTACACCCCTCAAATTTTTGCACATATTTTATTATATATTTTCATGTGACAACACTGAAGAAATGAAACTCTGTTACAATGTGAAGTAGTAAGTGTACAGCCTGTATAGTGTAAATTAACTGTCCCCTCAAAATAACTCAACACACAGCCATTAATGTTTAAACCATTGGCAACAAAAGTGAGTACACCCCTAAGTGGAAATGTCCAAATTAGGCCCAAAGTGTCAATATTTTGTGTGGCCACCATTATTTTCCAGCATTGTCTTAACCCTCATGGGCATGGAGGTCACCAGAGCGTCACAGGTCGTCACTGTAGTCCACTTCCACTCCTCCATGATGACATCACAGAGCTGGTGGATGTTAGAGACCTTGCACTCCCCCACCTTCCGTTTGAGGATGCCCCACAGATGCTCAATAGAGTTTAGGTCTTGAGACATGCTTGGCCAGTCCATCACCTTTACCTTCAGGCTTCTTTAGCAAGGCAGTGGTCATTTTGGAGGTTTTTCACAGGAGAGTTTCCACTCAGAACAGGCCTTGCCATGGTCGACCAAAGAAGTTGAGTGCACATGCTCAGCTTCATATCCAGAGGTTGTCTTTGGGAAATAGATGTATGAGTGCTGCCAGCATTGCTGCAGAGGTTGAAGGGGTGGGGGGTCAGCCTGTCAGTGCTCAGACTATACGCCGCACATTGCATCAAATTGGTCTGCATGGCTGTTGTCCCAGAAGAAAGCCTTCTTCTAAAGATGATGCACAAGAAAGCCCGCAAACAGTTTGCTGAAGACAAACAGACTAAGGACATGGATTACTGGAACCATGTCATGTGGTCCAATGAGACCAATAAAAACTTATTTGGTTCAGATGGTGTCAAGCATGTGTGGTTGCAACCAGGTGAGGAGTACAAAGACAAGTGTGTCTTGCCTACAGTCAAGTATCTTGATGGGAGTGTCATGGTCTGGGCCTGCATAAGTGCTGCAAGCATTGGGGAGCTACAGTTCATTGATGAAACCATGAATGCCAACATGTACTGGGACATACTGAAGCAGAGCATGATCCCCTACCTTCGGAGACTGGGTCGCAGGGCATCCTCAAACGGAAGGTGAGAGAGTGCAAGGTCTCTAACATCCACCAGCTCCTTAATGTCATCATTGAGGAGTGGAAGAGGACTTCAGTGGCAACCTGTGTGGCTCTGGTGAATGCATGTAAATTACAAGAAAAATATCAAAAGGTACAATAAAATACAAAGTATAAACCACCACCCATTGTTTTTGGCTGTTAAATGTTTTATTGTGTTGTTCCAACAACTGCTAAGGTGCTTTGGTAAATGTAGAGACTGTATCATGGGTAAAAAATATGGAGTATGTGGGTAATCATTACTTAGCGAGACTGTTTGGTTGATGTCAGATCTCCGTCTCCCATTCACTCTCCGGTCCAGTCCCCTGGGGGGAGAAGTTGAATCAGATGGTGATTTGGATCCTGCCAAGGAGGAGTTATTGTCAACTGGTAGGGGGGAGGACGAGGTGGAAGATGTTGGCGTGCCAGAAACAGTCTTATAGGGAACAGTCGAAGCGAGTTCTAAGTAAGGGAGAGAGATAAATAAGGGTGATGAGACAGAGAAAAAGAAACAGTTAGGGAAGGCTAGGGTCGGATGAGGACTTTGGTAAAAGAAGGAGAAATGAGGAAGGGCAGATAAATCATTAACCAAAATGAAAATGGAAAGAACAACCAGTAAGGAATAAAGGAGAAAAATAGAAACAAGTAAGAAGATGGAATAAAGGGTAAGAAATGAATGAGACTTGTGAGATAAATGAATGATAAAATCAGTTAGAGAATGGAGAAAAGAATTAAGAAGTTTCAAAGAGAAGCAAAGAAATGAAGGAAAAATTAGCAAGAGAAGGGAACAAAGAACTAAAATCAAGAGGAGATGGGATGAAGGCACAATCATTAAAATAAGTGAAGTGAAGGAATGAAGGAGAAAACTGTTCAAATGGAAGTGAAGGAATGAAGGCAAAAGACAAAAGTGTAGCTAAAGAATGAAGGCAAAGTCAATAAAAGAATGAGAGTAAGGAATGAAGGAGAAATAGTTAAAAATAAAATAAGGAAAAAAGGAGAACTCAGTAAAATAAGAAAGTAAGGAATGAAGGAAGGAGAAATCACTCAGATAAGGGAATCATGTTAAGCCAATTGTACAAGGGATAGAAAAAAAGGTGCAATCAATAAAAGATAAGGAATGAAAGAAAATTCAGTAAGAAAGTGGGGTAAGGAAGACAAAATTGGTAATAGAAGATGAATGAGAAATCTATAAGTGAAGGGAAATTAGGGATAAAAGAGGAGAAATAAATAAGTAGGATGGATAAAAAGTAAAGGATGGAATAAGAAAGAAGAAGAAAATGAATGATACATTGGTAAGGAGATGAGTAAAGTTAAGGAATGAATGAAAAATGAGTAAGAGAAGGAAACAGAGAGGAAGCACAATTACAGAGCTCCCTGCAAAAAGGCTTTAATACAACATGAAATTACCAAGCAATTTGGATTATTTTTGATCTACAAGACCAGATGCAGTGACTGAACAGTCTGGATTGCTCTGGCACTGTGCAGCAACTTTTGGACTTCACTTTAGCACAGATCTACTGGACTGAAAGATACTGGATGGGGCACAATCAACAACTATTGGAAAGGTGGCTGGTGAGTCTAAACCCCAAAGGGGACCCTTTTATGTCATCCTACCCCAGCTAGACCCCAGCTCACCTACCCAGGGAAGGGCCTCTTGATGGGAGATATAAAGTGGAGCACAACATATAATTTTTCACTTCATAAAAATTAACAAGCACTCTATATGGGTTACTACTGAAAGCTAACACAGGGTAAAGCTAGCAATAGCCCTGCAACTACACACAGACACTGGTGGACATAGAAAAAAAGGGATTAAAGTGCATTCAATGAACTTCTACACCAATCTGGGATCATAAGGAGCAAGTGGAGTTGTACCCCCACACCCCAGGGACTGTACCCTTACAGCATCTCATTGCTGGGACACATATGTTTGCAACCATCATTAAAAGCTCTGTTTATTAAATCTAATTGGTGCTGGACTCTAATCAGCAAAGCAATTGAAGCAAAACTGCCACAGCCAAATGTAATGAACTGTTTAAGACAAGGAATTTACTTTTTTTTTTCCTCAATCCCTTATCATCTTAACTTGTTTATGTTATATGAGATAAAGGGATCGGCTACACTGGTTGTATAAGCTTGCTGATGACTACTCCCTGTATAAAAGACAGCTCAACACTACCACCAAGTGGCAGCTTACGAAAACTACATGCTCAGGCTCAAAAGTGCAAATCAGGAATGCAATATATATATCTGTGCTTCTGAAAATCCACTACAACTGACATGCCTATCAGTGCCTCTGAAATCCACTACAACTGACAAGCCTACTTAGGCCTTTACAACCCAGTGTCCTTTGATTTTGTTGCTATTGTCTACTGAAGTTTGTTAAGTGTGTGACTAGAGCCTGATTTGCATTCTTATGTTCTAGTCCTATTTCAAACGACAGCCAAGCCCTGATTTTTTGTTGTCAATATTTACAGCTGTGGCAAAGAATCCAACTATCATTGCCTTGGAACTGTGACACACAACTCTGCAAGTTCTTATGCCTCACTTCCCTGTGATAGGGGGCATTTTGTGACTTGTGGTCTCTATGCTCTAACTAGGGCAGGGCTAGGCCCAGTGACTGACTGCCATTCTGATTTCACTAAGTGCATGCAGCTGCCTGACACCAAAGGCAGGTGGATACAATTGTTATCTGTCAAAGTAGAAAAGGGGCACCATCTACCCTACATTGGAAGTTCACAGATTCTCATGTGCACAATAAAAGTATTTTATTCCTTCTTTGGCGGATCAAGCTACAATGTGGCTGGTGCTGAGCAGAGCACACTACAATTCAGCCGCCCGATGGTCAAAGTGACAATTCCTGAAGCACTCTGGTAACTTACTATATCTTGGGGTCTAATGGGGTGCACATATATTCAGTGTACTGCAATAAAGATATACAGCACTACTACCCAGAGAAATTTCAGGAATATAACATCAGTGATCTTTAAATTACATTAACTTACTACTACAAGAAATTAAGACTATCAATTACATCTGATACTTCCCTGGTCTGCCACTGCCATCTAGTGGAGGAAAGTGGTAAACCACAAAGGGACTTCCTGATAGCACAAAGCTTATGGGGCATATGTTTCACATGAGAGACTTGATATTCTCCAGGATGTAACTTCCTATTCCCATATGCCCGTTACATGGGGACACTTACAAACGCAAAAGTGACAAAATACCTTTTCTTATGTCATGGCTGGAGTAGCTACGAGAAAAAGTAGCAAGAATATACAATCTTATTACTTGCCTAGAGCGTCACCCCCTGCATCTCAAAAACAACAGCCTAACTCAAAAACCACGGCAGCAACAACGATGGAGCATACAGCGCCAAGCACTAAGGGTGATATCCAAGACCTCAAAGACCTGATCCTCACATTCAGGGAGGACATCAGAGCGGACATCCAAAAAGTCTCAGCAGACTTGACGTCCGAGATAAAAAGAGTGGACGCTAAAACTGACTCGCTTGAAGAGAAATATAACAAACTAAAACAATCTCATGTCAAGATTGAGGAAGAAATCTCCATGCTAAAGGAGGAGCAAGCCCGCCACTTAACATTTCAGGAAGACCTAGAAAATAGATCTCGGAGACAGAATATCAGACTGAGAAACGTACCTGAATCAGTAACTGACCTCCATCTATACATGTCAGAGCTCTGTGAGTTTCTGCTACCAAATCTGGACTCTGAGCAATACAGACTGGACCGGATCCATAGAGCTCTGGGAGGTCGTTCCACCATGTCTGAACGCCCCAGAGATATCATCGCCCGCTTCCATTACTATACAACTAAGGAAATGTTCATGAGAGCATCCAGGGGGGGTATCCCTGACATCGAAGGGCACAGACCAAGTGTCTTTGCGGACCTCGCTCAACAAACGTTATTCAAGAGGAAAATGATGAAACCACTCCTGGACAACATCCTGGCCCATGGCTGGAAATACTCTTGGGGCTTTCCATTTCGCCTACTGATTGCCAGGGACGGCAAGTTCTTTACCATCAGAACCCTAGAGGAGGGGATGGCCCTTCTAGCTACCTGGGGCATTACTTTAACAGATGCTCCTGGAGTTTCTGGCGACAGCCAACCCGTCAGGGAGTTGACAGAGGGTCCCCGAGGAAGAACAGTTGGTCTTAATTCTCGTGGTAGAGGTTCCAACCTCCCCTCCAGAAGACATCAAAACAGGGCCCCTGACCAGCCAGATGTGCCATAGATCCAATAACACTGTGATGTATTGTTATATGATATGTTATAGTTAGGTTCTACCTCTTATTTTGATCTTCTAAAACTTGCGACCAAAAATATGAACAGACATGACTAGTTAAACTCTTGCATAACAATCTGTCACTTTAGAAGAATATTTCTTCTTTTTTTTTTATATAGATATTGATAGTGTCCCTTAAGGGCTTCACCATATACATACCCCCCGGCGAATCCAGTCAGTATTGGAGTCTAATACTACTGGACTCACCAATTTAATTAAAAGGACAGCGCTCGCTCTCCTTGAAGTAGTGTTATACTACGTTCCTAGTTTTGTTATATTCTATTAGTATAATTTTATTTTTAGAATTAAAAAAAAAAGAAGTTTTTTTTTTTTTTTTTGATAAATTTGTGTCAACAAATTTGACGCCGGATTACTTGACAAGCAGTTTCAACCACTGTATATCGTTGTGTTCTCCTCATCCGTTCTACCCTAACTTTTTACTTTACGTTTACATCAATTTGCACAGTGAAGTGACGCAGGTGGTTTCTGGACGGGGTCCCAGCGGGAGGCTCATCAGACTAGATACTCGAAGGCGGCTATAACCCTTAGTGCTCTACTAAGCTTGGCCTTGAGCCCCAGACAAACGGTGAGTCATGAATATTAATATCATTTCACATAATGCTCAGGGCCTGAATGAACCGATTAAGAGAGGGGTTGCCATAAAAGAGTATCAGAGACTAGGGGGAGATGTAATATTTGTGCAAGAAACACATTTTAAGAAACTAGCGGTCCCCAAATACTGGGGGAAAGCATATAAACAAACTTTCCACTCCACCGCAACAGAAAAGAAAAGAGGGGTGACTCTCCTTATTCATAATAGGCTTACATTTCGCCACACCCGCACTCAGACAGACCCAGAGGGTAGATATGTGGCAGTACATGGCACCATTCATGACCAGAAAATTACCTTCCTTAACATATATGCGCCAAACACTGATCAGAAGCAATTCTTCACTAAGATTTCAGATCTGATTATGGGCTGGGAGCACTCCCTCCTGATCATAGGGGGGGACATGAACACAGTCCTAGATCCATCTACAGACAAATCAACTGCTACCACTAAACTCACACCTCCCACGGCTACCCGAGCTCTTAAACATATTCTCAGATCTAATTGCCTGATAGACAGTTGGAGGATAATGAACCCCACTGATCGAGAGTATACTTTTTACTCCCCCAGACATCTGTCACACTCCAGAATTGATTACCTGTTCATTCAACAACACCTATCACTAAACTTAGAAGCAGCTTCCATTCGACCCATTTCGTGGTCAGATCATGACCTGGTTCTGATCTCCCTGTCTGGACTTCTACCAGCGGGACGGTCCCCCTCGTGGGCACTAAATCCCTGTCTATTAAACGATCTAGTCCTAAGGGAAAAAATCAGCAGTGCAATTGTGGAATACTTCGGGATCAATAGTGGGGGTGAGGTAGACGGGGGAGGAGTGTGGGCAGCCCATAAGGCAGTGATTAGAGGAGTTTGTATTCAGCTAGGAGCAGCAGCGAAAAAAGCAGATAGAGTGCAAATTAGGGACCTCAATAGCAAGATCACAGAGTTACAATCACTATTTGCCAGGAATCATGATCCTAAGATCTACAATGAAATTCTGAAATACAAACACACCTTAAACACAGTGCTCAGGAAGAAGGTGGTCTCCATGCTACAACGTACGCAGGCCAGCTTCTTTATGAGCACCAATAAACCTGACAGTATGTTGGCCAGAAAGCTTAAAGCACAGAGGGCGGACTCATTCATCCCAAAGATATTTACTAAAGGGAAAGGCCCGGTCTCTAAACCAGACCAGATTGCTGATGTCTTTCGACAATTTTATACAGAACTGTATTCCGCCCCCTCTCACTCAGGATCCTACTCTCACAAATCACAAATTGATGAATTTCTTTCTGGGATTCAGCTGCCACAAATTGAGGAATCACAGGCAGAGACCCTAGCAGACCCCATAACTGCTGAGGAAATTAAACAGGCTATTAAGGCCACGAGATCACATGCAGCACCTGGTCCGGATGGATTCACAAATTTTTATTATAAACAATACATCGATCTCTTGCTACCGCACCTCCAAGAATTATTTAACAGTTTCCTTTCTGGTTCTTCATTCAGACCAGAATTTCTAGAGGCTAAAATTATCGTAATACCCAAAGAGGGGAAAGACCCAGCACAGTGCAGTAGTTATAGACCGATCTCATTGATCAACACGGACCTCAAACTATATTCCAAAATAATGGCAAACAGATTGGCCCCATTGTTGCCGGACGTGATCCATCCGGACCAGGTAGGCTTCATCTCAGGTAGAGAAGCACCCGACAACACCAGGAGAATCTTTAACCTGATAGACTTGGCTACCAGAGAGGATATCCCGCTAATGCTCCTATCTTTAGACGCCGAAAAGGCATTTGATAGGATAGACTGGACTTTTATGTGGAAAACATTGGCGAAGTTTGGTCTGGGGGACGGCTTTTTGAAGGGCATTATGCCTTTATACAGCGATCCCAGAGCATGTATTATATATCAGGGATTTGTGTCCAAACAATTTAATATTACTAGGGGAACTAGACAGGGCTGCCCACTCTCCCCCTTGCTCTTCGCCCTTAGTCTTGAACCATTGGCAGCAGCAGTTAGAAATTGTCCAAACATTAAAGGAGTGCAGATTGGCCCTAATGAGCATAAGCTCAACCTTTTTGCAGACGATATCATGCTGTCACTTACAGATCCAATACCAAGCCTGCCTAATTTATTCCAATTGCTCACAGACTTTGGCAGAGTGTCAGGGTTCAAAATCAACACTAACAAGAGCATAGCCCTCAACATTACACTACCCCAAACGGTGAAACAGAACTTAGAAAACAGCTTTCCCATAAAATGGGCACCCAAACAGATAACTTATTTGGGTATTCATATTCCGCGGTCTATAGCGTTGGTATACGAGGCAAATTTTCCTCCTGTCTTTAACAGAATCAAGGCAGATATCTCCAAGTGGTCCTTCCTTAATATCTCATGGTTGGGCAGAATAAATTCCATCAAGATGAATGTGATTCCCAAATTATTATACCTATTTAGGACAATCCCAACCCCGATCAGGTTACCCGACCTTAGAGTGTTGCAAAAAACACTTTTTAAGTTCGCATGGAATAACAAGAAACCAAGAATTAATAGAACCACAATGTGTGCGCCTAAACAGAAAGGGGGGCTAGCCTTCCCTGATCTAATCAAGTATTATAAGGCCACTAGATTAGCTCAAACCACGACCTGGTTTAAAAAAGAGGCCATACCGGTGTGGGCAGACATAGAGAGGCAACTTCTAGAAGACAAGCATTGGGTACTATCGCAGGTTTTATGGCTTAGCTTAGGTCGGGACCTACGAACAGGAGAGTTACCAATTTGTATTAGCCACTCTTTGAAATTATGGAAAGACCTGAACAGAAGGGTGGACCTCCTGAGCGTGGGTTCTGGCTTGATTCCACTATGGCAATCACACAAAGGTCAGCACCTCAATAAATTTACCCAGATGAAATGGTGGATAAAGAACAAAATAACAATTGTGGCAGATACCTGGGTGACCTCACAAAGCAACACATCGTCAATTATCACTGACATAATTCAGGTGCCACATAGAGAGTGGCTTAATCTGATGGCAATTAATGAGACACTAACACACTCTACGAAAATCAACAAATATCACACCAAATCTCCCTTTGAGAAATGCTGTATCAACAATCCCGGAGGTAAGGCCAATATAGCCATCATTTACAATCAGATGGTGTCTCTCACCAACAGGGTTAAACCACATTACCAAACTGCATGGGAGGCTGACTTGCAGGTAACTCTAGACGACAGCCAATGGAATAAGATCCTAAAACAAGCCAATACCTCTTCACTAAACGTGACACTAAAAGAAAACTCTTTTAAGACAATAATGAGGTGGTACCTTACACCAGCAAGACTCCATCTTCTGAACAAAACACACCCTGACACATGTTTTAGGGGCTGCACAGACACTGGTACACTGATTCACATGCTGTGGGAGTGTCCGAAAATAAGACCCATATGGACAGCAACATACGACCTATTAGAAACACTTTTGGGGACAACAGTAACACAAAAGCCTGAGGAAGCTTTGCTAGGCCTTCCAATTACGGGGCTATTCAAATCAGAACAATGTTTAACAACACAGATATTTTTGGCCACGAGATGCATCATAGCTAAACACTGGAAACTTACCTCCCCTACTCACATTGAAGTACTTCACAAAATCAAATTCATTCGGGCTATGAGCTCACTTTCAGCTGAAATTGATGAAAGATACCGTCGATGGGCCTCCTGCTGGGACTTATGGACTCTACGAGGTCCACAATAAGGTTCGTGTGAACTACTTTTATGGGTTGACCTGATGTTTGATCTATGGTTTCACCTTACTGTACCTCCTAGACACATGTCTGCTTTGAGGAATGTATATATGTTCAAGACCTTGTGTGACTTTATATATATGTTTTACATGTTCATGTGTTATTCTAACCAAAAAAGAAAAACTTTGAAAGAAACTTTTTGATATATCTTGTTGATACTTGAGAGATTTGTTATATGATTTGCTGAACTTACGATGTTCTATTTGTTTATTCTTTCAATAAAAAAGTTAATTATAAAAAAAAAAAATGAGTAAGAGAAGGAAGAAAGTAGAGAAGGAAACGAGAGAGAAAGATGACATAAGCAAAAGAAATAAGGTGAACAAATGAATAGAATGATAAAACAAATAAGGAACAGGAAGTTAAGATATACATACCTGGGTTCGTGGGGCCGGACTCCTGTCCTTTGATCCTCTTTGACTCCAAGTCCAGCATGTTATGCACAAGGTCTATTATTGCATCAGGACCTATGAACTTTGACCTCCCATCTGGCTCAAAAAACAAAAACAAATAGCATACTCTACTGATTAATATCCTCTACTAATTACTACTACTACTACTACTAACAGCATTATGTACTAAAGGAAACTCTTTGCACACATGGCATCCTATACTACACCAGCTCTCCCTAGACAAACAGCATCCCGTACTAACTATATCTCTCTAACAACCCTATACATACCTGGAAACTTTAATATACAGCTACCAGACGGTGTCTCCTGGTATTGGGGCATGCAGGGGCCACAGTTTTGACTCCCAGGAGCACACATCTCTCTCCTTCTTAGGCGGCAAGTCTTTATGTGACACTGACCATGTACTGTTGTAAAAAAAAAGAACAGCTTTTGTTACCAATTGGCTTGATCAAGGTCAAAAACATATCTGAAATTAATGAGTCTACTAACGATTATGGCCGGATTGCTCATTAGGCCAACTAGGCAGTCGCCAAGGTGGTGTTTCCCTGTGGAAGGTGCTTAATGTCACACTTCAAAATGTTCCTTGGCATAAAAAAGGAAATACTAAAGTTCACAGATTCGCCACTAGAGGGAGTAAGCTGAAGTGCCTAGGAGCGCCATAGATGTAAATGCAGCCCTGCTGACAACTTGATAGGGTTCTGCAAATGGAGCCTGTAGGTTATCTTGGTTGTGTGGTACTATGGCTAACACCCACTGACCTAGCTGGACTTCCCAATTCTGGGCTTTTGGTAATAATGCCTTTTCATTAGGTTGGCTACCTCAGACATTTTTGGAAATTCTAGATATATGGGTCAATCAGTATTATTCTGGGCCACATGTTTTTAGTAAAACTCCCTCCGAAAATTTAGGAAACCCCTTGCCCTATGGTATTTTAGCAATTCAAAGGCTGAGAAACTGGTTACTTCCTATGGTACCTATCTGTCATGGCACATGGACAGAGGCAATCATTTCTCCAAGTACCTTTTGGTCGTGGCTTGTAGAGTGTCATTGCCATCTCTCACAGAGCCAAATTACTTGTGGGTGGTAAGTAGGAGGGTGGGTGATTGGTCCTATGAGATTAATGGCTACTCTCTGAAACCAGAACTCATGGATGAGTAGGAAGGGAAAAGTCATCTCTGGGCAGCTTGCCAACTCTGACAGATGTCACGAGTAAGGCAATAAGTGTCTGCCCCTAACTCTCCTTTCCCCGACTCTCTCACCATGTCCCTCTCTTTTCCCTTGCCTCGATCTTTCCTGTTTCTCTCTCTCTCCTCTTTGTCTATCCCTAACTCCACCCAACCTCTTTTCCTGCCCTCCCCAATACTTTTTCTCTACTTTGTCTATGACTCCCTTTCCACCACACTCCACCATCAATTGTGGCAGGTGCCAATGTCCCATAAGTGACATGCTCAAGTAATGTTGTAAGCAGGGCTGAAGATTGGGACGACGGTCCCTTTATTCATCAGGTTTGATCTACCAGCCACAATCCCCCCATCCTTAATCTGGCTCTTAGTTTAGCTAGTGGTGGGCATGATAAAAGTCTCCTCTAAATCAAGTCCATTAAGAGCAAAGTAGTGCACCAGGGACGGTCAGGAGGGGTGCATACCAGACCAACTGGGCTAGGCTTTGAAGTGGTAGTGGCAGAGCTTGCTTCCTGTGTAGATGGTAGGGTCCACAACTGGTGTTTATTCCATGCTCCTTGGCTGAGGGTAATGATGCTGACATTAAGTCTAAGATCATTACCCAACAGGACATCATCCATGAACGAGGTGGGGTCAGGAATATAATAACCTCTTGGATCCTGAGTTTCCGAAGACTACCCAGTCAGTTGACATGTTATTTTGTTCATGCGTGTGCTAGATAGCTTGAGCCAACACCCAGTGCCCACAACCTTGCAGTTATGTTGTTCTCTCTCCGTTGGTGTAGAAGCCCAAAGTCACGCATCATGTGTGACACATGGCCTGCATGTTTCTCATAGGGTGAGAATAAAGTGTCCCTATGATAGCAACACATACCATCACATATATATATATATACATATAGACAGCGACAGTGCCAGCCTCCCCCTCACGCTGTTACACCGTGACACGTATACACAGCACAGGCAGACTCAAGGTTTAACAAAATTCTCTAATCACATGTAGATGTTAAATGAACTTAGTGTTTCCGTGGAAACTGCATCTGAGTCTGGGTACCAGGAAACGGAGTGACGACAGGTCAGGGAGGCAGGAGAGGGGGAGAGAGAAAGACAGCAAAGAAAGAGAGTGAGAGACAGCAAAGAGAGTGAGAGAAAGGGGATGGAGAGAGAAAAAGCATAGAAGTAGATGGAGAAGAAGAGAGTAGAAGAGAAGAAAAGAGGGCAGTGAAGAATGTTAAATATATTCTGGGGAAAACAATAAATAAATATATATATATACAAATACATATATCAACATAGGCAACCGTAAATCAATATAAATAAATATACAGGGAGTATATATATATATATATATATATATATATATATATATATTTATTTTTATTTTTTTATTTTTTTTCTCCAGAATGTAATACATACAGATTTAGGTAGTTTGCAATATCTTAATATCCTCAGAACCCCAAAAATATATCTTCACAACCCCCATTACGTCTCCAGAAACCAACCAGCCTCCTACCCAGAACCCAACAATCCTGCCATAACAGAGGTACACAAAACCCAATTTCAGGAACATTGCATTACATAGTTACACAAATACACATAGATACAGACATATACAGAGAGGTAGGTAGAGACAGACACAATATAAATAACACACTTACCTGTTACTGCAAGAAGGTACAATATAAAGGGAAGAGCTGAGTGTGCCATCCTGCCGTGTTGTTTACTAATACACACAACTAAACACTGACGGGCAGTAACGTCGTACACACGGACAAACTGACAAATACACGCAAGATGTGCAAACACACAATTTTAAAGAATATACACACAAATGATATACACACACAATGATTCACATACACAAATCTACACAAAGAGACTGTATACAATT
This sequence comes from Discoglossus pictus, assembly GCA_027410445.1. Classification (NCBI taxonomy): domain Eukaryota; kingdom Metazoa; phylum Chordata; class Amphibia; order Anura; family Alytidae; genus Discoglossus; species Discoglossus pictus. Next base: position 13,148,238 of record CM050170.1, read on the forward strand.
ATTCATGCAAATAAAAGACAATAATGTCACACAACTGGACACAAGTAATATATATTACGTATATAAGTGCACAAAACAACACAATCTATATGCACAGACACAATGTTATGTACTGACAAAAGTAAAACACAAACATTTACTCTCTTTCTCCTGTTGCTCTGTCTCCGACCCCCCTACGCGTTTCGCACTATTCCTGTTTTTCCTTCTGTCTCTCTTCCTATGCCTGTCTTCCTCCCTCTTATTTTAAGTTTTCTTTGTTCTCCTGTTGTTCTCCATTCTCTCCCGTTCTGATGCCTCTTTTGCCCTATATCTCTATTTCCTTCTCTTAGCTGCTCCTCCCTTTTATCTCTCTCTTCTGTTCTCTTCCCTCTTGATCTCTTTTCCTACCTGCCTCCCTGTCTCTGTCCTTTTTTCATTGTACGGTCTCTTTCTTCTTTCTCTCTCTAAGCCTTGTTCGTCTCTGCTTCTACCCTTTTTTAGTCTGTCTCTCCTATCTTTCTCTTCACTTGTATCTTTCTACCTTCTCTCCCTTTTTACTCTCCTCTTCTGTCCACCGTCTCTTTTCTTTACCCTTTCTTTTTTATATTGTTTTTCTCTTGTATCTATATACCTTCTCTCCCTTTTCACTCTCTCCTCTTCTGTCCACTGTCTCTTTTCTTTCTCTTTTATATTGTTCTTCTCTTGTATCTTTCTACCTTTTATCCCTTTTCAATCTCTCCTTTTCTGTCCCCCGTCTCTTTTCCCTTTCTCTTCTAAATTCTTCTTTTTCTACCTTCTCTCCCTTTTCACTCTCTCTTCTTCTTTCCACCTTCTTTTATTTACCCTTTCTATTCTATATTCTTCTCTTGTATATTTCTAAATTCACTCACTTCTCACTCTCAACTCTTCTTTCCACCGTCTCTATTCTTTACTCTTTCTCTTCTACCTATTCAATTATATTTCCTTTTCCTCCTTCCTCTATAATTCTTCTCTCGATATCCAAGAAATGACGTATCTCTTTTTTCACTGTTGTCTGACTCTTTCCCACTCCGTGTAGACTTAATTCACCTTTCTTCTTTCCTTAACTTATTCTCTCTTCTATACTCTCTCTTCCACTGTCTCCTTCCTTCACTTTTTCATATATTTAACCTGACTTTTTCTTTTACTGACTTTTTGCTTTCTTGTTTGCTCTTCTTGTTTTGTCAATTGTTTGTTCAGAGATTATTTAGAATCTTCCCTTCCCGCATCTTCTCTCCCTGTCTCTTCCTCTGTCTGCCTGAGTCCTGCAGAGGTGTGTGTGTGTTTGTGTATCATAGACAGACTGCGCAGTGCTCTGTCTTTATGAATGGATTTGCGTGGGAGGGGGGTGGCAATGTGTCTGTGTGCGAAGTATAGTGTCATCTAGTACAAAGTCCAATGAGAAAGAGGGAGGAGAGAGGGAGGAGGGGGAAACAGTGAAAGGAGATGGTAGGAGAATCATGAAAGATAAAACAAATTATTGTATTGAACTAAACTGAAAGATAAAAATAGCACAGTGGCTGCAGGGCAGGGAGGAGGTGCAGTGACGGACGGGTGTGGGGTCTATGGAGATATTACAGACCTTGTTGCAGGGTGCAACAGTGCAGTGAAATAGTTGCGTGCAGAGTGAAGTACCGGAGGGCAGGACATATAGGCAGTCACAGAACTGTGTTTCGATGTATGGCCTAAGTACGGGGATAGTAGTGGGGACCAGGATGGATGTGGAAATTGTAGAAAGGCTAATTTAACATACAAAATCAGTGTGTGTGGGGTCAGTACAAACATAGTAGAGAGGACTGCAGAGTAGATGGAGCTGTAGTGACCGGGCGGTGGGCAGAAGGTCAATTTAACAATAGCAGGATAAGGATGCACTGACATAGCTGAGTGTGGGGGTCAGCCCTGGCGTAGCAGAAAGCATATGTGTATGGGAGTAGCATTGTAGGATTGTAGGATGAGGTGGAGCTATGGTTATTATTATTATTATCTTTTATTTGTATTGCGCCAATATATTCTGCAGCGCTGTATGGGGATAAGAACAGGAGAAATGCAAGTTTAACAAATTCAAAAGTTGAAGGGCCCTGTTTTGCGCTTAGAATCTTAGCAGAAAGTGCTTTATCCCAAAGCACCCTACAAGACTGGAAACTCGCTACTTACAATCTTATTGTTTGGGTTAAGTAAAGGAATAGTAGAGAGATCTACAGGCCAGGATAAAGGTCTTGAGATAGTTGCGTATATGGGTTCAGTACGGGAATAGCAGAGAGACCTGCATGATTGAAATTCAGTGTCGTCGCTATATATGGATCAGAACAAGAATAGCAAAAGACAATGGGTGTAGTGACAGAGTTGTGTACATAAAATGTGCGCTGGAGAGTTGCGGAGCAGGATGGAGTGATAGACCTGTCTGTTATCAGTATAGGAATAGCAGAGAAGACTTCAGAGCAGGATGGAGATATAGCATCATCGATGTGTGTGATCATCGCAGAAATATTAGATATAGACAAAAAGCTGTGTGTGGGTCAGTAACGGAATGAGAGGGCTGCAAGGAGTAAGGAGGTGAAGTGACTGTTGTCGGTGGGGTTTAGTACATGGTAAGTAGGGTGAAAGTGAGTGGGGTCAGCACAAATATAGCACATGAGGTGCAATGACAGGGTTGTGTGTGGGGTTACAATGGGAATAGCAGACAGTATTGTTAGTGGGATGGGTAATGAGACATTTGTGTCGTGTCAGTGATGTAGTAGCAGAAAGTTTAAGAGTGCAGGTCATAAAGAAATGTACAAATTACCTTTAGGGTTTAGTCTCCCTAAGGGTAATAGGGGACTCCAGACGTGGACCCCTTGCTCACTGTGCCTTAGGGAGTTCAGCTGCACCTCACTGAAGAGGCCCATAAAGGCCGAAACGCGTCTGTGGTTTGCTGTTTCTCCTATTCAGGGTAGAATTGCCTGGTATTTCGGGACTGGGTCACCCTTTTGAGTTGGACCAGACTGATATACTACAGGAAATTTCTCCCTGTGAAGGGCACAAGTGAGCTGAAAGAGGTTACTCTCAGAGTGGCTTATCATGGCCATAGAACTAACCTATTACAATTGGTTCGTTCTGTGATGAGCACCTCTGACTTAGTTGTTTTGTATATGTTTCATAAAGAAATGTAATGTCAAAGATGTGTGCGAGGTTAGTGCAGAAAATAGCAGAGCGAGCTGCAGGACAGAATGGAGATACAGTTAAAAGATGTACGTGTAGGATCATAAAAGTAATGAGAGGGAACTGTTGCGAAAATATGTAGTGATAGCTGTATCGGAGAAAACAGAGGATACAGGTTAGGAGGGAAGTGTAGAAACATCTGTGCCGAAGGAGTCCGTACTGGAATAGGGGGAGAGAAGGTGCAGTGACAAAGCTGAGTATAAGAACAACCAATAAGCATCCTGGAGAGATGAGTTTGGGTTACATGAATATTAGTTACTAGCGAATTGCCCGTCAAAAAATGACGGCAATGAAATTGTAAGGTAGCTAATGCTAAATGAATATACTGTACCTATTTTGAAGCATTGTGATGAAGAGCTGGCAATCTGTGTTGATGTTGCTGCAGCATTAGTGGTGTGGAGCTGCTGTGTAAGCATGCTGAATGTGTGCACTGTGTAGTATGAATATCCGTAGGTGGTTTGTGGCGTTTTGTGAGTTTCTTGTGGTGTTTTGCGAGTTTCTTGTGGTGTTTTGCGAGTTTAGAGTGCTGTAGCCTCGTTTTCGTTTTGTTCGGCGGCCATTTTTTCTGTCGCTTAGATTTTTTTTTAGTCTCAAAACTCTTTTATTTGGAGTAAAATCGAGGTGTAAGTTGCATTTTTGAGGTTCTGGGTGCTCCCTCTTGGTGTAGGTAAGGTTTTTATGTATGTGCTGTGTGTATGTATTGTGTTTTAAATGTTTGTATGTCGGCGTGTTGCGTCCGATGTTTGCGAGGTCGTAATGTGTGGTAACGTGTTTCGTAGGTTGTTTGCGTTCCTCGTAAAATTTAGCGAGTGTCGTAATTTGTGTGTCGTGTTTTTTGAGTAGCGACGTGAAGTTTGCGAGGGTTTGAGGCCCTTGCCCAGTGACCTCGCCAGCAACTGAGGCCCTCGCTTTGCAACCTCTGGGCCCTTGCCCCGCTCTGGGCCCTTGCCCAGTGACCTCGCCAGCAACTGAGGCCCTTGCCCAGTGACCTCGCCAGCAACTGAGGCCCTCGCTTCGCGAGGGGCCTCAGTTGCTGGCATGAACTGAGGCCCTTGCCCAGTGACCTCGCCAGCAACTGAGGCCCTCGCTTCGCGAGGGGCCTCAGTTGCTGGCATGGAGCGCCTTCGGCGCTCCATGCCAGCAACTGAGGCCCTTGCCCAGTGACCTCGCTACGCGAGACCTGCGGCTCGCTGGGCGAGCCCGCAAGCGTGAGCAACGACCCGTACGCTCACAACTATATATGTGATAGGGCAAGATGGAGTTGCACTGTCAGCATCTTTTTTCAATTGTTTTTGTTCGCTCAGTGGGTGGCCTCATTTTCACCACCACATTGTAGTGAAGTGTTTTATTGGGAATTTTTAGCTATGTTATGTATTAAATGGTCAAGGATGCAGGGCAGGATGGAGCATGAGGACAGTGTTTTGTGCATGGGAATATGAATATAAGAATAGCAGAGAGGGAAACCGGATGGAGGTGCAGTGACAAGTGTGCACGTTTCATACAGGCATACTATAGGATAAAGATGTACTGACATGTTTATGGAACGGTACCAGAAGTGTTGAAGGGCAGAATAATAGTACTATAGTTTGTTAGGACAGGGATAATAGAGAGGACTACGGGATTGTGTCAGTTATGTGTAGGTTTCAGATGGAGATAACAGTAAAGTGCTAGGACTGTCTGATGGAGGTAGGGGGTCCATGGTGGTCCAGTGGTTAAAATTTAGTTTGATTCCAGTCAGGGAACCAAGAGGTCACACCACTCTGAAGCTAAGCAGGGTTGTGCCTGGTCAGTACTTGGATGGGAGACCATCTATGAATACCAGGAGCTGTATGCTGTGGCCCAGTGGAGAAGGAACTGGCAACCTACTCCAGTATCTTTGCCATGAAAACCAAGTGGATCAGCATGACCATGGATATAAAGATGTGCCTGGTGTGTTATGGTCCATGATGACATGGAGACGACTGAACGTTGCAAAAAATTTTTTTTTCAAATGTTGGAATAGAAGAGCAAGTTAAATGGAATAGTATTATATAACTAACCCAAATAAAGACCAGGAAAATCAACTTACAATTAATTTAGTTTATTATTATAAAAATAAAACACATAATTCAGTGGAAATATAACTCCAGTAATGTATAACAAAAAATGAACAAAATATAGAACAGCAGATATGATAGCTCAGTAAAGATTTTTATCTAAGCCTATCCCTAAACATATACAGTACTACCTCTTTTAACAAACTAATAAACAAAAAAATGGACAAAAAACAAATATCCACAAGACTAAATTATATTTTCTAGCAGATAGAACTGTAAAAAGATATTCTGTATTGTATCATACAAAATATCACATTGTAATGACTATGTTCTAATGGAACATAATATTTTACTTACACATATAAGTGGCCAAATAAAGAATGTGAATATTTTTGATGGTTGAATTAAATTGCCTTTATAACGTTCCCACAGCTAAGTCCGATATCAGTTGCATAAAATTAGGGATGCTTGTTTCTCTGAATATTGTTCTTAAAGTTTAATTATAGGTCAAGTATATGTTGTCTACATACGGAATCATATTGTTGTAAACAAACTAAAATGAAACTTAGGTCTGTATAATGTAAAAAGTTCTTAATCTACTTCTTCAATAGTAGGACCAGAGTTGCTTCCCTGTCTTGCTTGGGCACCACAGCTAGAGCCTGGCATGTTACTGTGCATGTTGCCCTGGTAGAGTTTAGTGAAGATAGGTTGACATACCTTCTCTAGCTCTTTTTGGATGTGGGCATACTCGTCTTTCTCAGCAAGCTGGTTGGTTTCCAGCCAAGAGATGGCCTGATTGCATTTTTCTATGATGGTCTTCCTGTCATCTTCGCTGATCTTACCCTTCACATTATCATCTTCTGCCATGTTCTTTATGTTAAAGGCATAGGACTCCAGTGAGTTATTGGCTGTGATCTTTTCCCTCTGGGCATCATCATCAGCTTTGTACCTTTCTGCCTCTTGTACCATCTTCTCAATTTCCTCTTTGCTCAGCCGACCCTTGTCATTGGTAATGGTAATTTTATTCTCTTTGCCTGAATTCTTGTCCACAGCTGATACATTAAGGATGCCATTGGCATCAATGTCAAATGTAACTTCAATCTGCGGTACACCTCGAGGTGCTAGAGGTATGCCACTTAGCTCAAACTTGCCCAAGAGATTGTTGTCTTTGGTCATGGCTCTCTCACCTTCAAATACTTGAATGAGAACACCAGGCTGGTTGTCAGAGTACGTGGAGAAAATCTGAGTTTGCTTTGTTGGGATGGTTGTGTTGCGTTTGATGAGAACAGTCATGACTCCTCCAGCTGTCTCCAAGCCCAGGGAAAGGGGAGCCACATCCAGAAGAAGCAGATCTTGTACATTCTCAGACTTATCTCCCATTAGGATGGCAGCCTGAACAGCAGCACCATAGGCCACAGCTTCATCAGGGTTGATGCTCTTGTTCAGCTCTCTGCCATTAAAGAAATCTTGAAGCAGCTTCTGTACCTTGGGGATGCGAGTAGAGCCTCCTACTAAGACGATGTCATGGATCTGAGCCTTGTCCAGCTTTGCATCCCTCAGTGCTTTCTCTACAGGCTCAAGAGTACCTCTGAACAGATCAGAGCACAGTTCTTCAAAGCGGGCCCTGGTAATGGAGGTGTAGAAATCAATGCCCTCATATAGGGAGTCAATCTCAATACTGGCCTGAGTGCTAGAGGACAGTGTGCGCTTGGCTCTTTCACAAGCTGTCCTTAGCCTCCGCAGCGCCCTCTTGTTTTGGCTCATATCTTTCTTGTGCTTGCGCTTAAATTCTTTCACAAAGTGGTTTACCATTCTGTTGTCAAAGTCCTCCCCTCCTAGATGGGTATCACCAGCTGTAGCCTTAACCTCAAAGATGCCATCATCAATAGTGAGGATGGAGACATCAAATGTGCCACCTCCTAGATCAAAGATCAGGACATTTTGTTCACCACAAGACCCTTTATCCAGGCCATATGCAAAAGCAGCTGCTGTAGGCTCATTAATGATTCTTAACACATTCAGACCAGCAATAATACCAGCATCTTTGGTGGCCTGTCTCTGAGAGTCATTGAAATAGGCTGGTACAGTAACAACTGCATTAGTGACAGGGTGGCCGAGATAGGCTTCTGCTATCTCCTTCATCTTGAGCAGCACCATAGAAGAAATCTCCTCAGGGAAGAATGTTTTCTCCTCTCCTTTATACTCTACTTTGACTTTAGGCTTTCCCCCATCACTGATCACCTGGAACGGCCAGTGCTTCATGTCTGACTGCACAATAGACTCACTGAACTTTCTCCCAATCAGTCTTTTAGCATCAAAGACAGTATTATGGGGATTCATAGCCACTTGGTTCTTGGCAGCATCTCCAATGAGCCTCTCTGTATCAGTGAAAGCCACATAGCTGGGGGTTGTGCGATTCCCCTGGTCATTAGCGATGATCTCCACTTTTCCATGTTCGAAGACACCCACACAGGAGTAGGTGGTGCCCAGGTCAATACCAATGGCGACTCCTTTGGCTGACATTTCTTTCGGAGGGCCTTTCTAAAACTTTCTTTGCTTTTACTGGGCTGGTTTCAGGTAACCTCCTCTTCTTGCGGGTAGCTGGACCGCGGTAGTGTCTCTCTACTATGCAAAATGACCGCTCTGTTGTAGTTCTTCGCTACAATTCCAAGTAGAATAACCTGTGGTAATTTATTTCTGCTTTCCAGATAGCTCTTCACTGCTATTCCAAGTAGAATAGTCTGTGGTAACTATCTGCTTCTATTCCTTGCTCATAATCTGAGGTAATATCTCCTATACTACTCTTTTGTTGCAGTCTGTATTTATATTGATGGTCCCTTACCTCTCATCCAATCACAGCGCGGTCCTTACCAAGCTACTACCATCACCTAGCAACCACCAGAACATTCGCGAGC
>CM050170.1:13161383-13196383 GCA_027410445.1 Discoglossus pictus
TTTAGATCCAAATCAGGTGAACGGTGTAGGAATTACAACAGTTTGTATATGTGCCTGCCACTTTTTAAGGGACCAAAAGTAATGGGACAGATTAACAGTCATAAAACAAACTTTCACTTTTTAATACTTGGTTGCAAATACTTTGCAGTCAATTACAGCCTGAAGTCTGGAACGCATAGACATCACCAGACGCTGGGTTTCATCCCTGGTGATGCTCTGCCAGACCTCTATTGCAACTGTCTTCAGTTCCTGCTTGTTCTTGGGGCATTTTCCCTTCAGTTTCGTCTTCAGCAAGTGAAATGCATGCTCAATCGGATTCAGGTCAGGTGATTGACTTGGCCATTGCATAACATTCCACTTATTTCCCTTAAAAAACTCTTTGGTTGCTTCTGCAGTATGCTTCGGGTCATTGTCCATCTGCACTGTGAAGCGCCGTCCAATGAGTTCTGAAGCATTTGGCTGAATAAGAGCAGATAATATTGCCCGAAACACTTCAGAATTCATCCTGCTGCTTTTGTCAGCAGTCACATCATCAATAAATACAAGAGAACCAGTTCCATTGGTGTTGCTGAGCTCACCGGTGCGTTCTTTCTTTTTAAGTATGTTCCAAACAGTTGATTTGGCCACACCTAATGTTTTTGCTGTCTCTCTGATGGGTTTGTTTTGTTTTTTCAGCCTAATGATGGCTTGCTTCACTGATAGTGACAGCTCTTTGGATCTCATATTGAGAGTTAACAGCAACAAATGCAAATAGCACACTTGAAATGAACAATGGAGCTTGTATCTGCTCTTTGTAAATGGGATAATGAGGGAATAACACACACCTGGCCATGGAACAGCTGAGCAGCCAATTGTCCCATTACTTTTGGTCCCTTAAAAAGTGGGAGGCACATATACAAACTGTTGTAATTCCTACACCGTTCACCTGATTTGGATGTAAATACCCTCAAATTAAAGCTGAAAGTCTGCAGTTAAAGCACATCTTGTTTCATTTCAAATCCATTGTAGTGGTGTATAGAGCCAAAAAGTTTAGAATTGTGTCAATGTCCCAATATTTATGTACCTGACTATATATATATATATATATATATATATATATATATATATATATATATATATATATATATATATATATATATATATATATATATATATATATATATATATATATATATATAATTAATCACACACAATAACTTTTAGGAACCATGCCTTCATAGAAAATGTAATTCTATATACAAAATATGTAACAACAATAGTTGTATCACATACCGTATTTTTCGCCGTATAAGACGCACTTTTTCTTCCCCAAAACTGGGGGAGGAAAGTTGGTGCGTCTTATACGGCGAATATACCTTTTCAAACTGCCTCTGTCCTCTTGATCTCACCCCAGCGCTTCCTACCAGCATCGCGTCGGCCGGTGCGTCCTAGTGACGTCACACACGCAACGCTGCAGTACACGAGGAGTGCTGGTAGGAAGCGCTGGGGTGAGATCAAGATGGCAGAGATCAGAAGAAAGGTGAGGATCAGGGGGGTCAGGGAGGATCAGGAGGGTCAGGGGGGATCAGGAGGGTCAGGGAGGGCCAAGGGCTCCCAAATGCTCCCAAATGCTGCAGTATAAGGATATGTATGTGTATGTGTGTGTGTGTATGTATGTGTGTGTGTGTATGTGTGCATGTATGTGTATGTATATTTATGTGTGTATGTATGTATGTGTATCTATATATATATATATATATATATATATATATATATATATTTGTGTGTATCTGTGTGTAAAGTGTATTTGTGTTTGATTCAGATTTTTTTTTTTCTTGTTTTCCTCCTCTAAAAACTATGTGCGTCTTATCTGCCGGTCCGTCTTATAGGGCGAAAAATACGGTATATAGTTGTCAGTGATAGGAATGCTTATGATGTTGGTCACACTTTGCTAGCCTCGCAAAGCGAGTCGAACCGTTTGCGGCCGATAGGGCTGCAACTGCGAGCCTTGCGTCAACCCCAGTAGTACCTGGTTCCTGCCAGTAGGGGTTGCAATGAGCGCCGAAGGCCCCCAGGGCTCTCATCACCCCCACTACCTGGTTCCTGGCAGTGTCAATGTCCCAATATTTATGGACCTGACTATATATATATATATATATATATATATATATATATATATATATATATATATATATATATATATATATATATATATATATATATATATATATATATATATATATATATATATATATATATATATATATAAATTATCATACCCCCTGTCCCATCCCTACAATTCACATCCTTTGAAGTTCATACAATCTGCCTCTTCTCACCTATCTATCGCCCCCCAGGCACTCCCTCTCAATTTCTTGATCACTTTCTCTCCTCCAATGTTCCTTCACTTGTACTTGGAGATTTTAACATTGCTGTTGACACTCCCACCTCCCCAGCAGCAGCCAAACTGCTTGCACTCACCTCTTCCCTTGGCCTCTCACAACTAACATATTCTTCTACTCATCATGCTGGACATTCTCTTGACCTTATCTTTACCAATCTCAGCACAACCTCCTACCCAGTCATCTGTCCACTCCCTCTATCTGACCATCACTTCCTTACCTTCAACCTCACCACATCTTCTCACCACCCCTCTCCAACCACCATCACGAACAGAAACCTGCTAGCACTTGACCCTGCTCAGCTCGCCACTATTATCCAACCCCTTCTCCGCCCCATCGCCAACCTCAACTTCCCTGACCTCCACCTCACTCTACAACTCTGCTTTCTCTTCCACCCTTGACACTCTGGCCCCCATAACCACACGCAGCTGCCCTCGCTCTCATCCTCATTCATGACACACTACACAAACACGATACATCCAGAGGTGCTCCCGCACTGCTGAACAACTATGGAGGAAATCACGCACTTCAGCAGATTTCCTCCACTACAAATTTTATGTTACGCTCTTATTCCTCCACCCTCAACCTTTCTAAACGGCAGTACTTTACATCACTAATATCAACTCTAACCCCAAGCGTCTGTTTGTCACTTTCAATACTCTCCTCCGCCCACACATCCCTTCCTCTCTCACAGCTGAAGACTTTACCAACCATTTTATTCATAAAATTCTAAACATCTGCAATGAACTCTCCTCTCATAGTGGCTCACACACTCCACCCTCTAAACCAGCCAACAACACCCAGTCTTGTCCCTTCTCCAATACCACAGCCACTTTGAACTGCTTTGATCCGGGTACAGAGGACGAAGTCTCCAAACTGTTATCATCTACTCGCCTCCCTACCTGTCCCCAGGATCTTAATCCATCTCCGCTTATCTCTCCCTTCTCTACCACACTAATTTCCAGCTCTCACACATATTTTCAACCTCTCCCTAAATACTGGCATGTTTCCATCTTCTCTAAAACATGCCATAGTTATACCCACCCTCAAAAAACCCTCATCTGCCTCTGACGTTGCATCTAACTAGCGGCCTATATCTCTGCTTCCCTTGGCTTCCAAACTGCTGGAGCGGCTTGTCTATAACTGCCTTACCAGCTTTATTTCCTCTTCTTGAAACCTTCCAATCTGGCTTTCAGCCCCAACACTCCACTGAGACAGCTCTCACTAGTCACCAATGACCTGCTTACCGCCAAGTCAAAAGGTCACTTTTCAATTCTTCTTCTTCTTCTAGATCGCTCTGCTGTCTTTGACACTGTCGACCACCCACTTCTACTCCATATCCTGTTCTCCCTCGGTATTCGAGACACTGCTCTCTCGTGGTTCTCATCATACCTACAAAATCGTTCATTCAGTATCTCCTTCTCTGACACCTCTTCTTCTCCTCACCCCCTGTCTGTTGGTGTACCCCAAGGATCTGTCCTTGGCCCCCTCCTCTTCTCCATCTACACTTCCTCAGTTGGTACCCTCATAAACTCTTTTGGGCTTAATTATCATCTCTATGCAGATGACACCCAAATCTACCTCTCAGCACCAGATCTATCCCCCTCTCTTATAACGCATGTCTCCAACTGCCTTTCTAGTATATCCTCTTGGATGTCCACTCACCATCTCAAACTCAACATGTCTAAAACTGAACTCCTAATCTTCCCTCCCTCTACCACAGCGTCAATTCCTCAAATCTCTCTCACTGTCAATAATGACATCATCATCCCCTCCTCCCATGCCCGTTGTCTTGGAGTTCTACTGGACCCCGCTCTCTTTCATTCCTTACATACAATCACTAACTAAATCTTGTCTTCTCCATCTAAAAAACATCTCCAGAATTTGTCACCATCTTACACAAGACACAACTAAAATCCTAATACACTCTCTCATCATCTCTTAACTAGACTACTGCAACTCGCTTCTTGTTGGCCTACCCTCCACCCGACTATCTCCACTTCAATCCATTATGAATGCCTCTGCTAGACTCACCTTCCGTACACAACGTTCAGTGTCGGCATCACCTCTCTGTCAATCACTCCACTGGCTTCCCTTAGCCTCAAGAATGACATTTTTAAATCATGACCCTAACTTACAAAGCCCTCAACAATAACGCTACCCCATACATCTCTGCTCTCATCTCCAAATACTACCCCACCCACCCTCTTCGTTCTGCTAATGACCTTCTTTCTACAACTCTTGTCACCTGCTCTCACTCCTGCCTCCAGGACTTTTCTCATGCTGCCCCTAGTCTCTGGAACTCCTTGCCTCACTGCGCCAGATTATCCTCTTGCCATTTAAAACCTCACTTAAAACGCACCTCTTTAAAGAAGCGTATCACCTTCCACCCCAACACGCTTATCACCTCTCTTTCCTTCTTTTACCACTCACTATATCTTAGATTGTAAGTCTGCAAGTTTCTATCCTAAGTACTTTGGGAATGCACCATGGACATTGGATTCCTAGCTCAAAGCCAGGGCCCTCCTTGCTTTGCTATATGTTAATTTGTATTTATCTTTGTCTGAACTTATGTACAGTGCTACGGAATATGTTGGCGCGTTATAAGTGGACTATAGTGTGTGTATATATATATATATATGTGTGTATATATATATATATATATATATATATATATATATATATATATATGTGTGTGTGTATATATATATATATATATATATATATATATATATAATCTCTACACATATATATATCACACACAGTATCTCACAAAAGTGAGTACACCCCTCACATTTTTGTAAATATTTTATTATATCTATTCATGTGGCAACACTGAAGAAATGACACTCTGCAACAATGTAAAGTAGTAAGTGTACAGCCTGTATAACAGTGTAAATTTGCTGTCCCTACAAAATAACTCAACACACAGCCATTGGCAACAAAAGTGAGTACACCCCTAAGTGGAAATGTCGAAATTGGGCCCAAAAAGTGTCAATATTTTGTGTGACCGCCATTATTTTCCAGTACTGCCTTAACTCTCATGAGCATGGCATTCACCAGAGCTTCACAGGTTGCCACTGGAGTCCTCTTCCACTTCTTCATGATAACGTCACGGAGCTGGTGGATGTTATAGACCTTGCACTCCCCCCACCTTCTGTTTTGAGGATGCCTGACAAATGCTCAATAGGGTTTAGATCTTGGTGACATGCTTGGCCAGTCCATCACTTTTACCTTCAGCTTCTTTAACAAGGCAGTGGTCGTCTTGGTGGTGTGTTTAGGGTCGTTATCATGTTGGAATACTGCCCTGCGGCCCAGTCTCCAAAGGGAGGGGATCATGCTCTTCTTCAGTATGTCACAGTACATGTTGGCATTCATGGTTCCCTCAATGAACTGTAGCTCCCCAGTACCGGCAGCACTCATGCATGCCCAGACAATGACACTCCCACCACCAAAAGTATACATCTATCCTGAGGAAAGGCAGTTGAAATAATCCCTAAATGACAGATAAATGGATAAGGCACAAAAACACTGATGTCAGATGAAACCCTCAGTTTGTACGTAAACAGCGATGCAGAGAGAGTGGAGGCAGCATCTGACATCAGGTAAATGCATATAGGGGGAATCAACCGAACATATTATAGAAAACATATATACACATGTGTATATATGTTTGGTCTGGGCCTGCATGAGTGCTGCTGGCACTGGGGAGCTACCGTTCATTGAGGGAACCATGAATGTTTTGTGACATACTGAAGCAGAGCATGATCCCCTCCCTCCGGAGACTGGGCAGTATTCCAACATAACCCCAAACACACCTCCAAGATGACCACTACCTTGCTAAAGAAGCTGATGGTAAAGGTGATGGACTGGCCAAGTCACCAGACCTAAACCCTATTGAGCATCTGTGTGGCATTCTCAAACAGAAGGTGGGGGAGTGCAAGGTCTGTAACATCCACCAACTCTGTGATTTCATCGTGGAAGAGGACTCCAGTGGCAACCTGTGAAGCTCTGGTGACCTCCATGCCCATGACGGTTAAGGAAGTACTGTAAAATAATGGTGGCCACACAAAATATTGACACTTTTTGGGCCCAATTTGGACATTTCCACTTAGGGGTGTACTCCCTTTCGTTGCCAATGGTTTAGACATTAATGGCTGTGTGTTGAGTTATTTTGAGGGGACAGCAAATGTACACTGTTATACAGGCCGTACACTTACTACTTTACATTGTAGCAGAGTGTCATTTCTTCAGTGTTGTCACATGAAAAGATATAACATATTTACATGTGAAGGGTCTATTCACTTTTGTGAGATACTGTGAATATATCACATTATATAATAGTCAAACTACGAATTGTTGTCACGCTTTGCGAGCTCGCGTAGCGAGCGACGCAGTTCTTGCGAGCGAGGGACGCAGTTTGGAGGGGACGCATTTGCGGAAGGTAGAGGCTCTAACGTCGGCTGCAATGAGCCAAAGGCTCATTGCAGGCCGCAAATTTGGATCCTCACGTAAAACAGCACCAAGCACATACAGCTTTTCCAAAAAGCCGTACGAGGTAAAGATACACTTTTTTTTTAACTAAGGACGGAAAATCATACACACCAGCGCCACATACACATTTGCGCCATTTATCAATGCGGAAGTACACAGCTACACTAACGGCTTTACCTCGCGCATGCACCACATTTACACTGCACACTGACACTTGCACCACAGCTACAGAAACGTGCAAAACTACAGTGGATGCTGCAGGAACATAGAAACAGATTGTCAGCTCGTCAGCACAATGCTTCCTGGATATATTACTTAGGAATAGGTAAAGTATATTAATTTATTCATTATTTCATTGGCATACAAGACATATACACAAAAAAAAAATCTCTAATTGCCCAAAAAAACAGCCGCGCAATGAGCTCCAAAGGTCCTTATGCTAAAAAATGTATAAAACATTACCTGACTTACGATTTCATGACCGTCATTTTTTGACGGGTAAGTTGCTAGTCGCATATAATAGTTGTCAAACTGCGAGACGTGTTCATGCTTTGCGTGGTGCGTAGGACTTAGCCGATGAGCGCCAAAGGCGCTCATCGTTGAGGTGAGCCGTTAAACCGTAGCACTTAGCTGATGCGAGCCTTAGAAAAAAAAAGATATGAGACGCAAACATTTACGAGATTAGTTGCCGAACCAAAAACCCGAAAAACACACTAAATACACACAAAGTGACAAAAACATCAGACAGCATGGGGCAACAGCCAGGACGTCTGTGAGGTGGAACGCGAATTTAACTAGATTTAGGCGATTTTCGCCACTCGAAAATCGCCTGAGAGGAAAAAAATGGCCGCCGAAAAAATGAACACGAGGTTGCACGACCCCCGGACCGAGCAAAACACTGCTAAACGCGTAGCACTTTACACATAACACTACCTACATGATACACTATTTCAAAAGCCGTAAAATGCTCACGAGACGCGTACCATATTAATAACATTACGACTATACAATGACACTTTACACAATAAACCAACGGCTTTACATCGCGGAAGCAGCCTATTTAGAATGCACACTTGGAACATTCATTACACTTTATAAGCAGAGCACCAACACTCAAAATGGATATTCTATGCAGACGGAAAATACAAACGGATTGTTAGCTCTTCAACCTTTTGCTCGCTGCATATATCAATCACATATAATAGTTGTCCAACTACAAATCGGCGTCCCGCTTTGCGAGCTGGCAAAGCGAGCTCGCAAGAACTGCGTCCCTGGTCCGCAAATGCGGACCCTCACGAAGCGAAACGAGGGGCTGCATTTGCGGAAGGTGGAAGCTCAAACGGCGGCTGCAAATGCAGACCCTTGCAAAGCGTCGAAGGCGCTCATTGTGAGCCACGAGATGAGCGCCGAAGCCGCGGGGCTCGCGATGAGCACCGCTAGCGGGAGGGGCTCGCGATGAGCGTCAGCCAAAGGCGTTCAGAGGAGCAAAAGCCTTGCCAGCCTTACAATTTTAATCCCGTCATTTTTGACGGGAAAGTTCCTAGTGTGAGTGTGTATATAGTATTGCAATATAATTTCATACCTTTTTATATTGGACAAACGTCTTCTTTATAATGACGAGCTTTCGAGAGGTTCAACCTGTCTTTATCAAGTCTCAAGCAACACTAACATGAGATGGAACCCTCAGTTTGAATAATAACAGCAGATACGGAGAGAGTGGAAATAGCATCTGACATCACCAGATATGGGGAATAAATACAACATAGCAAAGGTATATATATATATATATATAAATTAAATAAGTGGATATAAAAAGTCTACACACCCCTGTTAAAATGTCAGGTTTCTGTGCTGTAAAAACATGAGACAAAGATAAATCATTTCAGAACTTTTTCCACCTTTAATGTGACCTATAAACTGTACAACTCAATTGAAAAACAAACTGAAACCTTTCAGTTAGAGGGAAGAAAAAATATAAAAATTAAAATATGGTTGCATAAGTATGCACACCCTTAAACTAATACTTTGTTAAAGCACCTTTTGATTTTATTACAGCACTCAGTCCTTTTGGGTATGAGTCTATCAGCATGGCACATTTTGACTTGGCAAGATTTGCCCACTCTTCTTTGCAAAAACGCTCCAAATCTGTCAGATTGCGAGGGCATCTCCTGTGCACAGCCCTCTTCAGATCACCCCACAGATTTTCAATCGGATTCTGTGCGCTGGCTGGGCCATTCCAAAACTTTTATCTTCTTCTGGTGAAGGATGTATGTTTTGGGTCGTTGTCATGCTGAAAGATGAAGTTCCTCCTCATGTCCAGCTTTCTAGCAGAAGCCTGAAGGTTTTGTGCCAATATTGACTGGGATTTGGAATTGTTCATAATTCCCTCTATCTTAACTAAGGTCCCAGTTCCAGCTGAAGAAAAACAGCCCCAAAGCATGATGCTGCCACCACCATGCTTCACTGTGAGTATGGCGTTCTTTTGGTGATGTGCAGTGTTGTTTTTGCGCCAAACATATCTTTTGGAATTATGGCCAAAAGGTTCACCCATGGTTTCATCAGACCATAACACCTTTTCCCACATGCTTTTGGGAGACTTCAGATGTGTTTTTGCAAAATGTAGCCTGGCTTGGATGTTTTTCTTCGTAAGAAAAGGCTTTCGTCTTGCCACTCTACCCCATAGCCCAGACATATGAAGAATACGGGAGATTGTTGTCACATGTAACACACAGCCAGTACTTGCCAGATATTCCTGCAGCTCCTTTAATGTTGCTGTAGGCCTCTTGGTAGCCTCCCAGACCAGTTTTCTTCTCGTCTTTTCATCAATTTTGGAGGGAGCTCCAGTTCTTGGTAATATCACTGCCATAATTTCTCCACTGTGTTCCATGGTATATCTAATGCCTTGGAAATTCTTTTGTACCCTTCTCCTGCCTGATACCTTTTAACAATGAGATCCCTCTGATGCTTTGGAAGCTCTCTGTGGACCATGGCTTTTGCTGTGGGATGCGACTAAGAACATTTCAGGAAAGACCAACTAGAGCAGCAGAACTTTATTTGGGGTTAATCAGAGGCACTTTAAATGATGGCAGGTGTATGCTGACTCCTATTTAACTCGATTTGGAATGCGATTGCTTAATTCTGAACACAGCTACATCCCCAGTTATAAGAGGGTGTGCAGACTTATGCAACCACATTATTCTTTTTTTATTTATTTTTTCCCTCCACCTAAAATATTTCAGTTTGTTTTTCAATTGAGTTGTACAGTTTATAGGTCACATTAAAGGTGGAAAAAATTCTGCAATTATTTATCTTTATCTATTTTTTTTTTACAGCACAGAAACCTGACATTTAAACAGGGGTGTGTAGACTTTTGATGTCCACTGTGTGTATATGTATGTATGTATGTGTGTATATAATATAATATATATATATATATATATATATATATATATATATATATATAAATTTCAGAATTTCCATGTTCTAAATATGTAAGTTAATAACTGTGCCAGCTCCTCTGTTTGACTTCTCTGTGCATATGCAAGATCCCGAAAATATTTCCTGTGCACTTCAAGAATGACATTGGGTACCCCTAATATACAGAGAGATAGTGTGTGTGTGTGTAAGCCCAGCACATCTTGATAACCAAAACTTCTATGACTGATCTAGACACATCTCCAGAAGAGGGCAAGTTGTAGTCATGCTACTAGAGGTGGTTAAAACCCTCTGTCCCGCCTAGCCACCCAAATTCCCTCTTTTGCAGGGACGTCCCACATTTAAATACAAATCCCTCTGTTTATGTTCATCAATGTCCCTCTCTCTCTTTACAGTTTCTCCCCAGTTTTTAACAAAAGTTCCAGAAGGAGAGGTTCCCTCTTAGGCTGCTTAGGATATTGTGAGGTAGGTAACGCAGAAAAAATATATAGTTGAAACCTTATTGACATTAAATAAATAAGCTATTATAAATGTTTTTAAATACATTTAAAGATCTTCAAATTAAACCCTGAATTTAAATTTCTTCTCCGATTTACAGACTAAAAATATTGAGGAAACCAATGTTTATTTAGGATGGGGAAAGTGAAACGAACTGAAGGTATTAACCATAGAAAAGTGGAAACGCCTAAATACACCAGTCGATATGAATCGTTAAAATCAATTTTAGATGATCTAGAGAAAGAAACTTTGAATGAAGAAAATATGTCAAGTAATAGTCCAAAAAGTGGAAAATTAAATATAGCTAGTATCTGTTCTCTTTCTGACAGTAGCAATTTTTTTGATCCGTTCATGGCCCTTAATTGTGCCAAAGTTTTTCAGAACCCTTTGTGTAATACTTTGCTTAACAACCAAGATGCACATGTAGATGACTTTCAAAATGCTTTAAAAATGGATGCAGGTGAAGATATCATTTTTGAAAATCATATTTATGTGAATAGACCAAGAGAGTCAACATATTCAGAAAATGTGGCAAGAGACTTTCTTTATGATAAAAATACTTTGGTGAGCAACCAAGATGTGCAGGTAGATGACTTTGAAAATGCTTTAAAAATGGTGGATGCGTCTGAAGATGTCATTTTTATAAATCATATTTATGTGGATAGACTTAGAGAGTCGACATCTTCACAAAATGTGGTAAGATCACCTGAGGTAAAGACAAAATATTCACGGAAATCAGACTTTCTTTATAATAATAATGGGGAAAATACCCAAACCATAGTGCCTCTAGTTAATGTTGATGATACAGAAGCACAAGATAACCCTGACCAATTATCTGACCTTTTATTTGAATTTCCTCTTGGGATCAGTACTTCTACAATTAAAAATAAAGCTAAGTCTGGTGGTACATATGTGCCAGAGACGAAGTTAACATCCACAGAAGACGATGATCTTGAAAAGCCAATTAAAGAAACTCCTGAATGCATTGATCTTACAGGTCTTGATAGCGACGGAGAAATTGAGGAATGTCCTAATGCACAATTGTCTTTGGTTTGTGAAGAACTTATAGTAGGTCCTCAAGATGCACATCAGACGAATGCAAGTATTAAGAAAGTTGACAATGTTGGAACTAAACTCAATGGCAATAATCAGTTTTGCTGTTTACTGAAGTTTTTAACATACTCCTATTCTAAACCGCCACAATGTTCCTGTAAGGTTTCAGATGGCAGCATGCTTGGTGTCACATCTTCGTGTACTAGGAGTAAAGGAGATCCCAATGTGCCAGTTGAAGTCAATACTGATGCTACATTGAGTGCAGAAGTGATAATGCCAATATCTTCTGAACATCCCTTGGTTGAAGATAGTATCAAGCAGTCTTTAAATATTTCTCCCTGTGAAGAAAGTGAAGGCAAATATAAATTAACTAAGAAGGAAGTAACCAGGGACAGACTGCAAACGTATTCTGCGGAAAATAAACATAATTCCCTAATAAAGAATTCAAATCCTTGCAAGACAAAGAAAAGAAAGCGAACAGCATGCCCTTCTAGGGAAGAACAAAAAGAGAAATTGTCAAGCAGCAAGTCACATGACTGTTTTAATCCAGTGGAAAATACAAAAGAAACACTTCCACCCAAAGAATATAAAAATAAAAATTGTATTGTTAATTTGGATCTAAGTACTGGTGATTTGCCAGAAAAGAAGAGAAAGAAGTGTTAAAGATCATTAAAAAGAAACGTGAAGAGATCACTCAAGGATAGTCGTAAGATTAAACTACCTCATAATATTTCTTTTGTTGACCCATTTTTAATAAGCGACCACATCCTTTGTAGGACCCATCCTATTAAATTGATTTATAAATTCTATACGTTTAAAAATGTTTAATACCCAGTGATAAACTGGTTTATGTCTGTTATCTCCACCCTCTGCCTCACATTTTCATTTTTATACATGGTTACTTGAACTATTCAAATTGTCCATTATCTTTGAATGAGCCACTGCTAGGTTCCACCATGATGTAATTCAGTCTGTGCGGTTCTATATCTGTCACATACTCTTCACATGTTAAATATCCCCTAATGAGGAATTTACACGTTACTCTGAACTAGGGAATAATGATCACGTGACACCGCCTTTAATTAGAGCATATATGAGGCCTTCATATTTAAATTGAAACTCTGGATCTTCAAGGGGTGTAACAACCTTTTATATTTATGTATCAGAAGTACAGTTGGACTAATCTATCTCAGGATTTGTAGTCTCGTCATAAAATAAGCTAGTCGAACACGACCTTTGTTCTAACACCGTAAAACGTTAATTATACAACCATTAAAGAAACATTGTTGGTATGACAAATAAAGTTATTCAAAGAAAATTCGTCTAATGATACAATGGTGGATTCCATCAACCGTTCAAGAAACATCGTTGGTATGATGGATGAAATTATTCAAAGAGAATTCCTCAAATAATTCAGAAAACATCTTTAACGGAATGAAAGCAAAAATGAAGGCAGTGATAAAAATTACAGCTGAAAATATCAGAAGGTAATAATTTGTATGTTTTTCTTTTATGTTTGAATGTCGTTTTGGATATGTATTGAATATGCACAGAAGCAAGACCTGCTACCGCAGAAACAAATATACACACTCAGCCACTCATTAGCATAATATAGATGCACATTTGCATGTTCTAGCCATATAGAGAGTGCCGTGTATCATATTAATTTTAGGTGGAAAAGTTCCATGTATAGCTGTTTTGTTTTATAGCTCTTTAAAGGAACTCTTTAATTGTCTTATAATCCAACTCCTATAACCCTATCAACCATGGCACACCAGGCACATCTGTGTCTCTGGTCATGCTTATCCATAAGGTTTTCTTGGCAGATATACTGGAGTGGGTTGCCAGTTCCTTCTATAATGGGCCACAATTTGCCTGACCTCTTTACTATGACCTGCCCATCTTGGGTGATCCTACATGGTATAGCTTACAACCTAATTGAAGTACACAAGCCCCTTCACCATGACAAGGTAGAGATCCTGAACGTGCTAGACTAGTTAGATATGGCTTAATAAGAAAAATCTTTTAATGTGCTATTGTTTTAATGAACCGTCACAGTGCATAAGCTGTGGTACTCTCCACCCCTGGATGGTATTTTGAAGTGGAATGGAGTGGAATATTTTCCCTTTCCTCCATACAGTTTTTCAATGGAGTCTCAGAGCTAATCCTCGAAGAGCAAACTTATTTACAAAAACAGTTACCATCTCTATGTTTGAGGGAACCCAATCTTATTAAGCTAGGAGATAACTGGAAAAAATAAAGGTATTTTTATTATTAAGCTCTAGAATTGAAAAAAAAAAACATTTTAAGAGTGATGGGGTAATTTTAATTGATTTTATTTACTTGATAACTACTTAAATACTTTTATCAGTTGTACAATATATCTGTAGGTGTGAGTGTGGCTATATATTGCCCAGAAATCTAGCAAACTTTATCCGTACAGTTGAGGCATCTAGAACCCACATCATTTTATTATGAAATGCCCAGATACTGTGATTCTTTTGTTACCCACCATTTTATATCTGCATACAAAACCCCTCGTCTATAAACTTTGTCTAAAATATGCAACTTTCTATTTAATAGGGTTTTTCCATGGATAAAGTGTGTCAAATGGATGCATATGTGACAACTACATATGGTCAATGGAAATCCATTGATGCCTTCTAACAATATATGGAATGAATATGCATTTATCGTCCGTCTATTACTGGGCAGATCCACATTCTTGAAGAGTACCATTGTATTTTGACTATGGACATCATTTAAAGGTGGGATTGATCGTCTTAGTATTCTACCTCCCTTATTCGCGAAAAGTATATACATATATAGTGTATTTTCCTGGACCATATATTAAGACTTTTTGCTTCCTTCTTCATTGGCTTCCATTCTCCATACGCTTTTCTCAGCAAAACTTTCTACCTGCCGTCTTCATGATTAAGAACGACCCCAAGAGTGTTTGTTTTATGTTTGGACAGTGTTTTAAATGTTCTATAAAAGCTCTGGATTTATATATTTAATAATTACCGGTGTCAAATTTACCAGTGATGGTTTTTCAACTTCCTCTTAGCAAGGGGAACCACTAGTTGTCTGCCATTATGAATTTTCAAACTGGAGGAAACTCCATATACATTATTTTTCATGTGCAGTATATTTCTATTATTGCCCACGTACAACGACCCATATATTTTAGCTGGTTGGGTCCAATTTTCGGTTCCCTAACCATGACACAGAGTTGTATTGTTCAATGTTATGTTTGGTGCACCAATAAGTTATTCTTATACTGTAATGTTTTTATACTTGTTTTCTACTCTTGGCCTATTTACCTTGGTGTCATAAACATATAAATGTAAGTTGTTTTTTATTTTTATTCATACTTATCTACATAATTATTTTATATTATCTTATTGACTTTTGGGAAATGGCAGCCATTTTGATTTATTTATTGGATTGGGGAAACAAGGCTACGGATTAGCATCCATATACTTGAATATTTATCTTGATTACACATTTTCAATGGTTTAATGATATTCTTTTAATTGTATCTTTGTTAAATTTCTGTCATGTTAATAAATTTCATTGCTAATTTTCACCTTAGTTTTTGCTGTCTCTCTTTTTTTTTTCTTCAATTGTATTTGTGGGGTTGGTTCGGGGGGTTCAATGGGATCCCTGCTCATACTAGGAACTATCTTATGTAATCCCAAAACAGATCAGATCAGGACACAGGATGGGATAGATGTGTGAGAAAGGTGTCATGGGATGCCTACTCATATTTGGAACTACTTATTGTAGCCCCAAGCCCGACAATGTACGAATACAGGATGGGGTAGATGTGTGAGGAGGGGGGTGGTGCCATGGGATCCATGCTTGGAACTACTTAATGTGCCCCCAAACCAGAACAGGTAGGAATACAAGATAGGACAGATGTGTGAGGGGAATTCGATCTGTGCTTGGAACTACTTACTGTACCCCCAAACCAGGTCAGGTAGGAATACAAGATAGGATAGATGTGTGAGGAGGAAAAGGGTGCCATGGGATGCCTGCTCATGCTTGGAACTACTTACTGTACCCACAAACCAGGTCAGGTAGGTATACAAGATAGGACAGATGTGTGAGGAGGGGAATGGTGCCATGGGATCCATGCTTGGAACTACTTTTGCAAGGCACTGTAATCACCCCCCTTGGCATTTTTTGTGTTTTGTTGCCTCACATCCTGGAATTAACATGGATTGTTTGAGGATTTGCATACCGTATATACTTGAGTATAAGCCGACCCGAGTATAAGCCGAGGCACCCATTTTACCACAAAATACTGTGTAAAATGAGTGACTCAAGAATAAGCCGAGACTGGGAAATGTGCTTCCCCCTGTGTCCCTCTTGTGCTCTCTGTGTCCCCCTCTCTCTCCGTGTCTCTTCTCCCCTCTCCCTTCCCTGTGTCTCTTTCAACCTCTCCCTTCCCTGTGTCTCTTCCCCCCTCCCTTATCAACCTCCCTCCTCATCCTCAACCTCCCTCCTCATCCTCAACCTCCCTCCTCATCCTCCTCCTCAACCTCCCTCCTCATCCTCAACCTCCCTCCTCATCCTCCTCCTCAACCTCCCTCCTCATCCTCAACCTCCCTCCTCATCCTCCTCCTCAACCTCCCTCCTCATCCTCAACCTCCCTCCTCATCCTCAACCTCCCTCCTCATCCTCAACCTCCCTCCTCATCCTCAACCTCCCTCCTCATCCTCAACCTCCCTCCTCATCCTCAACCTCCCTCCTCATCCTCAACCTCCCTCCTCAACCTCAACCTCCCTCCTCAACCTCAACCTCCCTCCTCAACCTCCCTCCTCAACCTCAACCTCCCTCCTCATCCTCAACCTCCCTCCTCAACCTCCCTCCTCATCCTCAACCTCCCTCCTCATCCTCAACCTCCCTCCTCATCCTCAACCTCCCTCCTCATCCTCAACCTCCCTCCTCATCCTCCCTCCTCATCCTCAACCTCCCTCCTCATCCTCAACCTCCCTCCTCAAACCCCCTCCACCTTTTGTGGCAATTACAGCTCCAAGTCACTTTGGATAAGTCTCTATGAGCTTGCCACATCTTACCACTGGGATTTTTGCCCATTCGTCTTTGCAAAACTGCTCCAGCTCCTTCAAGTTGGATGGTTTGCGCTTGTGACCAGCAATCTTTAAGTCTGACCACAGATTTTCTCTTGGCTAGGACTAGGCCATTCCAACACATTTACATGTTTCCCCTTAAACCCCCCAAGTGTTGCTTTAGCCGTGTGTTTGGGGTCATTGTCCGGCTGGAAGGTGAACCTCCGTCCTAGTCTCAAATCACGCACAGAGTGGTACAGGTTTTGCTCATGAATATCCCTGTATTTAGCACCATCCATCTTTCCCTCAACTCTGACCAGTTTCCCATCCCCACAGCATGATGCTGCCACCGCCATGTTTCACTGTGGGGATGGTGCTCTTTGGGTGATGTGATGTGTTGGGTTTGCGCCAGACATAGCGTTTTTTTAATGACCGAAAAGTTCAATTTTAGTCTCATCAGACCAGAGCACCTTCCTCCATACATATTGAGAGTCTCCCACATGCCTTTTCCCAAACTCAAAACGTGCCATTTTGTTTTTTGCTGAAAGTAATGGCTTTCTTCTGGCCACTCTGCCATAAAGCTGAACTCTAGGGAGCATACGGCTTATTGTCGTCCTATGTACAGATACTCCAGTCTCTGCTGTGGACCTCCACGGTTACCTTAGGTCTCTGTGCTGCCTCTCTGATTAATGCCCTCCTTTCCCTGGTCTGTGAGTTTTGGTGGGCGGTCGTCTGTTGGCAGGTTTGCTGTTGTGCCGTGCTCCTAGGGAGCATCAAAGATTTTGATGTTTTTTTTTATGACCTAACCCTGATTTTTACTTCTCAAAAACATTGTCCCTTACTTGTTTGGAGGTCTTCATGGCAGTGTTTGGTTAGTGGTGCCTCTTGCTTAGGTGTTGCAGCCTCTTTGGCCTTTAAAAAAAGGTGTGTACATGTTATGACAGATCATGTGACACTTAGATTGCACACAGGTGGACATCATGTCACCAATAATGTGACTTCTGAAGGTAATTGGTTGCACCAGAGCTTTTTATGGGCTTCATAAGGAAGCGGAGTGGTATAGGAAGAACAAAAAGATAGGGGTGAAGACATGAGATGAAGGGAGAGAAGATTGATGGGGAAGGAAGTAATAATGGGATGGGTCTGGAAGAGAAGAGGTGTGGAGTAGACAAAAGGATTGGAAGGTAACCGGAAGAAATTTGAGGATGGGGCTGAGGGAGAGTTGGTGTGGAGAGGAAGAAATGATGGGATGGAGGCTAGAAGAGAGAAGTTGTGAGGGACAGTGGAGTTTTGATGAGAGGAAGAACTGATGAGGAAGGAAGGGTGCAGAAAAACAAGAGGTATAGGAAGAACAAAAAGATGGTTAGTGGTAAAGACAGGAGATGAGATGAAGGGAAAGAAGATGGATGGATGGAGGAAGAAAGAAATAACGTAATGGAGCCGGAAGAGAAGAGGTAAGAAGTGGATAAAAAGATTGTGGAAAGAAACAGAAAGAGAGGAGGAGGAGGAGGAAATGATGGAATGGAGGCTAGAAATGTGGCGGTGTGTAGAGAGCAAAATGTTGGGAAGAGTAGGTAGAAAGGATAGGATGGGTCTGAGCAATAGTGAAGGTTTGATCAGAAGAAGAAATGATGGGATGGAGGCTAGAAGAGAAGAGGTGGGGAGAAGACAAAAGAATGCGAAGGAGGGAGATGATGGGGACAAGGAAGAACGGAGATGGACGAGAGGAAAAAATTATGGAATAGAGGCATATCGAGAGATGAGGAGCACTGTAGGCTGAGGAAGAGTGGAGATGAAAAGTGGAGGTGTGGTGCGAGGAAGAACTGATGGGGGAGGAAGAAGGCAGGAAGATAGGATGTATAGGAAGAACAAAAAGCGGGTTAGAGGGGAAGATGAGATGAAGGGAAAGTCGATGGATGGGGAAAGGAAGAAATAATGGGATGGGCTGGAAGAGAAGGGGTGTGGAATGGACAAAAGGATTGGAAGGAAACAGGAAGAAAGGATGATGAGGAAGAAATGATGGGATGGAGGCTGGAAGAGAACGTATGAAAAGGACAAAATATTGGGAAGAAGTATGTTGAAAGGAGAGGATGGGAGAGTGGAGGTTTGATGAGAGGAAGAAATTATGGGATTGAGGCTAGAAGGGAGATGTGGAGAGGACAAAAGGATGGGAAGGAGGAAGATGATTGGGCAGAGGAAGAGTGAAGGTGAGATGAGAGGAAAATATGAGAGGCTAAAAGAAAAATGTGGAGAGCTGGAGGTGTGGTGAGAGGAAGAGATGATGGGATGAGGACTAGAAAAAAGGTGAGAGGATGGGGCTAAGGAACAGTGGTGGTGTTATAAGAGGAAGAACTGATCGGATGGAGGCTAGAAGAGGTGAGGAGTCGACAATAGATGGGAAGAAAGGAGAGAATGGGTCATTGGGAAAGTGGACGTGTGATAAGAAGAAATGATGGGATGGAGTCTAGAAGAGAGGAGGTGTGATGATGACATGATGATGAGAAGAAAGGAGAGGATGGGGCATTGGGAAAGTGGAGGTGTAATGAGAAGAAATGATGGGATGGAGTCTAGAAGAGAGGAGATGTGATGATGACATGAGGATGGGAAGAAAGGAGAAGATGGGGCATGGGGAGAGTGGAGGTGTGATGAGAAGAAATGATGGGATGGAGTCTAGAAGAGAGGAGATGTGATGATGACATGAGGATGAGAAGAAAGGAGAGGATGGGTCATTGGGAAAGTGGAGGTGTGATGAGAAGAAATGATGGGATGGAGTCTAGAAGAGAGGAGATGTGATGATGACATGAGGATGAGAAGAAAGGAGAGGATGGGGAATAGGGAGAGTGGAGGTGTGATGAGAAGAAATTATGGGATGGAGTCTAAAAGAGGGGAGATGTGATGATGACATGAGGATGGGAAGAACGGAGATGATGGGGCATAGGGAGAGTGGAGGTGTGATGAGAAGAAATGATGGGATGGAGTCTAGAAGAGAGGAGATGTGATGATGACATGAGGATGGGAAGAACGGAGAGGATGGGGCATGGGGAGAGTGGAGGTGTGATGAGAAGAAATTATGGGCTGGAGTCTAGAAGAGAGGAGATGTGATGATGACATGAGGATGAGAAGAAAGGAGAGGATGGGGAATAGGGAGAGTGGAGGTGTGATGAGAAGAAATTATGGGATGGAGTCTAAAAGAGGGGAGATGTGATGATGACATGAGGATGGGAAGAACGGAGATGATGGGGCATAGGGAGAGTGGAGGTGTGATGAGAAGAAATGATGGGATGGAGTCTAGAAGAGAGGAGATGTGATGATGACATGAGGATGGGAAGAACGGAGAGGATGGGGCATGGGGAGAGTGGAGGTGTGATGAGAAGAAATTATGGGCTGGAGTCTAGAAGAGAGGAGATGTGATGATGACATGAGGATGAGAAGAAATGAGAGGATGGGGCATAGGGAGAGTGGGGGTGTGATGAGAAGAAAGGATGGGATGGAGTCTAGAAGAGAGGGGATGTGATGATGACATGAGGATGAGAAGAAAGGAGAGGATGGGGCATAGGGAGAGTGGAGGTGTGATGAGAAGAAAGGATGGGATGGAGTGTAGAAGAGAGGAGATGTGATGATGGAATGAGGATGAGAAGAAAGGAGAGGAAGGGGCATAGGGAGAGTGGAGGTGTGATGAGAAGAAATGATGGGATGGAGACTAGAAGAGAGGGGATGTGATGATGACATGAGGATGAGAAGAAACGAGAGGATGGGGCATAGGGAGAGTGGAGGTGTGATGAGAAGAAATGATGGGATGGAGTCTAGAAGAGAGGAGGTGTGATGATGACATGAGGATGGGAAGAACGGAGAGGATGGGGCATAGGGAGAGTGGAGGTGTGATGAGAAGAAAGGATGGGATGGAGTGTAGAAGAGAGGAGGTGTGATGATGGAATGAGGATGAGAAGAAAGGAGAGGATGGGGCATAGGGAGAGTGGAGGTGTGATGAGAAGAAATGATGGGATGGAGTCTAGAAGAGAGGAGATGTGATGATGACATGAGGATGGGAAGAAACGAGAGGATGGGGCATAGGGAGAGTGGAGGTGTGATGAGAAGAAATGATGGGATGGAGTCTAGAAGAGAGGAGATGTGATGATGACATGAGGATGAGAAGAAACGAGAGGATGGGGCTTACGGAGAGTGGAGGTGTGATGAGAAGAAATGATGGGATGGAGTCTAGAAGAGAGGAGATGTGATGATGACATGAGGATGGGAAGAAACGAGAGGATGGGGCATAGGGAGAGTGGAGGTGTGATGAGAAGAAATGATGGGATGGAGTCTAGAAGAGAGGAGGTGTAATGATGACATGAGGATGGGAAGAACGGAGAGGATGGGTCATTGGGAAAGTGGAGGTGTGATGAGAAGAAATGATGTGATGGAGTGTAGAAGAGAGGAGATGTGATGATGACATGAGGATGAGAAGAAAGGAGAGGATGGGTCATTGGGAAAGTGGAGGTGTGATGAGAAGAAATGATGGGATGGAGTCTAGAAGAGAGGAGATGTGATGATGACATGAGGATGAGAAGAAAGGAGAAGATGGGGCATAGGGAGAGTGGAGGTGTGATGAGAAGAAATGATGGGATGGAGTCTAAAAGAGAGGAGGTGTAATGATGACATGAGGATGGGAAGAACGGAGAGGATGGGGCATGGGGAGAGTGGAGGTGTGATGAGAAGAAATGATGGGATGGAGTCTAGAAGAGAGGAGATGTGATGATGACATGAGGATGAGAAGAAACGAGAGGATGGGGCATAGGGAGAGTGGAGGTGTGATGAGAAGAAATGATGGGATGGAGTCTAGAAGAGAGGAGATGTGATGATGACATGAGGATGGGAAGAACGGAGAGGATGGGGCATAGGGAGAGTGGAGGTGTGATGAGAAGAAAGGATGGGATGGAGTGTAGAAGAGAGGGGATGTGATGATGACATGAGGATGAGAAGATGTGTCTGACCAAGGGTGGAGGTGTGATGAGAGGAAGAAATTACGGGATGGAGGCTAGAAGAGAGGAGGTTTGGAGATGATAAAATATGTTCATCCCATCGAACACTGGCAGTCGTAGCTGCCACATTCCACTGTGCAGATTCAAGTTCCCTCT
The DNA here is from genome assembly GCA_027410445.1 of Discoglossus pictus. Lineage (NCBI taxonomy): Eukaryota > Metazoa > Chordata > Amphibia > Anura > Alytidae > Discoglossus > Discoglossus pictus. The sequence goes on from CM050170.1 coordinate 13,183,452, forward strand.
GCATTCAGTATCCTACCACCACAGGAAGTTGATCAGCAGAAACCAAAATGGCAGCTTCCACAAGAGCATCATTGAAAATAAATGTAAATATAAACCCAAGAACATCTATAGATACAGATCCCATGAGCCTCTGCATCTAGGAATATATGATTTGTATAATAACATATACAAATTGTTAAAATAGCCCCATATATATTAATTGACATCAATGTGTTCATTGCTGCTTCCAATAAAGTTTCTTGAACAAAAAAACTCGAGATAGGGGACTTTCACGTCTCGCGCTTATATCTCGCGAGAACCCAACTGCCAATGTCCTAGATAGACCACATTCATATAATCGTCATCTTAGCGCGCCGCCGCATGTGGTATATAATAACAGTGCGCTAAACGGCGCTCTCGCGAGAATCCTCGACCCGGCATTGGAAGTTGTGAGGCGCGTTTGTTGAGCAGTCAACCTACATCCTTGCCTGGTTCCGCGCTTTTTCTTTGGTTGCCTTGGTAACAGGGCCACTAAGCGCTCTTCGGCAACAGTCCGGGAGGTGACGTCACCGAGAAGATGGTAAGCGCGGCAAAACCCCGAAGTTCTAATCTGCCACTACACCCCTAGCAACTGCCCTTCATTATGCAGATAGGTGTAGCTTCTCTTGTAGGAAATACGCCAAAATAACGTAATTTGGGCTTGTTATCCTTCACTTTATTATACCAAGTGTATATTTTGCTTATTTTTTTGTGTTAAACTGGTTAAATGGAGATTATTTGCATATTGCAAAGGATTCTGGGAGTGAACAAAATGGAGGGTTATGGCCAATTATAAGGTAAACCCACAATAAATGAAGTTGGTGTTAGTAGCATATAACCATAAACATGGAGTTTATTTGGTGCAAGTGATCAGGGATGCAATATTTTGGAAAATAGCTATTTTTTAAGTGAAATCCAGGTAAAAATGGTAGTATATGATGTAGAAAACCATGGTAAAGTAGTATATATTGGCATAATCGTCGTGTCAAGGCTTTTAAGAGGATGCTGGGAGGCTAAATTAAGTGGTTGCGCATAATTAATAACTCTCTGCATAATAGGGTTTACAAAATGGCTTCCGACATGTTCTTCACATTTAAAAAATTTACAAAATACCTTATTTTTTCCAATAAAATACAATATAACACCTGATACAAGGGCTTGGATGTGAGGTCCGCCATTTTGTTCTTTTTCGTGCCCATTAGCCTTCTTCCATCTCCTCAAAATGGCACTAGTATGACAAAATGGCGGATTCATGTTGGTTTTAATATTTAGTTTTGTATCTAATGTTAAAAACACACCCGAAAAATGTGTTTATTTGCTGCTAAATTAGACTTTTCCTCACCAATACGCCACATTTTATCTTTTACTATTAAAAAATAACTAATTCACCTTTGAATGTAAATTAAATATGGCTGCTTTCTCATGTCCTACCAGAATGGCACCATAATATAATAAAAATGGCGAATCTTGAACGTGTGTTGCTTTAAATAATTTTAGGTTTGTATTTGTTTGTTTTTATCTTGGCGCAGTTGTTCTACTCTTTCTTCAAGTCTCTCGTTGGGAAGGATGTGGTGGTGGAACTGAAGAACGATCTGAGGTGAGCGCGTCTTCACCTCCTGGTTCGATATGGTCTAGGTCCCATACCCAGCAGCATTCTCTACTATATCTGTTCTGTCCCTACACCTCTATTGTGTCCTGGAGCCTTCTCAAACCTTCCTCAATTGGGTCTCCAAACCCATCCGTTACTGCTCCGCCATCTTGTTTTACTAATCTCTATCCTTCTCTTACAGCATCTGTGGTACTCTACACTCAGTTGATCAGGTAAGCCCCAATGTTGGTGTTTTTTCCTTTTTTAAATAATTTAGTGAGACCTTTCCGCTCGGAGCAGGGGTAGTAAATGTCACTCCAGGTGTGCTCCGCACTGGATTACCCTACCTTGCCCAGGTGAACCTATAAAGGCTTTCACCATCTGTGCTCCTACATGCACATTAGGAAAATTCTGGCCTGTGTCTACCATTCAAGAAATGGTATTGCCTTTTCCTAGGTATGGCAAGACCCTCTACCCTAGTGAGTGCTTTCCTTCATGACGTAGAATATGGTCCCCTTAAGTGTTTGTAAATATACACAAAGCCCCCCCCCCCCCCCCCCCCAAAACAACTTTAAAATGTAGAAGTATTTGGCTTGGCTTCGTACAAATGCATTTTCCATATTGTAGTAATTTATTTTTTTCTTTTTTTCTTATAGTATTTGAACATTAAACTGACAGATATCAGTGTTACCGATCCAGAGAAATATCCGCATATGGTAAGACTTTTATTACTTTTTGAGGTATACCAATCTACTCTGCCATCCTAGGAAGTAGCCCCTGCCCCTCACCCTTCTCTCCTCCGACCTACCTTCCCCCCACCTTCCTTTTCCTCTGACCTTTTCCCCACCTTCCTTTTCCTCTGACCTTTTCCCCACCTTCCTTTTCCTCTGACTTTTTCCCCACCTTCCTTTTCCTCTGACCTTTTCCCCACCTTCCTTTCTCCTCTGACCTTTTCCCCACCTTCCTTTCTCCTCTGACCTTTTCCCCACCTTCCCTTTCTCCTCGACCTTTTCCCCACCTTCCCTTTCTCCTCGACCTTTTCCCCACCTTCCCTTTCTCCTCGACCTTTTCCCCACCTTCCCTTTCTCCTCGACCTTTTCCCCACCTTCCCTTTCTCCTCGACCTTTTCCCCACCTTCCCTTTCTCCTCGACCTTTTCCCCACCTTCCCTTTCTCCTCGACCTTTTCCCCACCTTCCCTTTCTCCTCGACCTTTTCCCACCTTCCCTTTCTCCTCGACCCTTTCCCACCTTCCCTTTCTCCTCGACCCTTTCCCACCTTCCCTTTCTCCTCGACCCTTTCCCACCTCACCCCCTCCTTCGGGCCTTTCTCTGTGAATATGTAACAGTTGATAGCTTTCTATATGGCAGAATCTAGCAATCTGTTTTTATTCATAGCATTCATATCCTAGGACATAACTCGGCTGGTTACGGAGCTTGAACATGCCCAGTCTTTATTTTCACATGGCTTTACACTGGGGAAAAAAAAGATTCAGAGCTCTAGGGGATGAAAATTTAGAGGGAGCTTGTACTTCATGGTCCATTCAGGACCTGATAGAATGTCACTAAACTTGACTGTTAAACCCCCGCAAAGGGTGTGGTTAAAGTAACAGTTTGCGTGCTGACACAATCTCCTTTCTCCAGTTATCGGTCAAGAACTGTTTCATCCGAGGTTCTGTTGTCCGGTACGTTCAGTTACCGGCGGACGAGGTCGACACACAGCTACTCCAGGACGCTGCGCGCAAGGAGGCCGTGCAGCAGAAGCAGTGATAGGAGATGGACAGGCGTGAGCTTGAAGGTTGCAGTGCACGAGTATCTGTGCTCTTCCTTTATCCCTTTTGTGAGCCTCCATGATGGCGTAATTCTACAACAAATTCTCGCCTCTCCGAAAGGAGTGACTCGGCCATTGCAAATATAATTAAAACCAGTGACAAAATATCTAAAATCTCCATCTGGACATGCTCTTCATCCTTATCACGTCCACCATGAGAATCTTTTGAGAGTCATTAGGAAAATATGCAAATTTAATTACCCAACTTTCCACCCTAATCAACTTTTTCACTGTAAAATGATATGTGTACGTTTATTTTCTGCAATAACCCAGTGCTGAACTGTGTCCTTTAATTAGCAGTGAGGGGCTGTAACATGAATTAAAGGGGAACCAACACTCTCATGTAATATGTTTGTTTCAATTTTTTTTTCTCCTCTAAAGAAAAATGTTGGGTCTATTTGCAGACTTTTTTTGGGGGAATGGTTATCCCTTGTTTAAGTTTATATGTACCAATTTCTAAATAAAATATTTGTTTTGTTTTTCTTAATCCAATGGGGAGCCACTTTTGTTTGTGCATTGTACGTGCTATTTTTAAATTTCTGAGATGTTCAGTATTGTTTGTGCTGTATTATGCAAATGTGACAATTAGAAGATGCTTATGCTTGATACGAGAAGGGGCTCTAAATGCATAAAACTGCAGTTAGTCTTGTTTGTCACCAATTGGCAATTAAATACTGCTAAATAGCATGCATGAAACACACTAGTAAAAACAATGCTGAATATCTCAGCAGTGGCTAGTGCAACTAGTTATTTTTTTCCCCTGTACATTATGCAGATGAGTACTATCAGTAGATCTTGTCCTGCTCCACATATCGTAGCCACACCTCGGATATTGTCCCAGCCAATCAAATCCTAACCTTTTTATATCCAATCATCCTTGGTAAATTCCATCCTTACATGAGCACTAAATGTTACTGTAGCCAAAGAAATAATTCATGCCCCCATTTGTGCTGTGCAAATGTTAATTCTATCATTTTACCCACAATGTAAGACCAACCCCAAGATCTATTTGGAAGAGCTAATTTTGATGTTTCATTAGCTAGGTAAGGCTCCTTCCATTGTTTCTTATGACAGGAAGAATCTTGGCTAACAAACGTATCTATCTATAGACATTCCTTTAACATTAGCCATTTAATCACCAGTGGGTTATAGCTACGTCAAATATTTAATATTGTGTATGTATTTGTACTTTTTTTTTTATTTGTATTATAAAACTTGTTACAAGGTTACATAAACAGATTTAAATCACACCGGTTATATTTTATAGGAACATGATCAGATATTTACACTGCAGCGGCACTGACTTGCTCTTCTCTCTTGAATATATTAATAGGGAGGCAAATTAGGTTATCTGTGGAGAGAAAACAAAGCTATCTCGTATGTATATCTTTGTCATTTTTTTTTTTTTTCCCCCCTACTGTTCTAATTTCCCTTGTCTTATTGGTTTTCCTCCACCTTTCTTCTCCTTTTTCCCCTTCTCTTCCTCTTTGTGTCCCCCCCCTATTCCTTTTATCCCCATTGTCTTCCTATTTTTTTCCTTCTATCCATTTACTTCTTCTTTTCACCCCTTTTATTCCATTTCCCTTTCTTCTTCCTATTGATTTTCCTTTCACCTTAATCCATTTTTCCCCCTCTTCCCTCCTAGTCATTTTTTTTTTCAATTACAATTTTTTCCCCCACTTACCCCGTTCAATGACCCCATCACTTCCTCTCCTCAGTGATACAACATTCTTCCTTATTATCTGTGTGACCTATAGGAAATCAGAGTATAATATCAGTCAACCTATGGGAGGTAGGGCTGATTTCACGTCCCTTTCTGCGGGTGTCGCCCTGTACCTGCTGTCTGATCATCTCTGGGTCCTGTAAGTCTTTCCCTCCCGCCTCAGACACAGTTTTAATCATAAGCCCAAGATGAAGATCTGAAAGAGAAAAGATAAATAAATGATTTATAGAAAGAGACACAAAAAAGGAAGCAAGAGAGAAAAGGTGATGGAGAGATAACGAGAGTTAGAAAAAGATGGGTGGAAAAGGGAGGGATGCAGAGATAACAAGAGAAAAAGAAAGAATAAAGAGCAAGCAAAATAAATTAAATTAATAGAATAAAAGGAAAAAGATTGGGATAATAAGGAACAAATACAATTAGAGAGGGAATTAATGAAAGAAAAGGAATAAAATTGAGAGAAAAGAACACAAATGAAAGGAGCAAGAAAAAAACAAAGGAAACGGGATAAAAAATGAAGGCGAGCAAGAGAAACAAAAGGATAACAAATTAGATAAAGGAGTGCAAAAGAAAATTGGAAAGAAAATGAATAAAAATGAAATAAAGCAAAGCTAGAAATAAGAATTGAAAAAAGGATTAAAATGAAATAAAGGAGAGCTAGAGAAAGGGAAAAAAGGATAACAATGAAATAAAGGAGAGCAAAAGAAAAAAATATATAAAAATGAAATGAGGCAGAGCTAGAGAAATTTAAAAGAAAAAAAAGATAAAACATTAAATAAAGCAGAGCTAGAGAAATTGAAGAAAGGCAAAAAGGATAAAGATGAAATAAAGGAGAGCGAGAGAAAAGAAAAGGATAAAAATGAAATAAAGTTGAGCTTGAGAAAGTGAAGTAGAAAAACAAGGAAATTAAGGAGAGCTAGAGAAAATGTAGAAAAGAAAAAAGGATAAAAATGAAATAAAGCAGAGCTAGAGAAAATGAAGAAAAGAAAAAAAAAGATAAAAATTAAAGCAGAGCTAGAGAGTGATGAAAGGAAAAAAGGATAAAGATGAAATAAAGGAGAGCGAGAAAAAAGGATAAAAATGAAATAAAGCAAAGCTAGAGAAAGTGAAGAAAAGAAAAAAGGTTAAAAATGAAATAAAGGAGAACTAGAGAAAATGAAGTAGAGAAAAAAGGATACAACATAAAGGAGAGCAAAACATGGAAGATGGAAAGAAAAACGATAGCAAGGCAAAATGAATAAAGTGAAAGAATGGGATAAAAAGTAACAAAAGAAGGGAAAGAATAGGATTTAAAAAGTGATTTAGAAGAAAAGAAAGTGAAAATGAATAATGGAAAGAAATGGCATAAAGGTAGAGGGATAACAAATAGAGGAATAATAATTTTTGGAAAGAAAGAAAAATAATGAACATGAGTAAGAAATAGCGAAAAGAAAGCGAATAGAAGGGTGGAAAGAGAAAATAAGAAAATAAATATGGATAGACTGATTGCTAGATAAAAGATAGAAAGATAATGAATTGATGGATAGTTAGAGACATAATAATAGATAGAGGGAGAGATAGATTTATAGATGGATGGATAGATAGAAAGATAGAGGGAGATAGAACGATAGATGATAGAACAATAGATAAATCACATATAATGGTTGTCAAACTGCGAATCGTCATCACGCTTTGTGAGCTCGCAGAACTGCCTACCTCGCGAAGCGAGGATGGCAGTTCTGTCCGCAAATGCTGCGAGGGGCCGCATTTGTGGAGGTGGAGGCTTCAACGTCGTCTGCAATGAGCGAAGCAAGGGGCCGCATTTGCGCATGTGGAGGTTCGACGCTGCCTCACTCCCGGGACAAATAAACCCCAGAAAAGCACGACTTTGCACACAAAAAAAATACGCTGCCGGACTTAGAAAAAAAAAAATATGAACCACGGGTCACAAAAATACGAACTTAACGGCCGAAAAGCGTAAAGCAAAAAAAAACCAAAAACAAATAAAAAATAAAAAAAATTACAAAAACATCACACACAAGGTTGCACACGAATTAAAGACGATTTTACACAATTTACCCACTTGAAATTTGGCTAAGCGAGAAAAAAAATGGTGGCAGAAAAAAAATGAAAACGAGGCTCAACGACCCCAAAGCGCATAAAACACTGACAAGGACGTACGACTTTTCATTGCGACATGCGGAACTTAGAAAAAAATAATACGAGGTCTCAAAAATACAAGAGGATGAAATTCGTACATTCAAAAACAATACAAAATACAAAAAAAAAAACACAGAGCATAAGGGGACAGCCATGACATCTGCCAGTAAGGTTGAACGCTAATTAAAGTCCAATTTAACAAATGTTGACAATTTAAAAATCGCCTAAGCGAGGAACAAAATGTCGGCCAAAAAAATGGCACTCAGCGCAAGGCTCGCAATGAACGCTAAAGGTCCTCAGAGTATAAAAAATCTTTACATTGTGTGTCAAACAGCATTGCCATGGCTTAAAATGTTATTGCCCCGTCATTTTTGACGGGCATGTGGCTAGTGATAAATAGATATGCAGATAGATAGAACGATAGAGTCAGATAGATAGATAGAGGGATAGATAGAGACAGAAAGAATGATAGACATTTACCAGGTATCGGGGTGACCTCCACTTGCACCTCGCAGATGGTTAGGACATCGTACCTATTTGGTCGTATCACAATGACATATTGCCCGTAGACCCCCCCACAGGGAAATGTGAGGGTCTGTCCTGGAGCCATGGAGATGATGGTGGCGCACCTGTGGTGGGGGGGGGGGGGGGGGTATCAGGTCAGTGACTACTAGTACCCCCTTATCTTTATCTCAGGATTATCTTACCTGGGACAAACCATTAGCTGCACTTGTATTAAAACCAAGATGCCCATCCTGTCTGTCTATTCTATCTACTGGAAAATGGTCTGTGTAAATAATTGTCGAGATACATGTCTATCCCTCCTTTTCTCTGCTACTTCCTCTCTCTTCTCTCTCCTCCTCCTCTCTCTCATTCGTCACTATCTCCTCTTTCCACTCCCTCTCCTCCTTCTCTCCACTCTCTCAGCTCTCGCTTTACTCTCTCCCTCCATCTCTGCACTCTCTCTACACTATCAACTCCCCTTTCTCCTCTCTCTCTCTACTTCCTTACTCTCCCTCATCGCTTTCTCCACTTTCTCCCCTCCTATCCCTCTTCACTGTCTTCACTTTCTCCCCTGCCACTCTCTGCTTTCTCCACTCTCTTCCTTCATTCTCTCAGCTCTCTCCTTTCCTCTCTCTCCTGTTTCTCCCTCTCTACCTTCTCTGTCTATCTCCATCTCTCTTCCCCCTTTTCCCATCTCTCTCTATCATCTCTCTCTCCTCCTCTCTTCTCCTTTCTTTCCCCATTGCTTTCCATCTCTCTCCTCTCTCTCTCCCTCCCCCTCTCCTCTCTTTCTCCTCTCTCTCTCTCCACCTCTCTCTACTCCCTCGCCCCCTATCCCTCCATCTCTCCCCTCTCTCTCTCCATTTCTCCTCTTTCTTTCCCTCCCTGCACCTTCCTCTCTCTCCTCCTCTCCCTCTTTCCTATTCTTCTCTCTCCCTCCCATTGTCCCTTCTCCCCCCTCTCTCTCCATATCTCCTCTCACTCCCTCCCTCTCCATCTCTCTATCACTCCCTCCCTCTCCATCACCTACTCCCTCTCTCTCTCCCCTTGTTTCTCCCTTTTCCCTCCCTCTCCCCCTCGCCCCACATCTCTCTCTCCCCTGTCTCTCTCCCCCCTCACCTTCCATTACTGAACAGCTCCTCCATAGCAGCCCCCACACGTATTTCCCCCCAGGGGACGCTGGTGGTGGTGCTTGAGGCCTGGTTGGTGATAGTCACACTGTTGATCAGGTAGCCACGCCTGAGGTCCACTCCCCACCACGGATTGTACTGGTAGGTGGTCCGGCTGCAGGAGCCCTGGGAATAATCCGGGTTTGTGTTCCCATCTATGGACAGATGAGCTTCCCCCTGGCCCAGGATAGAGCTGGATTGGAGGGCCAGGCCCTGGAGGGCCACATTACTGACTGGGACAAACAGGAGAGAGTTAATAATGAGACACCTGTCATTAATAAAATCCCAAAGATTAGATTGCCTCCTCCCCCATAAGGTAATTTAGGGGAGGGAGGAGGTCTGGCTGAGGGACAGGTCGAAAAGGTTAAAACAAATATCTATCTGTCTATCTATTTATCTATCTATATCACTTAAAGGGAGTGCTCCTAATCTCATCTTGTTACCTGTATAAAAGACACCTGTCCGCAGAAGCAATCAATCTGATTCCAAACTCTCCACCATGATGAAGACCAAAGAGATGTCCAAGGATGTCAGGGACAAGATTGTAGACCTACACAAGGCTGGAATGGGCTACAAGACCATCGCCAAGCACCTTGGTGAGAAGGTGACAACAGTTGGTGCGATTATTCGCAAATGGAAGAAACACAAACTAACTGCCAGTCTACCTCGGTCTGGTGCTCCATGCAAGATCTCACCTCGTGGAGATTCAATGATCATGAGAACGGTGAGGAATCAACCCAGAACACCACGGGAGGATCTTGTTAATGATCTCAGGGCAGCTGGGACCATAGTCACCAAGAAAATAATTGGTCCCCTTCCTCAAGAAAGCACATGTACAGGCCCGTCTGAAGTTTGCCAATAAAAATCTGAATGATTAAGAGGAGAGCTGGGTGAAAGTGATTTGGTCAGATGAGACCCAAATCGAGCTCTTTGGCATCAACTCAACTCGCCGTGTTTGGAGGAGCAGGAATGCTGCCTATAACCCCAAGAACACCATCCCCACCGTCAAACATGGAGGTGGAAACATGCTTTGGGGGTGTTTTTCTGCTAAGGGGACAGGACAACTGCACCGCATCAAAGGGACGATGGACAGGGCACCATCAAATCTTGGGTGAGAACCTCCATCTCTCAGCCAGGGCATTGAAAATGGGTCGTGGATGGGTATCCCAGCATGACAATGACCCAAAGCACAAAGCCAAGGCAACAAAGGAGCTCCTGTCTCCCGACCTTAATCCCATAGAAAAGGGAGGGAGGGAGCTGAAAGTTCGAGTTGTCAAACATCAGCCTCGAAACCTTAATGACTTGGAGAGGATTTACAAAGAGGAGTGGGACAAAATCCCTCCTGAGACGTGTGAAAACCTGGTGGCCAACTACAAGAAACGTCTGACCTCTGTGATTGCCAACAAGGGTTTTGCCACCAAGTACTACGTCGAAGGGGTCAAATACTTATTTCCCTCATTGACCTGCAAGTCAATTTATAACTTTTTTGACATGCGTTTTTCTTGTTTTTTTTGTTGTTATTCTGTCTCTCACTGTTAAAATACACTGACCCTTAACATTATAGACTGGTCATTTATTTGTCAGTGGACAAACGTTTAAAATCAACAGGGGATCAAATACTCCCCCCCCCCCCCCACTGTATCTATCTGTATATCTATCTATATATTATCTACCTATCTTTCTATCTCTCTACCTATCTATAAGTACATCTGTATCTATCTATCTTTGCTTTTTCTCTCTATCTGTCTATCTCTATCTATCTATCTATTGCTCTATCTATCTATCTATCTATCTATCTATCTATTTATCTATCCCCCCATCTCACCTGCAGACACACCAATCAATCCATGATGTAAAACTGTAAATGAAATAATCCCAATTAGTAGATATCTATAATTATCTATCATTCCATCCACATACAGGTCATGTGACCTCTGTCTGTACCTCACTCGATCTATACCGGGGTCACATGACTTTATTTCAATTAAACTATTTTTATGCAAAATATCTTTAAATTGTAAAAAAATATATAAACATTTTAATTTATTACAGTTTTTGCAATTATACTGCTGTGCAGTCTGTCATTTTGATTTCTGCCAATCAACTTCCTGAGACTTGGAATGCAGAGGAAGTTTGTTTTTGCACAGTGGGAATGTGGCAGCTTAAACTGCTTGTGCTTTACCACTACTAATGGGAAGCTCATTCGTTTACGATAATAACCCTCCTGAGAAACTAACAGGCAGGATCAGTTTATAAAGGAATATGTCAGAGTGTTGTCTCTTACCTGTTAGAAAGGTGAGCAGGTTGATAAGATGGAGCATCATCTAAAGCGTATAACAGGAAAATATTAGCAAGGTAATAATTAACTCTCAGTGACATCAAGCTTACTCCCGGCATGCTTAAATAATTTAGTAATTAAGTAAATTCAATGATGTTTTTTATTAGCTGTTTTCTAAAATTGCTTTGCATCCACAGCCTATTACATATGTATCAATAGATATTTCATTATAAAAGTATCCCACTACTAACACCAACATTCTACTTCGTCTATCTATCTATCTATCTATCTATCTATCTGCAACCATATTTTCCCTCCCTTGCTCTCCTCAGTCTCTCTCCCTTATCCCTTTCCCTCTCCTCAATCTCTCTTTCTCCCTCAATTCTCATATAGAATATCTGTCACCTTACCTTGATCTCTCTCCTTCTCTCTCTCTTTCCCTTCTCTGAATAACCCTCTCCCGTACCTCTCTCCTCTCTGCCTCTCCTTCCCTCTCACTCCCCTTCCCCCCATTCTCCATATATACATAATACTTACCAAAATTCTTATATTTTGCATAACAAATCAGCAACATTTGAATAGCCATTTTTTATTTAAATATCCATTTCCATGTTATTTTCCCTGTTCCTTTCCTGTAGCCTCTCAATATCCCTCTAACGTTTATATTTTCCACAAAAAAAACTCCATCCATGTCAAAAAATGCAACATTGGTGGCAGTAGTGGGATACTTTAAACTTTAAAGAACTATTGATACATATTTAATGGGAGTTTGATACAAATCGACTTTATTTTAATAAAGCTAATAAAAAAATATCTTTGAACTGAATTTTGTGCGTCAATCATCCCAAGAGCTCCTCCCACTACACTGTTGTTGTTATCAGTACCTAATGAGTATTTCCAGTTGTAACAGATCATACTGATGGCATACTCAGAACAAATACTAATTATATTGTATATAGGTGGTCAATTAAATTTGATCATGGAGAAATTATGGCTAAAGGTTAGAGGTGAACAAACATTAAAAACAGAACTTAATTCATTAAAAATCTAATAGTATAAACCCAGGTTAGAGGTCACAAACACTGGTCCTGTCCATGGAGGAATGTATCTGCACCTCTTCTATCTTCTGATCTTCAAGCTTTCTTATTCTTCTCCAGTTCGGCCACCACAACCTCAAACCATCAGTGATTCAAGAGCATGACCCAGTTACCTATCCAAGATGTCAAATCACTGATGGCACCACAAGAGGTCAAGTCCAGTTATCAAAAGCACCATAACTATCCAAGACCATTGGGACAATATCTTCTTTCTACCACTTTATTTCTATAGTGTTGAGGATCTCTGATTACTCGTCCAAGATGTCCAATTATCCAGACACAAATCATTGATGGCACCACAGGAGGTCAAGTCCAGTTTCCAAAACCTCCATAACTTTCCAAGACCATCATGATGATATCTTCTTTCTACTCCTCTATTTCTATTGTGCTGAGAGGCTACAATTACCTATATAAGATGTTTAAGTATCTTACAACGAATGAAGAAGCCAGATTCAGATACAAATCATTGATGGCATCTCAAGAGGTTAAGTCCAGTTATCCAAACAACCATAACTTCCCAAGGGCATAATGATTTTGTCTTTCTACTCCTCTTTTTATATTGTGCTTAGGATTCCGATTACCCGTCCAAGA
>CM050170.1:13201383-13206793 GCA_027410445.1 Discoglossus pictus
TGTCTGTCTATCCATCTATCTACCTATCTATCTATGTATCCCTCTATCTATCTATCTATCTATCACTCTATCTATCTATCTATCTATCCCTCTATCTATCTATCTATCTATTGGTTTTTCTATCTATCTATCTATCTATCTATCTATCTATCTATCTATCTATCTATCTATCTCTCTCTCTCTCTATCCATCCATTATCTATCTTTCTGTATCCCTCTATCTATCTATCTATCTATCTATCTATCTATCTATCTATCTATCTATCTATCTATCTATCTATCTATTGGTTTTTCGATCTATCTATCTATCTATCTATCTATCTATCTATTGGTTTTTCTATCTATCTATCTATCTATGTATCTATCTACAATCTGTATTTATCTATCGATAGCTAACTTTCTACAATCTATCTATCTATCTCTCTATCCATCCATTATCTATTGGTTTTTCTATCTATCTATCTATCTCTCTATTGGTTTTTCTATCTATCTATCTATCTATCTATCTATCTATCTATCTATCTATCTATCTATCTCTCTATCTCTCTCTCTATCTATCCATCTATCTATCCATCCATTATCTATTGGTTTTTCTATCTATCTATCTATCTCTCTATTGGTTTTTCTATCTATCTATCTATCTATCTATCTATCTATCTATCTATCTATCTATCTATCTATCTATCTATCTATCTATCTCTCTATCTATCTCTCTCTCTATCTATCCATCCATTATCTATCTTTCTCTATCTATCTATCTATCTATCTATCTATCTATCTATCTATCTATCTATCTATCTATCTATCTCTCTCTATCTATCTATCATAACAATATATATACTAACATATGTTTATAATGGGACTATAATGAAGCCTGTTCCTTCCCTCCCTAGATGTCATTATCATTGCATCAGGCTGCAACTGCAGCATCCCGTCCCTAGGGGCCACTGCAGCTGTCATAGCCGATCTAATCCATGCCTGGACACTCTCTCATCCTTATTCGGTTTTCAGGACCTTTCTAGGATTCAACTAAGATTTTAGCTGTCTTTGTAGCGCCTGATTATACAACTTAATTAAGGTGATAATTGTACAAATGGATTGCTTGGTATAATGATGTCTAATTAATATTATATTATTTTATAACTAATTTTTAATTAGAACTTAATATTAGGCAGAAAATTGGAGATTTATTTTAAGCCAGGCGCCTACGGCAGCTAAGTAGGGGCAGGTCAGGGTCCTGCCCTGGGGTGAATTGAGGGCGGAAGTAGGAAGGGACAGGGAGAAGAAAATACACGTGGGTGATGTATATGACGTCATTGTCAGCGGAACTGAGGAGAAGAGAGTGAAAGAAGTGTAAGAGAAAAAGGAGTGAGTGAAATGAGAGAATGTGTGGGGAACAGAGAGAAAGGAAATAGAAAATGATAAAAAGGAAGAGAGAATGAGGAAGAAAGAGGAGAGAGAGAGAAAATAAATAGTGACAGATGGAAAAGAGAGAATAAGGAAGAAAGAGGAAAGAGAGAATGAATAAATAGTTACAGGGATAGAGATAAAGATAGATAATGGGGAAGAAAGAGGAGAGAGAATAAATAGGGAAAGATGGAAAAGAGAGAGAGAATGTGGAAGAAAGAGGAGAGAAAATAGTGACAGATGGAAAGGAGAGAGAGAAAGGGGAAAGAGAGAATGAATAAATACTGACAGGGATAGAGATAAAGAGAGAGAATGGGGAAGAGAGAGCGAATGGAAAGGAGAGAAGAGAGCAAATGGAGTTCAGAAGGTGTGTGAATGAAAAACAAATGGAAAGAGAATGAATGAAAAAAATAAAAAGATTGAAAGAAAATAAGAGAACAGATGAATGTGAGGTAAAGGAATGAAGAATACGAGCAAAAAAGAGGAATGAGAGGGAAGGAATGAAACATGGGAAAGAAAAAGAGGCATGAGAGGGAAGGAATGAGAGGGAAGGAATGAAACATGGGAAAGAAAAAGAGGAATGAGAGGGAAGGAATGAGAGGGAAGGAATGGAACATGGGAAAGAAAAAGAGGAATGAGAGGGAAGGAATGGAACATGAGAGAGAAAAAGAGGCATGAGAGGGAAGGAATGAAACATGGGAAAGAAAAAGAGGAATGAGAGAAAAAGGCATGAGAGGGAAGGAATGGAACATGGGAAAGAAAAAGAGGAATGAGAGGGAAGGAATGGAACATGGGAAAGAGGAATGAGAGGGAATGAATAGAACATGGGAAAGAAAGAGGAATGAGAGGGAATGAATAGAACATGGGAAAGAAAGAGGAATGAGAGGGAAGGAATGAGAGGGAAGGAATGGAACATGGGAAAGAAAAAGAGGAATGAGAGGGAAGGAATGAGAGGGAAGGAATGGAACATGGGAAAGAAAGAGGAATGAGAGGGAAGGAATGGAACATGAGAGAGAAAAGAGGCATGAGAGGGAAGGAATGAGAGTGAAGGAATGGAACATGGGAAAGAAAAAGAGGAATGAGAGGGGAGGAATGAGAGGGAAGGAATGGAACATGGGAAAGAAAGAGGAATGAGAGGGAAGGAATGAGAGGGAAGGAATGGAACATGAGAGAGAAAAAGGGGAATGAGAGGGAAGGAATGAAACATGGGAAAGAAAAAGAGGAATGAGAGGGAAGGAATGAGAGGGAAGGAATGGAACATGAGAGAGAAAAAGAGGAATGAGAGGGAAGGAATGAAACATGGGAAAGAAAAAGAGGAATGAGAGGGAAGGAATGAGAGGGAAGGAATGGAACATGAGAGAGAAAAAGAGGAATGAGAGGGAAGGAATGAAACATGGGAAAGAAAAAGAGGAAATGAGAGGGAAGGAATGAGAGGGAAGGAATGGAACATGAGAGGGAAGGAATGAGAGGGAAGGAATGGAACATGAGAGAGAAAAGAGGAATGAGGGAAGGAATGAAACATGGGAAAGAAAAAGAGGAATGAGAGGGAAGGAATGAGAGGGAAGGAATGGAACATGAGAGGGAAGGAATGAGAGGGAAGGAATGGAACATGAGAGAGAAAAAGAGGAATGAGAGGGAAGGAATGAAACATGGGAAAGAAAAAGAGGAATGAGAGGGAAGGAATGGAACATGAGAGAGAAAAAGAGGATTGAGAGGGAAGGAATGAGAGGGAAGGAATGGAACATGAGAGAGAAAAAGAGGCATGAGAGGGAAGGAATGAGAGGGAAGGAATAGAACATGGGAAAGAAAAAGAGGAATGAGGGAAGGAATGGAACATGAGAGAGAAAAAGAGGCATGAGAGGGAAGGAATGAGAGGGAAGGAATGGAACATGAGAGAGAAAAAGAGGAATGAGAGGGAAGGAATGAAACATGGGAAAGAAAAAGAGAGGAACGAGAGGGAAGAAATGCAACTTGGGAAAGAAAGAGAGAGAAATGAGAGGGAAGGAATGAAAGACGAGAGAGAAAAGAGAGGAATGAGAGGGAAGGAATGAAAAAAAGAGTGCATCAAGAGCGAGTGAATGAAAAACATTAGAGAAAGAGAGTGCATTTATAATAGTGAGAGAGACGATATTAGCTAATGTCTTTACCCTGTTCACCTCTTTCTCTCTCATTCCAGGTCATCACTGTCTCCCCGCCATGTCGACTCTCTACCTGCCGCTCTCTTCTTCTGACCCGCGCAGTCTCTGGGTCCGTATCGCAGGCCAGTACTCTCCTCCTCCTCACCCGGCCATCCAGGAGGTGTCCTCCGGCCCCCGAGGTCTGCCTCTCCCCTGCTTGCTGTCTCCAGCCTCCGGCTCAGTATGGGGACCCTGGGCTGTCTCGTACATGCTGGCTCCTGAGGTTCTCTCTGGAGGTTGTGACGCCCGTACCTGCGCTCTAATCAAACAGTGGGTGACATACACGGAGTCTGAAATCCTGCCAGCCGCGTATGCAAGCGAGAGCACAAAGGTAATGTGTGACTGCTCATGGCGCTCTCTTGCACTCTAAAGACTCTGAAGCACTCTACAATTTAGTTTAGTCTTTTTCCCAGTTGTCTCAACTCTCTTTTTTTTGTATTTCTTTGATACAGACACTCTCCTTTTTTGTGTCTCTTACATGCTCTCCTTTTTTGTGTCTCTTACATGTACTGCACTGTCATGTTGCACTCTCTGTCTCTCTGAATTCTCTTTAGGTTCACTGTATCTCATTTAACGCTCTCTATATTTCCTTGTCTCTTTTCTCTCTTTCTCACTCATGTTTCTCACTTATCTCTCTCTGTGTCTCTCTCTCTGTGTGTCTCTCTCTCTGTGTGTCTCTCTCTCTCTGTGTGTCTCTCTCTCTCTGTGTGTCTCTCTCTCTCTGTGTGTCTCTCTCTCTCTGTGTGTCTCTCTCTCTCTGTGTGTCTCTCTCTCTGTGTGTCTCTCTCTCTGTGTGTCTCTCTCTCTGTGTGTCTCTCTCTCTGTGTGTCTCTCTCTCTCTGTGTCTGTCTGTCTCTCTGTGTCTCTCTGTCTCTCTGTGTCTGTCTGTCTCTCTGTGTCTGTCTCTCTGTCTCTCTGTGTCTGTCTCTCTGTCTCTCTGTGTCTGTCTCTCTGTCTCTCTCTCTCTCGCTCTCTGTGTCTGTCTGTTTGTCAGTCTTTCTTGCTGTCTTTCTGCCTCTCTCTCTCTCGCTGTCTGTCTCTTTTCTCCCCCCCTCCCATTGTTTACTCTCCCATTTATACTCTTTTTCTCTGACCTTCCTTCACTCTCTCGTTCTCTCTCTTTCTTTCTTTCTCTCTTTCTTTCTCTCTTTCTCTCTCTCGTTCTCTCTCTTTCTTTCTTTCTCTCTTCTTTCTCTCTTTCTCCTCCTCTTTCTCTCTTTCCTCTCTCTTTTCACTCTCTCTCTCTCTCTCTTTCTTTCTTTCTCTCATCGAATATCTTTCTTTCTTTCTCTCTTTCTTTCTTTCTCTCTTTCTCTCTCTCTTTCTTCTCTCTCTTCTCTTCTCTCTCTCTCATCTCTTTCTCTCACTCCTCTTTCTCTCTCTCTCTCTCTTTCTCTCTCTCTCTTTCTCTCTCTCCTTCTCTCTCTCTTTCGCTTCTCTCTTTCTCTCTCTCTTTCTCTCTCTCTTTCTCTCTCACTCTTTCTCTCTCTCTCTTTCTCTCTCTCTCTCTCTTTTCTCTCTCACTCCTCTCTCTTTCTCTCTCTCTTTTCTCTCTCATCATCTTCTCTCTCTCTTTCTCTCCTCTCTTTTCTCTCTCCTCTTATCTCTCATCTTTCTCTCTCATTTCTCTCTCTCTTTCCTCTCTCTCTCTTCTTCTCTCTCTCTCTTTCTCACTCTCTCTCTCTCTCTTTCTCCTCTTTTCTCTCTCCCTCTTTCTCTCACTCTCTCTAATTCCTTCTCTATCTCTCCTCCTCTCTCTCTTTCATCTCTCTCTTTCTCTCCCTCTCTTACTCTCTCTCTTCTCTTTTCTCTTCCTCTCTCTCATCT
>CM050170.1:13207293-13249793 GCA_027410445.1 Discoglossus pictus
AGATGGGGCATGAGAGAGAGACGTGAGAGGGAGATGGGGCATGAGAGAGAGAGACGTGAGAGGGAGACGGGGCATGAGAGATAGAGACGCGAGAGGGAGATGGGGCATGAGAGAGAGAGACGCGAGAGGGAGATGGGGCATGAGAGAGAGAGACGTGAGAGGGAGATGGGGCATGAGAGAGAGAGAGACGTGAGAGTAAGATGGGGCATGAGAGAGAGAGACGTGAGAGGGAGACGGGGCATGAGAGAGAGAGACGCGAGAGGGAGATGGGGCATGAGAGATAGAGACGCGAGAGGGAGATGGGGCATGAGAGAGAGAGACGTGAGAGGGAGATGGGGCATGAGAGAGAGAGACGTGAGAGGGAGACGGGGCATGAGAGAGAGAGACGTGAGAGGGAGACGGGGCATGAGAGAGAGAGAGACGTGAAAAAAGGGAACGGTAGAGAGAAGCAGCAGAAATAAAGGAGAACATTAATTTTTTTTATTATTATTATTTCTCACTATATAATCTTGATGAGTTTTAATTTTTTCACTCCCTTCCCTGCTTCTCTCTCCCCTCCCTCCTTCTCTCTCCCCTCCCTCCTTCTCTCTCCCCTCCCTCCTTCTCTCTCCCCTCCCTCCTTGTCTCTCCCTCCCTTCTCTTCTCCCATCCCCAGATTGTTTCTTTGGAAAACGCTTTAGAAGAGAGCAGTCAGCAGCAGATCCTCCTCACACACAGCTTGCAAGACCGGTCAGCTGAACTGGACATAGAGAGAGTCAGGAATAAGGTGAGCATGAACATACAGTACCAGTGTAATAGGAAGAAGCCTGCTCTAATACACTTACTGACCATATAGTGTCACTGTAATACACACACTGACCACAGGGTGTCACTGTGCTACACCTATAGGAATATACCTCCTGTAATACACACACTGACCACAGAGCGTCACTGTGCTACACACATAGGAATATACCTCCTGTAATACACACACTGACCACAGGGTGTCACTGTGCTATACCCATAGGAATATACCTCCTGTAATACACACACAGACCACAGGGAGTCACTGTGCTACACCTATAGGAATATACCTCCTGTAATACACACACTGACCACAGGGTGTCACTGTGCTATACCCATAGGAATATACCTCCTGTAATACGCACACTGACCACAGGGAGTCACTGTGCTATACCCATAGGAATATACCTCCTGTAATACACACACCGACCACAGGGAGTCACTGTGCTATACCCATAGGAATATACCTCCTGTAATACGCACACTGACCACAGGGAGTCACTGTGCTATACCCATAGGAATATACCTCCTGTAATACACACACCGACCACAGGGAGTCACTGTGCTATACCCATAGGAATATACCTCCTGTAATACACACACTGACCACAGGGAGTCACTGTGCTATAC
This sequence comes from Discoglossus pictus, assembly GCA_027410445.1. Classification (NCBI taxonomy): domain Eukaryota; kingdom Metazoa; phylum Chordata; class Amphibia; order Anura; family Alytidae; genus Discoglossus; species Discoglossus pictus. The sequence continues at coordinate 13,208,707 of CM050170.1, forward strand.
CCATAGGAATATACCTCATGTAATACACACACTGACCACAGGGAGTCACTGTGCTATACCCATAGGAATATACCTCCTGTAATACACACACTGACCACAGGGAGTCACTGTGCTATACCCATAGGAATATACCTCCTGTATTACACACACTGACCACTGGGTGTCACCATAACACATAGGAATATACCTCCTGTAATACACACACTGACCACTGGGAGTCACCATAACACATAGTAATATACCTCCTGTACCTTTTATAGACTCTACAGGATGAGTTATCCTCTGAGAAGTCTGCGTCTGTACGTCTGTGTAGCAGAGCCGAGAAGGCGGAGGGTGCTGCGCTAAACGTCAAGCAACAGGTGGAAAAGTAAGTATATATATATGATACAAATATATATTTCTGTCTCACTTTAATCTCAACTGGTGACCTCTCATACATTTCTTGGCACACAATGTTCCCTTTTCCTGGATATATTTACATAATATTATCTTTATTTAATGCTTTCTAATGTCTTGGCATGAGGGAGCTGGACTGTATTTATCTTTATTTACTGATATGCAATCCCCGTGACTCTGGAATGTGTGACTCATCACTGAGTTAATATTTACTTTGTGTTTTCTAGGTTAATACATTGTCATTGCCTTTTGCTGATGTAATTATGTTTATTTTTTAAGAACCGTTCACTGTAGTTTAGCAAAAACTTCATATGTTTTTGACGAATGCAACAAAATAACATTATCATGTGCTGAGATCTTATCTGAATCTACTAATGAGTCAACAAATCTTCCTCCCCACTCCTTGATAATAAAACCTTTGAATACAGTCAGTCTCCAAGCAATGATAACAACACACAGTTCTAAACATCAGTTATAGTGTCAAGGCTGTAGAATAGATGGATTTCCATTGATATAAGATGGTGAGGTCAAGCACTCGGATGTGATCTTCCAAGGCAAGACAAACATCTTTTGGTTTGACTCAACGTCTCATTTTTTCAGTGGGTCTCACAACCCCCTTTCACATTATGTGTTGTCTCTCTCAGTTTTGTGCAGGCGATCTCGGCACAGGAGGCGTCGCAGAGAGCGGCGCTGTCACGCCTGGTGACACTGGGACAGAGAGTCTCTTTTGCCACTAAGAGAGTGGACACTATCCAGGGTGAGACAGAGGGCTTTTTGTGTGTAAGAGCGTGCTCGCTCATCTTGTCATCACATGATCATTTTATATACCTAATTCCTTTTTCTTTCTTCCTCTTCTCTCCATCCCCCTCCCTCCTCTCCTCTCCATCCCCCTCCCTCCTCTCCTCTCCTCTCCATCCCCTTCCTCTCCTCTCCATCCCCCTCCCTCCTCTTCTCTCCTCTCCATCCCCCCTCTTCTTCTCTTCTCTCCACCCCTCCTCTTCTTCTCTTCTCTCCACCCCTCCTCTTCTCTCCACCCCTCCTCTTCTTCTCTTCTCTCCACCCCTCCTCTTCTTTTCTCCCCATCCCCCTCCTCTTCTCTCCACCCCTCTTCCCTCTCCCCCCTCCTCTCTTTCTGTCTCTACCTCCCTCCATATTCTGTCCCAAATGGGCCTATACATGACCATTATGCAAACTTAGTTGTCCTCATACCTGTACATCCAGACCATGTTGGAAACCCTATAGTTGTGCTCCTGAGGTGAGTGAAAGGGTTAACCATAAAATAGCTTATCCATGCTATCAGAAGACTTTCATGGACATGCATGTGTAATTAGTACAATTAAATACTATCCAAATAAAACAGGAATGAACACAGAAAATCCTGCGCATTAGTGACCAGGCTGGGAAATAGATGGATCTCCAGGGACTATAAGATGGTATATTCAAGTACTTATCTGGTCACCTCATATGCATTAGTAATAGTAACCAGGCTGGGAAATAGATGGATCTCCAGGGGTTAAAAGATGGTATGTTCATGTACTCATCTGGTCACCTCATATGCATTAGTGACCAGGCTGGGAAATAGATGGATCTTCAGGGGTTATAAGATGGTATATTCATGTACTCATCTGGTCACCTCATATGCATTAATAATAGTAACCAGGCTGGGAAATAGATGGATCTCCAGGGGTTAAAGGATGGTATATTCATGTACTCATCTGGTCACCTCATATGCATTAGTAATAGTAACCAGGCTGGGAAATCGATGGATCTCCAGGGGTTAAAGGATGGTATATTCATGTACTCATCTGGTCACCTCATATGCATTAGTAATAGTAACCAGGCTGGGAAATAGATGGATCTCCAGGGGTTAAAAGATGGTATGTTCATGTACTCATCTGGTCACCTCATATGCATTAGTGACCAGGCTGGGAAATAGATGGATCTTCAGGGGTTATAAGATGGTATATTCATGTACTCATCTGGTCACCTCATATGCATTAGTAATAGTAACCAGGCTGGGAAATAGATGGATCTCCAGGGGTTAAAGGATGGTATATTCATGTACTCATCTGGTCACCTCATATGCATTAGTAATAGTAACCAGGCTGGGAAATAGATGGATCTCCAGGGGTTAAAGGATGGTATATTCATGTACTCATCTGGTCACCTCATATGCATTAGTAATAGTAACCAGGCTGGGAAATCGATGGATCTCCAGGGGTTAAAGGATGGTATATTCATGTACTCATCTGGTCACCTCATATGCATTAGTAATAGTAACCAGGCTGGGAAATAGATGGATCTCCAGGGGTTAAAGGATGGTATATTCAAGCACTCATCTGGTCACCTCATATACATTAGTGTTGGTAACCAGGCTGGGAAATAGACGGGTTTCCAGGGGATATAGGGTTATATATTCAAGCACTCAGCGGTCACCTTCATCTACTTGCTAATCACCAAAGCGGTTTAGAGAGATGTTCAAATGTTTTGACTGTATGGATATATTGGAGTCCCAGGCTCCTCCTGGTATCTCTTACATTCCTTGTCCACAGGGACCCGAGTGTGGACACGAATGTCTAAAACCTAACCTAAAGTCGTCTGTAGCAATATTTGAATCTCTTCACAACACTATTCTGTCACTTCTATCTCCATCTCTTTCCCGACTTCTTTTTTTCTCCCCCTTTTGCCTCCTTCTCATAAACATCCCTCTCTCACCATTACCAGGTATGGTAGCTCAGAAGTTTGCTTTGATGAGGCTGTCCCAGGAGGAGAAACCCTGCAACCCGGAGACAAATGTGTGAGTGTTAGGGTCGTTCTAGAAAGGAGAGAGTGAACACACAGTGAGATAGCATGATCTCTCTACCCCTACTGACGATTTAGTGTGAGCTCTACGTCACTTCCTGTACTCTACTGACGAATTAGTGAGAATTCTACCCCACTTCCTGTGCTCTACTGATAATTTAGTGATAGCTCTACCCACTTCCTGTGCTCTTCTCACGATTTAGCATGAGCTTTACCCCACTTCCTGTGCTCTACTGACTATTTAGCATGAGCTCTGCCACCACTTCCTGTGCTCTACTGACTATTTAGCATGAGCTCTACCCCACTTCCTGTGCTCTACTGACGATTTAGCATGAGCTTCACCCCACTTCCTGCGCTCTACTGACTATTTAGCATGAGCTTTACCCCACTTCCTGTGCTCTACTGACTATTTAGCATGAGCTCTACCCCACTTCCTGTGCTCTACTCATGATTTAGCATGTGCTTTACCCCACTTCCTGCGCTCTACTGACAATTTAGCATGAGCTCTACCCCACTTCCTGTGCTCTACTGACGATTTAGCATGAGCTCTACCCCCACTTCATGTGCTCTACTGATGATTTAGCATGAGCTCTACCCCCACTTCCTGTGCTCTACTCACGATTTAGCATGAGCTTTACCCCACTTCCTGTGCTCTACTGACTATTTAGCATGAGCTCTACCCCCACTTCATGTGCTCTACTGACAATTTAGCATGAGCTCTGCCCCCACTTCCTGTGCTCTACTCACCATTTAGCATGAGCTTTACCCCACTTCCTGTGCTCTACTCACAATTTAGCATGAGCTTTACCCCACTTCCTGTGCTCTACTGACGATTTAGCATGAGCTCTGCCCCCACTTCCTGTGCTCTACTGACAATTTAGCATGAGCTCTACCCCACTTACTGTGCTCTACTCATGATTTAGCATGAGCTCTACCCCCACTTCCTGTGCTCTACTGACGATTTAGCATGAGCTTTACCCCACTTCCTGCGCTCTACTGACAATTTAGCATGAGCTCTACCACCACTTTTTGTTCTCTACTGACAATTTAGCATGAGCTCTTCCCCCACTTCATGTGCTCTACTGACGATTTAGCATGAGCTCTACCCCCACTTCATGTGCTCTACTCACGATTTAGCATGAGCTTTACCCCACTTCATGTGCTCTACTCATGATTTAGCATGAGCTCTACCCCCACTTCATGTGCTCTATTGACGATTTAGCATGAGCTCTACCCCCACTTCCTGTGCTCTATTGACGATTTAGCATGAGCTCTACCCCCACTTCCTGCGCTCTACTGACGATTTAGCATGAGCTCTACCCCCACTTCCTGTGCTCTATTGACGATTTAGCATGAGCTTTACCCCCACTTCCTGTGCTCTATTGACAATTTAGCATGAGCTCTACCCCCACTTCCTGCGCTCTACTCACGATTTAGCTTGAGCTCTACCCCCACTTCCTGTGCTCTACTGACGATTTAGCATGAGCTATACCCCCACTTCCTGTGCTCTACTGACGATTTAGCATGAGCTCTACCCCCACTTCCTGTGCTCTACTGACGATTTAGCATGAGCTCTACCCCCACTTACTGTGCTCTACTGACGATTTAGCATGAGCTCTACCCCCACTTACTGTGCTCTACTGACGATTTAGCATGAGCTCTACCCCCACTTCCTGTGCTCTACTGACGATTTAGCATGAGCTTTACACACCACTTCCTGTGCTCTACTGACGATTTAGCATGAGCTCTGCCACCACTTCCTGTGCTCTACTGACGATTTAGCATGAGCTCTGCCACCACTTCCTGTGCTCTACTGACGATTTAGCATGAGCTCTACCCCCACTTCCTGTGCTCTACTGACGATTTAGCATGAGCTCTACCCCCACTTCCTGTGCTCTACTGACGATTTAGCATGAGCGATACCCCCACTTCCTGTGCTCTACTGACGATTTAGCATGAGCGATACCCCCACTTCCTGTGCTCTACTGACGATTTAGCATGAGCGATACCCCCACTTCCTGTGCTCTACTGACGATTTAGCATGAGCGATACCCCCACTTCCTGTGCTCTACTGACGATTTAGCATGAGCTCTACCCCCACTTCCTGTGCTCTACTGACAATTTAGCATGAGCTCTACCCCCACTTCCTGTGCTCTACTGACAATTTAGCATGAGCTCTACCCCCACTTCCTGTGCCCCGCTGATGTTTTAATGTGAGCTCTACCCCACTTCCTGTGCCCTGCTGATGTTTTAATGTGAGCTCTACCCCGCTTCCTGTGCTCTACTGACGATTTAGCATGAGCTTTACCCCCACTTCCTGTGCTCTACTGATGCTAGAGCAAGATCATGCAGAGATAGGGGAGCCATACAGATAACATGTTTGTCATGCAGCTTCCGACCGTCCTATGAGGATCTGGAGACTGAGGTCACGCTCTTACATGAGGAGAGAGACCGTCTGAGTGCGGAGCTGAAACGCAGCGCTCTAATGGTGGAGGCTAAAGTGACGGAGACCAGAGATAGATGTAAGTATATAAATCTGTTCTAGTGACCCAGAAGGGGCTAGGCGTCTGTCCCTACCCAAATTATATTTATAATAATTGTTTTACTTTGCAGTGGAGACAGAACTAGCCGAGTGCCAGAACTCTACATCACTTCTGCGCCAGGCTCTACACGAGACCCAGGAACAGGAGAGAGCGCTCCGAGAGCAGCTGGAGGAGACCGAAAAGAGACTACAAGAGGCAGAAGAGAGCGTGTCCCAGCTGAGAGAGCAGCTACAGAAACAACAGGGGGATTATGAGAAAGGTAAGACCTAGCAGAGTGCAGCAATGACACGGATTCATATCTCTTGGTAATGTGAGATTGTTGCCATTAGTTAATGATAAACTCCTGAGGCATTCGTACTTTGCCATGAAAGTGGTCCCCCTGCACATAAAAAAAGAGTATGCATGATCACATTCATATGACTGCACTTAAGATAACGCACCCATTGTCTCAGTAGGTTATAAGTAATCACACTGATCTCTCAACAAAAGATATGAATACGTGTTTGTGGGTGGATCAGAAAGACTGACTTGACAGCTTAAAATGAAAAAGTCAATGTTAGCTTGTCGTAGGAATACACAATTGTTTAACATAACTTTCAACTGAAAACGTATTAGCTATAGTTTTAAATGATACCACATTTTGAACCTAGTCTGTCACTTTAAATAAGCCATTTAATTCAGCACAATTTGGACCACATTTCTGTAAAAATCTCTTAAAAGCATGTTGAAATCCTTTTTAATTTGTTTTAAATACGTGCATTTTTTGCTGAGAAATCAAATAAAATGTGTGTTTATATGTGTGAACGCCTGCCCACAGCCCGGTCCAGGTCTGAAGACAAGGAGGCTAGGTTCTGCCTCATTACTGCAACCAATCAGGTTGCATGGCTGCTTCCCCCATTCAAGTCTTTTGACTGACAGGGAGTGCCAGCCAAGGAGACCTGTGACATCATGGATAGAGACTGTTTCTTTCTGACCTGGAGCTCTATTCCATGGCTCCCGTAATCTGAATTTGCAGAACTATTCTATGGATCTTGTAGAACTTAGTGATTTGCATCCACGGGGGTTTACCTGTAGCTGTCTAGCATGGTAGGGAGTTAGGTTTTGTGCCGTGGGGGTCCATAGGAACCACCATGGTTATAGGTTTAGATTGCCATAGGGGTTCATAGGGACCCCCATGGTAACAAGTTAATATCACGTGTCATGGGAGTCCATAGGAACAGTCATGGTTATAGGTTTATATTACCATAGGGGTTCATAGGGACCCCCATGGTAACAGGTTAATATTGTGTGCTATAGAGGTTCATAGGTATCTCCATGGTTCTACTGTATTTAGAGGCACCGTAAGGACCAATATGGTGTTAATTGACATTATGGACATTAGGAGGTGGCATTTCTCAGGGGTTAGATTTACTTGTGTAATGTGATAGCTCGGAAAGGGTCTTACCATGGTGTCAATCGTAGCCTTCCCCATAGATCCTAACATGCCACGAAGTAGTGCAGTGATACTCTATACTGCACACAGCCTCATCTCATTAGAGATAAACACTGTGATGTAAGCAAAGTTTACAAGGTAGTTTTATTCCATTATTCTTCAGTGGCCCTTAAGTACTGGAACAGCTGAGTGTAGTGTGTGTTTTATCTAGTCCTGCAGAGCAGAGTCAATGAGGTGGAGGCGCAGAAGGTGGAGCAATTGGCGCAGATGGAGAAACATCTTCACGAAGCGAGAAGAGAACACACAAAAGCAGGTAACCACCAGATCTTCCATGTTATCTATAGGAACATCACAATGTCTGCACACACACAGCATCCTGTACTAATCAATCTACCTCTCCACAGTGGTCGCTCTCCGACAAGCAGAGCGCCAGTCTCAAAGAGACAAGGATCGGAGCCAGGAGACATTGCACACCGTGGAGGAGGCGGCGAGAATACGTGAGGAACAGCTGAGCAAACAGCTACGGGAAGCCGAGAGGGACAAAAACCTAATGACTGTGAGTCTGTCAGTCATACTTATGCCACGCCCACTTTGTAATCAAGTCCCACCTTTTTAAAGACATACCGTTGTGAATAATAAAAACTTTAATAGCACTCAAAAATAACTTAATAATAATTGCCAATTAAGAACAGAGCTTATAAGAACTTCTTAATAACATAAAGTACATAAAAGTAAATAGATACACAGGATATTATATACCTAGTAACACCCATTCCACATCCCTTTAATAATGTCATTATTTGTCTGTATATTTAAAGTAATCAAGCTAACCATATACTCACTAAGCTTGGACTTTTCTTACAACCTCCAGGCCACTCTAAGGCAGGAAGGTTTATTGGCCACGTATCAGAAGAACCGATCTGCCGTCAAGAGAGAGGTGGATCAGGGGCATAATCTAATCGGAGCCCAAGCTTCAGGGCCCATCCCTACTCATGCTGTTAAAGGTAAATGTGTGTACTATATTGAAGAGCAGTTACTCAATGTATCCCTCTGCTTACACCAATGTTATTATTTTATATCCCAAAACTGAAAGGATCCCACTGCTAACACCAATGCTATTATTTTTATATTCCAAAAACTAGTACAATCACTAATATTTCACATTTTAAGATGATTGCCCTAAAACACTGCCTATGATCCCACTTGCTGCCACCATTTTTAATATCTAAAATCCAAAGCCTGACATATGATCGTGCTTTAAATATTTAAGTGCACAAGGGCAATGATTCTAGATGTTGAGAACTTATATTTAAAAGTCCTACTACTCTCCTAAAGTCTTCATCATAATTCTTATTTACATCAACTGGGCATGCTCTGGTAGTTTATCACCCCGTTCCCATCCCACAGTGAGAGATGATTAATCACAAGAGATAAAGTAAATAACTCATCACAGCAAGGTGCGATAAACTCCCAGAGCATGCCCATTGGTATATATAAAGATTATTTAAAATATCCAACTGATAAAACCAGTACTATTATTTTTTTATTCCAAAACTGACAGGATCCCACTGCTAACACCAATACTATTATATTAGCACATATATATTAATATTATTACTTTTTCACCTGAGCATGCTCTGGTGGTTTATCACCTCCAACTACAACAGAGTATTAATTATGTGAAATGATTTTTGTTTATGTAAGTTATGCTGAAAATACCCAACTTTAAAGCCAACACTTTCACTCAAATATTTTAATAACAATCAATTGTAATTATATTTTTTTACATGTGTATGTGTCATTTTAATGATAATTGGTATTTTAATTTTCATGGGGAAGGAATTAAAGTGGCACTGGTCTGTAAAGCTATCTTGTGTTACTATTTTCCCAGAATCCATTTCATCGATGCTGGACAATCTTCAGAGCCTTGGAACCAATCTGCTGAAGGATGATGATGAGGAAGAATTACCTCATGGGCTTTAGGGGTATACACAGCTTGGCACCTTTAGGGGTGGTGTGGGGGCATATTTAGCAGTCTATAATTTAGTGCCTGAATGTGTATGTATGTATATATATATATATATATATATATATATATATATATATATATATATATATATATATATATATAGTATCTACATATTTATATTTATTTAACGTGAAATAAATTATTTTTGTTATTGACACTTTCTTTGTGTATCCCACTTCTCACACCAGCACTAAAATTCACCATATTAATATATGTCCATATCTATATCAGTGGCTCACAGACAATTTTCACTGTGGACCACCTAATTAATAATTTTACTTACTTTTAAGAAGTCCCCGGAGTAAAAGATTCTCACCTTCATGATTTTATCCTTCCTTCCTGTTTCTTTCATTAGCGCTTCATATTACCAGTGTCTAATACTGCTCTTGTATATCACTGTGAGAGTCTGATAGTGTGGGCATGGCTATAGGTCACATCTGTGCAAGTTGGCAGCTCTCATGAAAGAACAAAAGGGGGAGACTCCAAGAGAGCCAAAAGAAAAGTTTGTACACGGTGTGTTCTACGGTGAGCTTGGGGATCAGCTAAGGACATGATGGGCGATCTACTAAACATCAACTGAACCTTTTGGCTCTGATTCAAGATGATTTTCCCTTGTCTATTGCATTCTCTCAATCTTTTCTTAGTACTCTCTCTCCTCATTCTTTATCACTCACTTTCTTTCTCCCACTCCTTTTATCATTCTCCCCCACAACTTTCGCTCTTCCACTCCTATGTCTCTGGCACTCCCATTTCTATCCCACTCCTTCCTCACTCTCTCTTTCTCTCCCACTCCTTTCTTTTTCCCTCATTCTATTTCTCTCTTCTCTTTTCTATTTCTCTTTCCCTCTCCTTTTTCTCCTACTCCTCTCTCCCCCACGCCTTTCCATTTGCCTCTATTTCTCTTTCCATCTTTTTTTTCTCTTCCCCCCCCCCCCACTGCTTTCTCACGCTTTCAATCGATTTCTCTCACTCTCCCCCCTATTTCTCTTTTCCTCTCTTTTAATCCCCTCTCCCCCACTCCTTTCTTTTTCTCTCTTGCCCACTGTTTTCTCCCTTGTTCTATTTCTTTCTCCTTCCATTTCTTTCCTCTCTCCCCCCTATTTCTCTTTCCTCCTCTCTCTCCTCCACTACTTTCTATCTCTCTCTGTCTTTCTCCCTCTTTCCCCAGCCCTCTTTCTCTCCTCCCTCCGCAACTTTCGGGCCTCGCAATAAGCGCCTTCTGTGCTCATTGTAAGCCTCTTCCCACTCTCTTCCTCCCGTGTCTCTTTACTACGGGTTTGAAAAAAATGGCGGCCATTAAATACGATTTTTTTTTTTAAGCCTGTAACTCGTAAGCCATTTGGAGCCATTTGGCGCTTATTGCGCATGCACAAGCCCGTAACTTTTAACATAGATTTACCAACAAACCTGCAATTACGACAACTATATATGTGATAATAAATAGTACATTTGTGTTCACATTTGGCCACTTAAAAATAAGTTAAAGAACTTGATTTCATGCTCAGAATGCCAAGAAATAGTTATTGCACTGCACTCTGGGAAAGTGGGTGGGGACATGCAAATTAGTCCACAGCACATTTTCATTCTTTAATGTGTGGTTGGTACCTAGCGCGTGCTAAAGATTTGGAATCTCATTGCCCCATGTCATCCAATACATAACCCCATCACCACATTCTCATGAATTTCATCCTGTGCCCGCATCTCATGCCCTTTCCCTTCCAGATCATGTCATGCTTATCTACTAAACCTTCTTTCAATCCCCATTTCTTCAAATAAACAACATCACCCCCCTAAAAAAAGACTCACTTAGCACCTTTAGTCACTCACCAGAGTCCCAACCAAAATCCCGTTAGGTGTTATTTCCAGCACTAGTGGGGCTGCTGACCCTACTTTATGTTGAATAATGCTAAACCGATACGCGTTTCTGACCCCACTTTATGTTGAATAATAATAAACCGATACGCGTTTCTGACCCCACTTTATGTTGAATAATAATAAACCGATACGCGTTTCTAACCCCACTTTATGTTGAATAATAATAAGCCTATACGCGTTTCTAACACCACTTTATGTTGAATAATGATAAACCGATAAGCGTTTCTGACCCCCACTTCATGTTGAATAATAATAAACCGGTATGTGTTGCTGACCCCACTTTATGTTGAATAACCCAATACGCGTTTCTGACCCCATTTCAGGTTGAATAGTAGAAAAATAAACCGACATGCGTTTCTGACCCCCACTTCATGTTGAATAATGATAAACCGATATGCGTTTCTGACCCCCACTTCATGTTGAATAATAATAAACCGGTACGTGTTGCTGACCCCACTTTATGTTGAATAACCCAATACGCGTTTCTGACCCCATTTCAGGTTGAATAGTAGAAAAATAAACCGACATGCGTTTCTGACCTCACTTTATGTTGAATAATAATGAATAAACCAATATGCGTTTCTTAAAGAGTTCAAAGACCTTGTTTTCTACAACTAAACAAAACTTTTTTACACTCATAATCAAACCATCAAAAGTATAAAATAAAATAAAAAGTCGGAACAAATAAAAAATATTCACCCTAAACATCCCCACAATAAATCTAAGTATAAATTTAAGCGCCAGTTTGGTTGATTTCCTGTAATATTGATTGATCCGATGATCTTGCAGTCCAAGGGATTCTAAGCAGTTCTCTCCAACACCAGAATCCAAAGGTGTCAATTCCCCGGCGCTCAGACTTTATGGTCCAACTCTCACATCCGTATGTTATTACTAGGAATACCAGAGTTCTAACTTTGCTGACCTTTGTAGATAGTGTAAAATCTTCACTTTTCAATAGCTTGTCCAGATTTGCCGCATACATGTACATAACATTACATTTCAACAACTACCACCAATAGGAAATTTCGCAAATGTCGATGATAGGCTTCAAAACTATCCATATTAAGGTGAATAACTATGCTAAATAAAAGAAGCCGATTGGATGCTCAAATGAACACCATGATCCCACAAGGTCTTAATGCAGAAATAGGTCGGGCCTGTAGTGGATGATCCAGTTGTAATGTACCTGCTGTAAATACATCAAAGATGGAATCAAATAAGTGGTGACAACCATTTAGAGATGAGGTACATGATCTCAATGACAGATTGTAACTCCACATATACTTTGTATCGTCTGATCTCCAATATGTGGGATGGACAACAAGGAAACTAAATATTAAGGATCAATGAACATAAGAGAAATATTACGTGTTTTAGATACCCTGACTATCCACTAGAGTTAGGTTCTAGTCATTTCTACGTGGTTACCTTGGAGGATCAGTGGGTTATATGATAGTCTTCATCGTGTTGTTCTGTCCTTCAGCTGTGTCCGACTCTCAGTGACCAAATGGACACAGCACACCAGGCAATCTGTGTTTCTGGTTGTGCTTATCCATATTGTTTTCCTGCACCATGATTTGTCTGACCTCTGGGAATAGGATGTTTTATCTACACAATTACCCAGGGCTGGGATAGGAAAGTTTGGTCCTGGAGAGCAAGACTATGACTTCTTCAGTTATCGTGATGCCTCCTCTTCACCATCTCCAGCGATACTTTTTTAAATTGGGTCATCTGTTCAGAACTTTACAGAGATCCCCCCCTGCATCCATTTAAAACAGAACTTTCATGGATAATGCCCCCAACTTACAGCCCCCAACACCTTGATGAATTAGATGGGAGCCATCGACATGCCAAAATAACGGGCTACTGCCAATGTCACCGTGCATGTACTACTTGGAATGGGTTCTAAAAATGTCCGCTTCCCCTTGGCTTTCTGATCAGTTTTAGACTGTCGTATACAAATATTAAAATGGTCCCCCGCATCTAACACACTGCCAATAAATAATTCACCAGGTGCAGACCTGTTAGGGCTGACCAATTCATTAATCCATAAAGTTCCAAAGAAAGCCAAGGAGAAGAGCAATTTGAAACAAACTTACTTTGAACCGATCATAACAAATCCATAGATCTTAACCTTGCAAAGGAGATCGGCCACCTGGAGCCAAAGGCTACTTTGATGGCCCATTAGTGACTGCTTGACTATAAAGACTTTGGTGAAGTCCTCCGACTCTTGCAGCTTGAATAGAAAAGCCAACAGTGTTTATCAATGAAAATCTTGATAACCTTTCTCCATACATTACAAGAGAAACCACATCATGTCCAATCGGTGCTCGGATGATGTCGCCTTCTAACCACTTCCTCCAATGCCCACCAATCTCTCCAAGACCCTGAGAGGTAACCATGGGTTTTAGCAGCTACTGCAATTCCCTATCACTGATCTTATCCTTAGGTAACCTAACGTCCTTATTCTTTGTATCCGTAGTAATCCCAAGGTATTGAAGGCAAGTACAAGGCCAAAGGTAGCCCAAATGACCTAGCCAATTCCTCAAATGTGCTCAAAACCTGAAGAATAAGAGGCCTACAGGCCAACGAACAGAGAATCGTCCAGATAGTAACTGCCCGAGAACCTGAAACCAAACCATTCCCAAAAGTAGCTAAATGTCTCAAATAGGTAGACAAGTCCACAAAGAAAACCCTTTTGAAATGATACCTCAGAAATCTTTGGATGGAACCATGAGCTGGTACCAACCTGATGCTGATGAAGTCCTTTGGTGACTGGGGATAATGGCTCAAGGAGTTTTTTGTTACACGTTTTTTGTATTATGACCCTTAGGGCATAGTTTCCGTAAGGGTGATAGGGGATCCTGACTCCTTGCTCATTGGGCCTTAGGACGTTCAGTCACACCTCACCGACGAGTCAATTCTCAAGTAAGGCTGAACTACGTCTGAGGTTTCCAGTTTCTCCTGTTCCGGGTAGAGTTGCCTGGGATTTTAGGGCTGGATGACTCTGGTGGGACCAGACTGATATACTATAGGTTATTTCTCCCTGTGAAGGACGCAAGAGGTTGGTCTCAGAGTGGGTCATCCTCTCCATAGAACTAACCTAGTAAGGCTAGCTCATTCTCTAATTTAGCGCCTCTACTTTTGGTGTTATTTTTATTGGTGTCCTTAACATTGTTGAGATATACTTCACCATGTTCGGCTCCACCCTCTCTCTCTTCTTTATTTTACTCATAAACAAACAGTCTTGAAAAATTGCTGTGTACCTATCCCAACTGGACGTCTCTATTTCCCCAAGTGTGAGAGAGGGGGAGGGGAGACCTTTTTATGGAATTTATGCTTAAAATATCTAACTTTCAAGCTCAATTACCTAACATTTCCCTTTAGAAAAAAAAACACTAAAGTCGTTAAAAAGTGTTTTCATTTTTAAAACTGATGGTGAATTAAGAGTTATAATCAATGGAAGTCAGGCTATTTCAGTGTGTTGCCTCTGCCTGAATGAGTAATGATCTCTGTACCGCGCAGGACATAATGGATATTAATTAGAAGCTTTGAATCAAGTAGTAAGTGATTTGTAACTACTCGAGCAGCTTGTGTTGCAACATACTAGACGGCAAGGAGCTTAAGTTGCTGTCTGTGCTGAAGAAGGTCCTGAGCTCAATTCCCAATCCAGACACTTCTTTACCACTACACCATCACTCTGCTCTTAAATATAGTGTAAATCTATAATCGAAAGTATAAAAGTTACAGCCGCCAGTCTTATTCTCTATGCAGGTTCTTGTGGAAGGGGCTTCAAGGGCTAAGCTAAAAAAACAATATCAAAGTCAATTCTTGGTCGATTTTAATAACGTAAAACAAAAATTCCACATAATTGTCTGCCCTCGTACCGATGATGCAAAGAACCCATGACTTATTTTGTGGTCCTTTATATGTCTTAAAACAACCAGTGTATACGTAAATGTAAACAGATAAATATAAATTACATTTCTGCAATGGGACAATCGCTGTGTTATTTTATACTAGCAACTTGCCCGTCAAAAATGACAGCAATAACTCATTGTGAGCCTCTTCACCCCCCCTACTTTACAATCCTCGGCTTTGGCGCTCATCGCAGGCCCCACAATGCGCAAGTCCGTAACTTTGTCACTCATAGTGGGCCTCGCCGAGCCTCTACCCACCCGTGTTTCTTCCACTCTCCCTCCCCCGTGTCTCTTCCAGCAGCCTCTCCCTCCTCTGCGTCTCCTGTATTAAATAGCAATGCCGAGTATCCATACTGTTAATGCAAATGTTGACCCGATAATGCCCCACTGTGCTTAATTATTTTATATATGGTCCTGTAAAATGACCAGACCTGATGATGTGGACAATGCTTTTTGCTATACTTGTAACTACTCTAGCAGCTTGAGTAGCAACTGAGCACAGATATAATGTTTCATTCTGTGATGGAGAAGGTCCTGGGTCCAATTCCCAATAAGGACACTTTTTTTTTCCTTTACTGTTTAAATATCGGAAATATGTATGTTTTCACACATACATATACACACTGTTGTCTGCTACTTTCTCTGGATGATGCAAGCCTCTACTCGCCCCCGTGCCTCCTTTCTCCCTCCCCGTGCCTCCTTGCTCCCTCCCCCGTGGCTTCTTCCCCCTGCGCGTGCATGCATGGCTTATGTAGCACAATGCGCAACTTGCGAGTTATAATTACGAGTTTGTTGTAACTTTTAACATAGCGTTACCGACAAACTCCCACTTTCCACAACTATTATATGTGATTTCCTAAAGTATATGTTAGACATGGCCATCAAGAAAAATATCCCACATTTATTATGTATATACAGTCTATATACACAGTTAATCGTATACTACTGCCAAGTATCTATACATGATAAATGACCACACTTCATTGTTAAACAGAATATTAGTAATGAATATACTGTATTGAATAGCGATGCTGAGTATCCATACTGTTAATGCAAATGCTGACCCGATTATAAAGCCCCACTGTGCTTAATTATTTTATGTATGGTCCTGTAAAATGACCAGACTTGATGGTGTGGACAATGTTTTTTGCTATACTTGTAACTACTCTAACAGCTTGAGTAGCAACTGAGCACAGATATAATGTTGCGTTCTGTGATGGAGAAGGTCCAGGGTACAATTCCCAATAAGGCCACTTTTTTTTCTTTCCTTACGGTTTAAAAATCAGAAATATGTCATATATATAATTTTATGTCTTAACACATACATATACACACTATTGTCTGCTACTTTCTCTGGATGGTGCGACCTTTGAAACAAATTAGCTTTCTATAAGTCCTATAAAAAGCAATGGCAGTTTTACTCGTCAAATTACGAATGTGAAGACTGAAGCTTCCTCTGTATTGAAAATATTAAGGTGTGAGGAGTCAGCAGAAACTAAAATGGCAGCTTCCACTGTAGCATAATTGCATATAAAAAAAGAATATTTTAAATAAGGGGTTACAATGGCCCTTTCATCAAATTCCAAACATGGATAATAAAAACATTGTATAATTACGGTGTGTGTACACACATACTTACAGTGCCATAAAACGGATGTTGTGTATCTATATACTAATAATATGCTGCACTGTATAATGATACTGAGTATCTACACACTGATAATGAACATGCTGCCTTGTATAATGAAGCTGTATATCTATATACTGATAATGACTGCTGTATAATGATACCGAGTATCTTTACAAAGATACACTATATAATGATGCAGAGTATCTATAACTAATGAACACCCAGCAATGTATGATGATATGGAGTATCTACAAATTAATAATAAGCACACTTTTACATAATTAAGCAGAGTATTTATATACAATAATCTTCGGGTATATTATCGCCTGCGTTTTGCTGGTGTGGGTGCATTTTCATCGCCTTCTGCGCTCAGTAAGTAATTCTGTGGCTCCGCCTCCTGCCGCAAGATCCCGCTGAGGAGGAACTCGGCCGTTGTGACTGGAAGAGACCCCTGGGCCACCTTACATTTGGCGAGGTCTTCTGGGCAGGAGACAATAATACGTTTCTCCTAAGAAGGGACACAGATTGTGTAAGATATTGGTGTTTGTACCTTTACAGTATCGGCGCTAGGGTGAGGGATTGACTTACCTTGAAGGTGCGGGGCATTTTTGGAAGAAAGGTCGCCCCACTGCATTGGATGATCTCTTTCATGTGTTCAGGTTCTGGTTTGACGTTGGGCGTAACATGAATTTCATAGCCCTGCAGTAAAATGGAGAATATGGCATAGAATTAAATGTCTTGGAGATAGGGGGAAACAAACAGTAGGGGCGGGGGGGGGGGTGTCTGTCCTGCCCCTTGTTGGGTTCTCACCTCAAACAGTGGTCTCCTTTTTGCTTTCAGGAGAGATTCAGACAAAACAAACTTAAAGTTTTTCTCCTGCTCTTTATCTTTGACTAGAAACCGGGTGTGAGACAAGAAGCAGCCGCTCTTCTTACACTGCAGGGCGAGAAGGACAATGTTACACATTGATGTTTGCGTCGATCAGTCGTGTCCAACTCTCCGTGACCTCATGGACCACAACACACCATGCTGATCCACTTGGTATTCATGGAGTGGGTTCCCAGTTCCTTCTCCAGTGGGCCACAGCATACAGCTCCTGGTATTCCTAGGTGGCCTCCCAACCATGTACTGACCAGGCCCAACTCTGCTTGGCTTCAGGGTGGTGTGACCTCTTGGTTCCCTGACTGGAAATCGAACCCAGGTTGCAGCGGTGAAAGCACCAAATCCTAACCACTGGACCACCAGGGAACCCATGATACACATTAGGGTGTATAATATACAGTATGTAATAGTGGAGGAGAAGAATGAGAAAAGGAAGAGTACAACTATGACCAAGACAAAGACATTGTAGGGCTGGATGTGCAGTGTAGTGTCCTAGCCTATCAGGGGCCACTCCTCAACATACTTAGTGTCTGGAGCAAAAGAGGGAAGTGAAAGTAGCATAAAAGAGAGAATTGGGGAAGGAGTAAACAAAATAGAGAAGTGGTGAGAAAACGAGCTAGGGAGAAAGGAGAGGAAGAGAAAGAACTAGGGGAAGGGTAGCAAGAAAAATGGGATCAATAAAGCATGGGTAGAAATAAAAGGGGAGTAAGGTGGGTTCCCTGGTGGTCTAGTGGTTAGGATTTGGTACTTTCACTACTGCGATCAGGGAACCAAGAGGTCACGCCACCCTGAAGCCATTTATGGTTGTGCCTGGTCAGTACTTGCATGGGAGACCACCTAGGAATACAAGGAGCTGTATGCTGTTGGCCACTAGAGAGGGAAATGGGACCCACTACAGTTACCTGCCATGAATACCACATGGATCAGCATGACCATGGACATAAAGATTGTCCATGACGTTATGGAGAGTTGGAAAAGGACTGAACAACACACGCAAATAAAAGTAGTGTAGAGAGTAAAAAAAGAGGGAGAAAATAAGAAGGCTAATAGAGAGAGCCTCCCTCCCTTACCTTGTCTATCCAGTCTAACGTGACGATTGGGAGACCCCGAGCAAGGGCGCACAGGAACTTGACTGTGCGCCTGACACGGTCGGTGACGAGGTGAGTGCAATCAAAAACCGACTCGGCGATGTCCCCACCCAGAGAACGGATAATCTCCTCGCCATCAGCGTCCACCACACCCGTAAAGAGAACCTGACAGGCAAAGGGTGTGAGAATATTTAGGAGAAGGAACGTAGGAGAACATCATAGTGTGTACATGTGCAAAGAAAAGGGAAATACAATAGACTTAAGAGAGAATGAGACAATAAAACAGACAATTGGAGGAAAAGAGAGAAGAAGAAGAGTGAGATAAGATAGATTACGTTATATCAGGCGTGGTTTGACAAGGGTTAGGCATACCTTGGGAGGACCCTGACCGGAGAAGGGGCTAGCGGTGCCTGCAGCTCGACTGGTACGTCTTGGTGTCTCAGAAGGGCTGTTGGAGACGGTTCTTGACCTGGCACGGGTGCTTGCTGGAGTGGTGGGTAGAGGTGAGGTGGAATTCTAAGGCAGAAGGAAATTAAGTGGTAAGAAGACGGACACTATTCTAGACACCTCTTGACTAGAGAGGTCAACCTCGGCTCCATATACCTGGAATATCTTGGTTTGGCCTATTCTAGACACCTTTGTGCTCCATATATCTGGAATATATTCTATTGCCCTAGACACATTCGGGCTAGAGAGATCAACCTCCACGCCATATATCTGGAATATCCTTTGTTGCCCTATTCTAGACACCATTGGGCTAGAGGTCAACCTCCGCTCGATATATATGGAATATCCTCTATTGCCCTATTCTAGACACCATTGGGCTACAGAGGTCAACCTCTGTGCCATATATGTGGGATATATTGTATTGCCCTAGAATTAGACACCAGTCGTCTATGTCAAGAATAGATAAACATGTTCTTCAAAACCCTCCAGGTGCCGCTTTATTTCCTATATGCCCACCAACCTTTCTATTACTGCCGACGTTCTCAGTCTTCTCCTCCTCATTGGCTACTGATCGTCTCCTCTGGTTTCTTATTCCCACGGTATGCACAGCCTCTCCATCTCCTTCACCCTGCTGTGTGTCATCTGTGGACTTCTTCCTCTTCACCACGTCTCCTTGACCCTTTGGCACTTGCCCTCTTTTTCGAGCTGGAGTGGAATCCTTCTTGACAGCTGCCCTTCTGCCTCTGCCTGTTCTTGGCTGCCCTTCTTGCGATGTCAACTCTTCTCCATCTTCTGAAGACTCCTTCTTTGCCTCCACATTGGCACTAGTTTCACCCTCTGTTGATTTCTTTCTCCTTGTTCTTGAGGTGGATTTTACAAAACTTGAGTCATCCTCATTCTGTGTCTTCTCTTGTGTTTTTTCATCTTCTTTTGAATTTTTTCTCATCCGTCGAGATGTTACTTTTCCAACTGGCTCCTTTGTTGCAGTCTCCTCTATCACTTGTTCCTCCTTTGAATTCCTCCTTGACCTACGTGGGGCAATTTTTTTAGCTTGCTCTACCTCCTTCTCTTGTTCGGATTTTCCTGTATCTTCTTTTGAACTGTTCCTAGTTCTTCTAGGTGTCTGCTTTACAACTCGACTTTCCTCCTCCACAACCTCTTTGGAATTACTCCTTGTTCGTCTTGAGTTTTTGGCCGGTTCTTCCGTCTGTGACTTTTCAACCTCCTCCACCTCCTGTTTGCCCGTTGCTTTGCTCACACCACTCGGTTTTCTAACTGCATCCTCTACAGGCTCCTCTACCAGACTTTTCTTTGTACTCCTTGATTTTCTAACTGGTACCACTTTTTCTGACTTTGCAACCTTCTCATTTTCCTCTTCAGTTATTTCCTTTTCTTCCTCTTTTCCAACACTCTCATTAATCTCCTTCTCTTCCGGTTTTAATTTTTTTCTCCCTCTTCTAGAGGCTGCGCCAGGTTTTGCACCTTCCTCTGATGCTCCATGATCTTCCTCCTCTTCTTTTTTCTCCTCTTCCTCTGACAAATTTTTCCTCCTTCTCGAAGTACGTTTTCCAGGGGGTTCCACACACTCAACTTTCTTAGAAGCATCCTCTTCTCTCAATGATTTCTCAGCCCTCCTAGACACGGCTCTTTTGGACCCTGTTTCTTCCTCCTTTTCTATTGTGCGTTCCAGAGAATCCCCAATTTTCTTGCTCTCATCTACAAGTGTCTCAATCACACCCTGAGACTTTCTTGATGTTCTTTTCTTAGAAGGCTCTTCGTTTGTCTTGGAAATGGCTTCTTGCTCCTCCTCTTCTTTCACACCACCTCTCAAGCCAGATCGTCTTAAAGGCTGTCTCTTCACTTCCTCTTTTTCTTTACGCCCTCGTAAATTACGACTTCCTGAAGGCTCCTCAATGGCTTTCTCTGTAACGTCTTTATTATCTTTCCTATCACTAGGCCCGGCCTCCTTTGTACGGATATTTTTTGACTCAGTTGCCACTCGTTTTTTGGCTTGGCCACGTTTCTGTCCTGTGGCCTTGTGTTCTTGTTGAGTAGAAGTGGCTTTCATTTCTTTACTTTCCCTATGCAGATCAACACCTTTCTCGTTGATATCAGTTGTGGTTTCCTCCGACTCAAGGCCAGAGCTGAGGTCCTTAAGTGTGGGGCATATATTGTCCTTCCTCTCCATTTCTGTTGGCTCCCCATCCATCTCTGAAGCAATATTCTCCGCCCTTTTATCCTTTAGCTCATCAGTTATAACACCATGTACCTCATGGGCAGAGCTTATTACCAACACTTCAGGGGTAGATCTTACTACAGGCTCTTCATGCGTGGAGGTAAGAACGTCTTTATTTTCCTCTTCAGTCTCTTTCACAACAGCTTTAACCACTGCGCTCTTCCTTGAAGCTCTTTTGAAAGTTCCTTCCTCTATAGCTCCTGAAGTTGAGGGTTCGCCTTCTGCCACCATCTTCTCTCCTTCCTCCATAGCTCCTGAAGTTGAGGGTTCGCCTTCTGCCGCCATCTTCTTTCTCTTTCGCTCAGTAGCCGATCCTATTCTCTCATCTTCTTTTGGTTTATTCTTTTCCTCTTCTACTCCTCTTGTTCTCCTCCCTGTTTTCCTTCTTCCATCTCGCTCTGCTCCTTCCTCTTCTTTCATTTTTAACCCTCTCTGACCCTTACTAGGTCTTTCTAAATCCTCTGTATTAACTTCTGTCTTTGAGGAAACCGACTCCACAGGCGTTACCAAGGAAAGTTTCTCCTTCTCGCTTGCCACCTGTAACATAATAAGGAAAAATAAAATGTCAATGAATGTGACAACTTTAATGAATGTACAAAGTACACATCAATATTTCTGCCTGAAGCATAGTATATTTTAAATAGAGGACTACAGTTGGCTCAGCTTATTACCAACACATCGGAGGCTGGGAATACTCTGGGCTCCTCAGGGGCGGAGTCTGTAACCTCTCTTTCCTCTAATATGTATTAATGAAACAATGGAGAGGAAAGTATTCCTGACCTGTACACTCGAGGCGCTCTCAGTAGGTTCCTCCTTAGCTTTCCGCTTGTTCCTGCACAGTCCTGTAACATAGTTAATGATTATCAATTATTCACCTAATTAACACCAATAATCTCTTGTACTCTGCCATTGATCAAGCACACATCCTTTGAATGTGTACGAGTTCTGCCACTAACCTCTCCTTGGCATTTTTGTTTCCATGTCGTCTTTGGAAATAAGCACAGCATCTCCCTCCGTGGCGGGCACACTTGGGGCATAAGGCTGTGAGGCTTCGCTCAGAATGGCAGGCACAATCAACTGTGTGGCATCTTCCTCAGAGGCTGGCACTTTCTGGACACAAGACTGTAAGGGTTCACTCATTGTGGCAGGTACACTCAACTGAGTGGCATCTTCTTCAGTGGCTGGCACATTCTGGGTGCAAGGCTCTATGGCATCACCAATAGTGACAGGCATACTCAGCTGTGTTGCATCCTCCTCAGTGCCTGGCACACACGGTTTCTTGTCATCCCATAACTGACTGACATCTCCTTCTGTGGATGGGAGATTCAGGATGAAAGACTGTGTGGCCTCAACCTCTGCGGTAGACATATTCAACTGAATGGCATCTGCTTCCACAGCTGGTACACCTGCGTATGGCTGCTCTACATCGTTGTCAGTGGCATCAATCTCCTGGCGTGGCACATTCAAGGTATAAGCCTGTGTTTCGGTCTCATCCAGAGTATAGGGCTGTGTTGCCGGCTCTTCCTCCTCTTCGGCACTCTCTTCTATCTCCTCAGCGCTGTCGCTTTCCTGGAGGACACCTTTTCCCCACGTGCTCACTGGTGGCTCTGGTCTCAAGTGCAGCCAAGTACCTGTCTGTACTGGGCCTCTTGAGGCCGGTGAGATGGGTTCAGTGTCATCCTGAGAGGTCACTGCCTGAGACACCTCCTTTGGTTTCTCCACATGGGCTGTCTCTTGGACCCTCGCTTTCTGACCCTCCAACTCAGCTGTCTCTCTCACGGTGTCTCCACCCGATTCTGGCGTTTCGAAACAGAAGGGTTGAGTCTCCGCTATGACATTCACATCAATCTCGTCTTCTGATGAATTCACTAACAGGACAAAATAGTGTCAAATTCAAACTAGGACAACCACAGAGAATAAATATGCACCACAAGATAATGTTCTCTCTCAAATCCATTGTGGTCTTCTACATCCCTTGAAAAACACCCATATCTCGTAGATACTCAGTACTAGAGTAGCAGAATTAGCAGTAGAGTAGCAGAATTTGGCTAATGTGGTGAAGGCCTGATCGTTTCGCTAGGTAATATTCCACTGGTTTTTATATCACACCACATCTAGACTATAACCACATCTGAGCAGGAACCTCAAAAAAATATACAGATAAATAGCAGCATGGAGTAGATGTACTTACAGGTTACAGCTGAGATTTGCAAAGCTTGAATAGGATCAGAGGGACCTTTGAATAAAACAAAACATTTACATATGTAATGGAGGTGCACTGACAAAGATATGTGGGATCATTATAGAAAAAGTATGGGAGTGCAGGGTAGGATGGAGGTCAGTATAGATATAGTGGAGAGTGCATTGGTATGTACAGTGATATATAAAGAGTGCTTACGTTTAAATGGATCTGGATGCCATGTTGAACTAAACATATAGGCTTGTGTGGCCTCCTCTTCATCTGAAACAATTAAACAATATAGTTCAGAGTCTTTGTTAGAAGCACATCAGGCACTTAATGGAAGAGGATGATTTTATATACTTATACCTGGGACATCGCTCTCTCTGTCCTGGGGATCCAAATAACACTGAGTGGCCATCATGTCCAGATCTGCACCTGTAAGACCATGGGCATATATACATTTAATTTTGTGTAGAGAAAAGAGAAAAAAATATATATATATAGGGAGATATACACAGAGAGAGATACAGAGTAAGATGCACGTTGAGATTGAGAACACCCAATTAAAAGGGCACAAGCTATAGATTGGCACCCTCCACCCCAAAGGGCACGAGGCAGAGCTGTCCCCTTCCCCTAAAGGCACGAGCCTGAGAGATGTTCCCGCGCCCCAAAGGCACGAGCCAGAGAAATGTTCCCGCGCCCCAAAGGCACGAGCCAGAGAAATGTTCCCGCGCCCCAAAGGCACGAGCCAGAGAAATGTTCCCGCGCCCCAAAGGCACGAGCCAGAGAAATGTTCCCGCGCCCCAAAGGCACGAGCCAGAGAAATGTTCCCGCGCCCCAAAGGCACGAGCCAGAGAAATGTTCCCGCCCCCCAAAGGCACGAGCCAGAGAGATGTTCCCGCCCCCCAAAGGCACAAGCCAGAGAGAGATGTTCCCGCCCCCCAAAGGCACAAGCCAGAGAGAGATGTTCCCGCCCCCCAAAGGCACAAGCCAGAGATGTTCCCGGCCCCTAAAGCCACAAGCCAGAGAGATGTTCCCACCCCCT
This sequence comes from Discoglossus pictus, assembly GCA_027410445.1. Classification (NCBI taxonomy): domain Eukaryota; kingdom Metazoa; phylum Chordata; class Amphibia; order Anura; family Alytidae; genus Discoglossus; species Discoglossus pictus. The sequence continues at coordinate 13,233,214 of CM050170.1, forward strand.
AAAGCCACAAGCCAGAGAGATGTTCCCGCCCCCCCCCAAAGGCACGAGCCAAATAGAGATGTTCCCACCCCCTAAAGCCACAAGCCAGAGAGATGTTCCCGCCCCCCAAAGGCACAAGCCAGAGAGAGATGTTCCCGCCCCCCAAAGGCACAAGCCAGAGAGAGATGTTCCCGCCCCCCAAAGGCACAAGCCAGAGATGTTCCCACCCCCTAAAGGCACAAGCCAGAGAGATGTACCCGCCCCCCCCAAAGGCACGAGCCAAAGAGATGTTCCCGCCCCCCTTAAAGGCACAAGCCAGAGAGCAGCTACCCCAAAAGGCACATGAGGGAATAGCACACACAGACTGCAAGAAAAATTAAACGACGAGAAGAAATGGATATACAATGGATAAACAGATAGAGAAGGCGATGGAAGAAGAAACACAGATCTAGAGATAACCAGAGATCTTAATCTCAACAAGCACAATTACACTAATACATATATTAAAATAAATCACACATTGAAACACTGGTGCTTATTTTCAATATGTATCAGTGTGTATATATCTGGGTCACTGTAGCTGAGAGTGCAAGTACTATGGCCTTATTCTGAGAGTGTCAATGTTTGTCAGAGTCAAAGTGCCCAGGACTGGGACTAAATGGAAGTTTATTAAAGTGTAGTTGGCCTCATTCTGATTATGGACTGTCAAGGGTAATGTAACATACCTTCTGTTATTTGTGGTCCCTCAACCCTGGTGGTCTTTTCTCCAGCAGGTATCACAGCGGTCTCCTGTCTCGGAATCGCACTCACAAGACCAGCACCCTGGCCGGCCACGGTTCTTTCTTCTTCCGTATCTGCTTTTGTTGGTTTGATCTCTTCTTCTGCATCTGTATCGCTGTCCAAACTTATTTCAGTTGGCTTTCCTTCGGTTTTTGAAATGTCAGTAACTCTGTTGGTTCCCAACACTTCTGGTGCCTCTGTGTGATCTTCCTCCACATTGCTACTGCTGTCCAGGTGTGTCTGACCAGTACTACTTTCCTCCACACTTTTGGTGTCTTCTACAGAATCTTTGCCAATGGATGTTTTTTCTACAGATATTCCATTTTTCGACTCTGTGCTTAAGGCCTCAGGTTCCTCTTCCACATCTGTATCACTGTCGAGGTGATAAGCAGTTGGGGCTTTCTTCTCCACATCTCCTTCATCGGAAGCATTGCTTGCTACCTTTATCTGTATATCTGTTGGAGTTATTTCTCCATTGGAATCTTCCTCCACATCTGTATCACTGTCTATGTCAATTGCAGGTGCCTCTTTCTTGCTTACCAATTTCTTAGAAGGCTTAATATTGTCCTCATCCATGTCTGTATCACTGTCCTGCTGAATTCTAGTGGATTCCATCCTTTTGGCATCTGTCTTAGAATCCTCCACATCCGAATCGCTATCCAGCTGAATCCCAGGATCTACCATCTTCATCACGTCAGACATTGTGTCATCTTCTACGTCTGTATCGCTATCCAGGGCAATTCCAGATGTTTCGCTTTTCTTAGCAGTCATTTTTGAGCAACTGGGCTTGATCTCCTCTACATCTTTATGACTATCCAGGTTACTTCTTGCAGCCTTTTTCCTATTCACACTTGGCTTTGAGATGCCGGCAGCATCCTCTTCCAAATCTGTATCAACGTCCGCATCAGCGTCAGCCATTTCCTTCACAGCTGCCTCAGCATATTCTTCGACATCACTATCACTGTCAAGGTGGACCTCAACTTTATCCTTTTTCTTCATGACAACATTTGGCGTCTTACTGTTTTCAACATTGGTTTCATTGTCCAGATGAACCTCAACTTCTTCATTCTTCTTCACCTCAGCATTTGTAGCCTTATCTTCTTCCACATCCGTGTCGCTGTCCAGGTGCATATCAACTGATTCCTCCTTCTTCACCTCAACATTTGACCCTTGATCGTCTTCCACATCTGTGTCACTGTCCAGGTGTATATCAACTGATTCCTTCTTCGTCACCTCGACATGTGTAGCCTTGTCTTCTTCCACATCGGTGTCGCTGTCCAGGTGCATATCAACTGATTCCTTCTTCACCCCAACATGTATAGCCTTATCTTCTTCTTCCACATCTGTGTCACTGTCCAGGTGCATATCAACCGATTCCTTCTTCTTCACCCCAACATGTATAGCCTTATCTTCTTCTTCCACATCTGTGTCACTATCCAGGTGCATATCAACCGATTCCTTCTTCTTTACCCCAACATGTATAGCCTTATCTTCTTCTTCGACATCTGTGTCACTGTCCAAGTGAATATCAACCGATTCCTTCTTCTCCACCTCAACATTTGTAGCCTTATCTTCTTCTACATCTGTGTCACTGTCCAGCTGGATATCAGCCGATTCCTTTTTCTTCACCTCAACATTTGAAGCCTTTCCTTCTTCCACATCTGTTTCGCTGTCCAGGTGTATATCAACTAGTCCTTTGTTCTTCACGTCAACATCTAAAGGCTGATCTTTCTCAAGAACGTTGGTTCCTCGTTTCCCCTGGTCTCCTTTCAAAGTTTTGGCATCTGCTTCTTCCACATGTTTACCACTCGCAAGAACCACGCCAGATATCTCCTTACTTTCGTTCTTTGAGGTTGTGGCGTCATCTTCCTCAGAGTCTGAGTCGGTCTCAAAGATAATATCTGGTGTATCTTTTAGCTTCACTTCTGTTTTATTGACCTTGTCATCACTATCCATGTGTAGATCAACCTTTCCCTGTTCTTCCTCATTAATAGTTAACGTCACTTTAGCTTCCTCAATATCTTTGGTCTTATTTCCATTCCGAGAGGTTGAGTCTACTTCCTGTTCTTTTGTCTTATCCTCTGCTTCTTTCATTCCTGACACATTTTCGCTATTTCTTGGCTCATTTCTCTCTTTCTCCTTACTATCTGTGGATATTGGTCTCTCGTTTCCTGCTGTATCTCTTGACAACGGAACCTTAAATCCACTGAAGGTTGGAGTGGTAACGTAGTCTTGAGAAGGAGATGCAAGATTTGCTCCTCTTGTAGGAGTTTGAGTGTCTGTATCACTGTCACAACGGAGGTTTAGTGATGGAAACTGAGGTTCTGAAGTAGAGATGTCCGTTTCCTCATCACTGGAAAGAAAAGAATGGTGAAATAAGTTTTATGTAACTCATAACAAAAGTCCAGACTACTATTAACTTTTGGAGATATAAAAAGGGACAGATACATAGCTCCCTCCTGTCTGTTTCTCCTTCATTACAAAAGTTGTGGATGATCTGACACCTTACCTTTCGGGCACAAAGGTATCTGATGGACGAGAGAAGACCTTGCAACCAGCTCGAGATGAGCCCAAACCTGCAATAAACAATACATAGTTAAAACAAACAGCATGTCACTGCTGCCTGTGAGCCCCCTCCCCTGTGGGAGTATATTTAGCTTATAAAATGCCATGCAGAAGGTCTTAGTTGTGCTAGATTGCAGCCTGCAGAAGAGTATACAGGGAGAAAGGGGGAGATTCCAGAAGCTGAGATACTGGTGCGCTGTTGGGCTAAAGTGGCACTTAAAGTCGTGCTGGGGCAACCTTACAGGTTACTAATATCTCCACACACAAGCATGCCTCACCTCCATCTCCCTTATCCCAGCTTTTTTCTCCTTCCTCTTCATCTCCCTCATCTTCCTCTCCTGAGTCCCTTGCCAGCACTCTTCCTAGGCCCATCCTACGAATGGCCACCCCTGGTGTCTTCTCCAGTGCCAACGTATTCTGCGTTCCAGGCACCAATATAGAATCGTCATCGCTCTCCTCTTTGACAGCCTGAGGCTCTTCCTCTTTTCTCTTCTCTTTCACTTCCTCTATCTTGTATTGACAAGCAACATCAGCAAAGTGTAGGAAGTCTCCATGTGACAGGGCGTACCGCACATGAGGCGTAATGGCTGCTTTGAAGCGGCGCGTCTTGTTTAGGCTGCCGCGGTCGAGGAGAGTGTGGCAGCCAGACTGCACCTCTATGACGGCATGTTGCTTGGACACAGACTGTGCAGGGAGAGTAATGTCACACCTTGAGTGGCGGCCTATTATGTTCTCACCCCAGTAGATGGGGAAATCTGCAAGACGAGAGGAGAAAAATAAAAGAAAGAACTAAAGTGGATTCTGAGAAGAGATGAAGTAAATATCTCTTTGCTTCCCTTGACTTCAAAACTACTTGAGGGACTTGACTCGACTACCTAACCCAACTCCTTTCCTCCAATTCTCTTCGTGACCCCTCCAATATGGTTACTGCCCCCAACACCCCACTTATCCAAATTCTCAGCTCTCTTGGCATCTGTGACACAGCTCTCTTTCATAGTTTACATCCGAACTAGAAAACTGAACATTTATGGTCTCCTTCTAGGTCCCTTCCTCTTCGCCATCCAAAAATCCTCCCTTGGTACCCTAATAAAAATATTTTGGATTTCAGTATCATCTATTGACAATAACATCATCACGCCCACCGTTCAAGCCCTTTGTCTTTGAGTTCTACCGGTCCTGCCCACTCTTTCATTCCTCATATACAACTAATAACAAAATCATTTCTTCCTCACCTAAAAATGGTTTCCAAAAAAAGTCACTATCTTACTCAACTAAAACTCGAATCCATTCTCTCATCATATCTCACCTCGACTACTGCAGCTCTCTCCTTGATGGCCTCCACATCACCCGTCTGTCCCACTCCGGTCCATATTGATCGCCTCCGTTAGACTCATCTACCATACTCAACACTCAGTATCTGTAGCACCTCCCTGTCAGCCACTCCATTGGCTTCCCATAGTTTCCATAATAACATTTAAAATCCTAACTCGAACATATAAAGCCCATAACAACATTGTTCCACATTATATCTCTGCCTTTGTCTCAAAATACTCCCCAACCCTATTTGCTCTGCTAGTGACCTTCTGGGTGGGAAAGAGACAGAGGGCCCCTGAGAGGGAAGGAGACAGAGGCTCCAGGGAAGGAAGGAGAAAGAGGGCCCTCGGGAGGGCAGGAGACAGAGGGCCCCCGGGAGGGCAGGAGACAGAGGGCCCCCGGGAGGGCAGGAGACAGAGGGCCCCCGGGAGGGCAGGAGACAGAGGGCCCCCGGGAGGGCCGGAGACAGAGGGCCCCCGGGAGGGCCGGAGACAGAGGGCCCCCGGGAGGGCAGGAGACAGAGGGCACCCGGGAGGGCAGGAGACAGAGGGCCCCCGGGAGGGCAGGAGACAGAGGGCCCCCGGGAGGGCAGGAGACAGAGGGCCCCAGGGAAGGAAGGAGACAGAGGCCCCAGGGAGGGAGATAAGCTTAATTATACAATATATATGAGAACTAAATAAAATCATGAGTCGTCGACCTACCCTGAGCTGGTCCATATGTCCCACTGAACATGTGCAGATAGGCCACGGGCTTATCTGGTTCCTCGTGAACATTTTCGTCCTCGCTGTCCACCTGCAGACGCTGAGTTTCATCCATCCTGAGGAGTATACACACAAATATTAGTTATGTTCCCAAGATTAACCCCGCAATTGCCAACTTATTTCTCTCACTTCCCTCACCTAGAGTGCCACTCTAGGTGAAGGAACATATATTGCTTTCTTAAAGGACCACTCTACAATGAACAAAATGTTTGAAAACGTTGAGACTAATAGAATAAGTAGGCAGGAAAAGTCGTCAAGCTACATTTTAGTTATAAAAAAAACATATTCAGATGCCCGTTATGGTTCCAGGAGGCATCCATGATACTTTTGTGAAGGGTATGTGTGACTTGTCGTTATTCATATACAATGTGTTTCAGGGAAAAGAGGCGAATGTTGAATTCAATTATACAATTATCTAACAAATCATCCTCCCCCACTGACAAAAATAAAACAAAAGACTTGGAATCTTCCACAGCCAGGTAGTCATTTTTTACTATGTCCATATGTATGTGGGGGAAATGATGTCAAGAATGAGTCAATCATTTTTGTTCTTCTTCAGTCTTTCACTCATGTCCGACTCTCGGTGACCATATGGACGCAGCACGCCAGGCACATCTCTCTTTCTGGTTGTACTTATCCATGTGGTTTTCTTGGCAAAGATACTGGAGTGGGTGCCAGTTCCTTCTCCAGTGGACCATTATTTGTCTCCTACTCTCTGCAATGACCTGCCCATCTTGGGTGAGCCTACATGGTATAGCTCACAGCTTCATTAACGTACACAAGCCCCTTCAACAAGGTAGTGATACAGAAGGGGTGCATCATTTTAAGTATCACATATATAGTTGTCAGTGTTCGTAACGTTTGCGATGTTGGTAACGCATTTGCGTCCCTTGCAAAGAGAGGGAGCAACCGCGAGCTTTGCAAACCGAGGTGAGCCAGCGGCGCCATCACACATGCGAGCCTTGCGAAGCAAGGCAAAGTAGCCACGCAGCACTTAGGCTGTAATGAGCGCTGAAGGCACTCATTTCCGTCACGCGGTACAGTCACACATGCAAGCCTCGCAAATGGAGGCGAAGCAGCAGCGCAGTACTTAGGTTGCAATGAGCACCGAAGGTGCTGGGCCTTTTGTGAGCCCAGCGATGAGCGCCAAAGGCGCTCAGCGTGGGGCTCGTGATGAGCACTGAAGGTAATCAGTGCAAAGCAGGAAAGATGAAGTACACAGGGGAGAGGCTCGAAATGAGCTCCGGAGGTGCTAAGAGGAGCAAAAGCCTCACATTGTGTGGAAAACAGTATTGCCAGCCTTACAATTTTAATCCCGTCATTTTTGACGGGTAAGTAGCTAGTACAGAATGGATACTATTTTACTAAAAACGTGTTTTAGGATATATACACAATGTAACGCTACACTTCCTACTCCCCTTTAATCTAAAAGGCACTCATATTGCTCGGTATAGTGGCCATTTCACCTCTCACTTTCTCCCTCACTGTTATACTCCTCCATCTTCTTTAGCTGAAGAGATGATGTCATTGCTGGGGGACCAGTCATATACACAGCTGGGCAGGCTCTATGTACAACATGACAGGGGGAGCTGTTAGTGTATATTGGAACTAGTAGAAATGTTAGGAGCCCTGGCTCCTCTATAATATATATATATATATATATATATATATATATATATATATATATATATATATATATATATATATATATATATATATATATATATATATATATAGTTGTGGTAATGCAAGTTTGTGTGCAACGCTTGCAATTAATTCCGTGAGTTGTGCGTGCGCAGAAGAAGAAGAAGGGGGGGAGAGGAAGAAGAAGAAGGGGGAGAGGAGGAAGAAGAAGAAGGGGGGAGAGGAAGAAGAAGAAGAAGAAGGGGGGAGAGGAAGAAGAAGAAGAAGAAGGGGGGAGAGGAAGAAGAAGAAGAAGAAGGGGGGAGAGGAAGAAGAAGAAGAAGAAGGGGGGAGAGGAAGAAGAAGAAGAAGAAGAAGGGGGGAGAGGAAGAAGAAGAAGAAGAAGGGGGGAGAGGAAGAAGAAGAAGAAGAAGGGGGGAGAGGAAGAAGAAGAAGAAGAAGAAGGGGGGAGAGGAAGAAGAAGAAGAAGGGGGGAGAGGAAGAAGAAGAAGAAGGGGGGAGAGGAAGAAGAAGAAGAAGGGGGGAGAGGAAGAAGAAGAAGAAGGGGGGAGAGGAAGAAGAAGGGGGGAGAGGAAGAAGAAGGGGGGAGAGGAAGAAGAAGGGGGGAGAGGAAGAAGAAGGGGGGAGAGGAAGAAGAAGGGGGGAGAGGAAGAAGAAGGGGGGAGAGGAAGAAGAAGGGAGGGAGAGAGACGCAGGGGAGGGAGAGAGACGCAGGGGAGGGAGAGACACAGGGGAGGGAGAGGGGGAGAGACACAGGGGAGGGAGAGAGACACAGGGGAGGGAGAGAGACACAGGGGAGGGAGAGAGACACAGGGGAAGGAGAGGGGGAGAGACACACAGGGGAGGGAGGGGGAGAGACACACAGGGGAGGGAGGGGGAGAGACACACAGGGGAGGGAGAGGGGGAGAGACACAGGGGAGGAAGAGGGGGAGAGACATAGGGGAAGGAGAGACACAGGGGAGGTAGAGAGACACAATAAAAGGAGAGGGGGAGAGACAGAGGGGAAGGAGAGGGGGAGAGACAGAGGGGAAGAGACAGAGGGGAAGGAGAGGGGGAGAGACAGAGGGGAAGGAGAGGGGGAGAGACAGGTGAGGGAGACAGTGGGGAGGGAGAGGAGGGGAGACAGTGGGACAGTGGGGAGGGAGAAGGGGAGAGACACAGGGGATGGAGGGGGGGGAGAGAAAAGGGAGGGAGAGGGGGAGAGACACAGGGGAGGGAGACACGGGGAGGGGAGAGGCAATGGGGGGGCAGGGGAGAGAGAGAGGGATAGAAAAATGAAATATCCCGTCATCTGGGACGGGCAAGTGACTGGTATATACAGTAATATACTACAATAAAAAGTCCCTTAAACTATTCCAGCACGTCCCATTTAGATACATAGGTTATATAGATACATATATACACACATTTCCCACCTCCTATATGCCATATTTACATACATATTGACAATAATACCAAGTAATATTAAAGAACTCTACCATAATCTCCTAATATACTTTAAAACGTTAATAGACCAATATACAAATATATATACAGACTTTACTCCTCCCTGGACTTGTACTTATGACAAAATAAAGCTTTCTAAACATAATAGGGGTCTATAGACGTACATAACAGACATTATATACACACAAACCTCACTTCCTGTTTCAGCTTCAAGGCACTTAGCACCCAGATCCCGCCCTACGCTTGCGCCACTTGTGATTGGCTACATCCACATGTCGCTCATGTCTGTGCGCGTGCACTGATTGGCCACAGAGATCACCCATGCCCTCCACAAACGGAGACGTACCGAGGGCGGTTCTTTGGGCAGTGAAGCGTGCTGAGTGGCAGTTTGCTTTGGTTGTCTCGGGTAGTGATAGGAAAGCCCGCGCTGTCTTTCAGGAAGTGGGCGGGGTTTAGGATCCCGCCAACGTGAAATTGAGAAATTTGGTTACCACGGCAACTGCAGGCTTCCGACTGCACTTTAGGCCCAGTTACCTCATATAGGTGTAAATAGGCAAAGATTACCTCAGAAAAATATGTATAAATATAGACATGACTATACAATAATGCAGAAATGCCATAAATATGTGTATTGTGTAGAATGAATACCTTTCAAGTGTAGTTTCTACTGAGGAAACAGGAGGCTTGAATGCAATGGAAGCTTCTATCGGCAATATGGGAATATAGCAGCCAAAATGACTGACACTACAAACATGAAGTTATGAATTTACCCCAATTATATCTATATCATTTAATTCTATTCAGCTTTGCTTTAATGGCGGTAGCCATTTGCTTTTGTTTCTAACAGGACTAAATTTTATATATACAGCTCCTAATCTGTTAAAAATGTGACATTTTCCCTCAAGCTACATCATCCTGACATTTTATTTCAATACTTTTCTCTTTTAAAGATTGAAGGCGCTCAAAGTGGACGGCGTACGTGGAGATGTATAGATGAGGTCATTGAAGCAATGGCCATGAGCTTGAGGGATCTCAGTGGGGCAGTGGCGTACAGATGTACCTAGCATACTGCGGTCCATATGGTCATGGAGAGTCAGACGCGACTGAACGGCTAAACAACAAAGTTTCCATCTGGGTATCTATATTTTGCAAGTAGCGTGACCTTTCCTGATAAAATGGCGTCCAACTGCTGTACCGTCATTAAATGAGGAACCTGTAATGGTGAAACGTGTTGGTTTTGCTTCTTCTGGTCCCACAATATTGTTGTCAATACAAATCTGTACCTCTGTACACAAGATGGCTGACTGAGAAAGCTGATTAGTTCCTCAGTCAGCCATCTTGTTCTTGTATTCCTTTTTTTTCTGGAAAATACGTCCCTCTTGATTATTATTAAATCCATTTATTTATTTGCAGGCATCTATCATATCCCCCTCTCCGTCCTGCAGTTGGAAATGCAATTCCCTTTGGCTTCAACATGGAGTGGTGTACCTTTGACCCGTTGAATACCTTTAAGTTCTAATATTTTACCATATATGTATATTTTTTACATATATAAATATCCAATTGAGCATGTGCAGTGTATTTCCCTTATTTAATACCAGTAACTTGCCCGTAATAAATTACACTATCATTCCCTCTATGTGGTCTCTCCCTGTACCCTGTCGCTCTCTCTCTGCCCTCTGTCTCTCTGTGTGCCCTCTCTCTGTGCCATCTGTCTCTGCCCTCTGTTTCTCTCTGGGTCTGCCCTCACTCTCTTTCACTGTGCCCTCTTTGTCTCTCTCTGGGCCCTATCTCTCTATGTGCCCTCTCTCTCTGCTCGTTCTCTCTCTTGGTGTCCTCTCTCTGCACTTTATCTCTTTCTGTGCCCTCCATCTCTCTCTCTAAGCCCTCTATCTCCATGTGCCCTTTGTCTCTCTCTGTGCACTCTCTCTCTGCCCTCTGTTTCCCTCTCTCTGTGCCCTCATTCTCTCTCTGTGCCGTTTCCCTCTCTCTATCTGCCTCTGTGCCCTTTATCTGCCTCTGTGTCCTCTGTCTCTCTCTCTCTGTACCCTCTCTCTATCCGTCTCTGTGCCCTCTGTCTCTCTCACTGTTTGTGTACCTGTAATCCTGGAAAGGAGCGGCCACTGGCCAGGCTTGTTGGGAGGGGGGTTGGCTGCTGAACAACAACGGCTTGTGTTAGACCTTCCCATTAATCCAGCATGGATGACACCAGAGAATGTCACTAGCCCATGTTGCAACTCGAGCATCCCAGTTTATTCAGGAGAAAACTCAGACCTGACAAAGGGAAACTTGAACTCTTCGATTTTACCCATGGGACCGAGTACTGATCCAGAATCAGCAAGACAGGAGGTCTCCCTAGCCTGGAAGAAGAGGGATTTGCTGGGTAAGGATCCTCCCACATTTATGCTGGACTTACTAGCTGGGATATATCGTTTCCCCTGGACTACCTTGAAGGGTCCTCCAGGGCAGTTGTCTTATAAGTCCCCCCAGGGGCTTGGGAAGGTCACTAGGCCACTGGGAAGGAGTGAGTATTCGCCCTGGACATGGGGAGGCAGGGTGCCCAGAGAGCCACTGAGTCTATCACTTGGATGGACTGTCACCCAAGAGGACCAGTAACCACCTGTATAAATGGAAAGTTATCAGACAGGATAAACTTTCCATGCTACACTAGAAAGGAAAGGGGAAGACATCATCATGATTTAATTGCAGTAATAATGGATATTGCCAAGGGAGCATGACAATGTTGCATTGGGATTATGTATTATTGTGTGCGGTTATATGTTGCCTGTACATGGTTATTATGTATACTAGTTAGTATACATTATGAGAGGGACATTTTATATATAACATGGGACTGGTAAGAATGCTCTGCACAGAAGTTAGCTGCAGATCATTGCACCATCACAGTCAAGACAGATGTATGTACTTCAAGTAGTCCTAAGTAAACACTTGAGCTTTGCATCATGGTTTTCTGCCGTAGCTAACCATGAACATCTGGCCTTTCGTTTAGATATCTGATGAGTGTTATCTCAATTGTTATAGAAACCCAAGGTTACAAGGCAGACGTGTTTCATCACACACACATACACAAATGTACACAAGGGTGTGGTAAATATGTTGTTTTGATCATTCAATAAAGGTTCAGTTGTAGTTTTCACATATCCACAGTGTGAGACTATTTCTGTGTTTTGTATCCTGACTAGGGAATGGTCTTGCCATGGGCCACTAGTTACCTGTATGCAGTATTTTCTGTCTGTACCTTTGGGCCTTGCCCTCTTCAGAAGCCATCTTTTGTGCCACAGAGAACAGGAACTACACGATTCTGCTGGGGTAGGTTTGAACTAGGTTCATATCAAGCCCCCTTGAAGAAGCAGATCGTGACAATGGGACTGACCCATAAACCCGTCCTGGTCATTAGGTCACTTTGCTTCTACATAGGACTGACCCTTTAACTCATTAAACATATCCATGTCATTAGGTCACTTTGGTCCTACACAGGACTGACCATTTAACTCAATAGACATGTCCCTGTCATTAGGTCACTTTGTTCCTACATGGGTCTGACCCTTTAGGCCACTACATGAGAATATTGCTCTCGTAAACCCAGAAATTATTCCCAATTAAAGACTTTATCAAACAGCAGTCAAAATTAAAAAAAAGGTTTTATTATTTTTTTCTGTCACAGGCTCGTCATCTTTTCAATATGAAAAAGCAACAGTAAAATTAAAATAAAAAAAATTATGGTATGGAACAGCAAGGAAAAACAAAGGAAAAAAAGAGTAAGAACAAAAGAGAAAAAGTTTAGGAAAAGAAGAATTATCCACCTTTTATTTTTGTTAAAAACGTTTTCCCCACAATTCCTAAAATTTGTAGAGTTACGTGAGTTGCTTCCTTACAATACAAGGCCTCTTCAAATATGGCCGACTACCAAAGTATGGTTGTCGGGCCTACATTCTTAACATGGCCAACATATTCATGAGAAACCAATACTGTTCCTTATCTTTATTAAGTGCATTTGTTATTAATTAGCAGTTGCAAACGTAGATGGTAATCGTAATGGGCCTGATAAGGCCCGAGAGAAATGGAGTTGCTTTCATAACTCGCTAAGTTTAGAAAAAAGGACGGCCATGAGGAAAGTGGCAGTGATGTGTACATGTTATTTAGAGCATGCCACAGAACAAATCCACGGTAATAACTTAAGGAAAGAGGCATAAAGAACAAAATGGCCGCCAAAAGTTTGAACGGGGCCTAGATGAGCAAAGGACATAACCAAAGGTCGCCAAGCTCTCCTAAATCCCATGGCTAAATGGGTAGTTTGTTATTTAACCCCCTTGCAGCTGGAGAGACCAGCACCCAGCCACAGAAAGGGTAAGGACATTGTGTAAGTAAAATATCAAGGAAAGAAGATAACCACACAGGCTGTTGCGGCTTACCATCTAATCCAAGACCAGAAACCATTTCTAGGTAACAGTATGACGAGGACTATTTTACCCCACTAGAGCCATGGCCTACCCTCATTGGCTAACAACAAATGGCTGGAGCAAGAGAGAAACAATAGAAGCAACAGAGCAGACGAAACAAAGATACACAGAAGGTGGAAGGAGACAATGGAATAAAGATGGAGAGATTAAACAAAACAAACGCTAATCTTCGGTACGGACTCTTTTTTCTCGGCCTGAGAATGGAGGAGGAAAAATGAGGAAAAGGAGTGGTGTTGGAGAGAATTTAAGCCTCCTCTTCAGCCTCTTCGTTGAAGTCTTCCTCCTCCTCAGCTGTAGCATCTTGGTACTGTTGGTACTCAGAGACAAGGTCGTTCATGTTGCTCTCTGCCTCGGTAAACTCCATCTCGTCCATCCCCTCTCCTGTGTACCAATGCAAGAAGGCTTTACGACGGAACATAGCAGTGAACTGCTCTGAGATGCGTTTGAACAACTCTTGGATGGCAGTGCTGTTGCCAATGAAGGTGACGGCCATTTTAAGACCACGGGGTGGAATGTCACACACAGCTGTCTTGACGTTGTTGGGGATCCATTCTACAAAGTAGCTGCTGTTCTTGTTCTGGACGTTCAACATCTGTTCATCGACCTCCTTCATTGACATGCGTCCACGGAACACTGCTGCCACTGTCAGGTAGCGGCCATGGCGTGGGTCACAGGCAGCCATCATGTTCTTGGCATCGAATACCTGCTGGGTGAGTTCGGGCACGGTCAATGCACGGTATTGCTGACTACCTCGGCTGGTAAGTGGAGCAAATCCTGGCATGAAGAAGTGAAGACGTGGGAAGGGGACCATGTTGACTGCCAATTTACGAAGATCAGCATTGAGCTGGCCAGGGAAACGAAGGCAGGTAGTGACTCCACTCATGGTGGCACTAACCAGATGATTCAGGTCTCCATAGGTTGGGGTGGTCAACTTGAGAGTGCGGAAGCAGATGTCATACAGAGCTTCATTGTCAATACAGTAGGTCTCATCAGTGTTCTCCACCAGTTGGTGAACTGAGAGTGTTGCGTTGTATGGTTCTACCACTGTGTCTGACACCTTAGGTGAGGGCACCACACTAAAGGTATTCATGATTCGGTCGGGGTACTCTTCACGGATCTTGCTGATGAGCAGGGTGCCCATACCAGAACCAGTACCACCTCCTAGGGAGTGGGTGAGCTGGAAGCCCTGAAGGCAGTCACAGCTCTCAGCCTCCTTCCTCACTACATCAAGCACAGAGTCAACCAGCTCTGCTCCCTCAGTGTAGTGGCCCTTGGCCCAGTTGTTACCAGCCCCACTTTGGCCTGTAAAAGGACAAAAAATGTAAAGTAAATAAAAGAAAGAAAACTGGTAGAACTTTTATAGAAATGGCATCCATGTTCAATGGATACTGTAGAAGAATACAACCGATCTATTGACAATATTCATAATTATCTTATTGTTATCTAATTATCTCATTACATTGTGGCTTATAAGGCCTGTAAAAAAATAATTGAGAGTGCAAAATTAAGATTTACAAAGTTCTCAGTTGGACGAAATGTATTTATACAAGTTTCTTCTGAGCACTTATCTCAGGCCTGGACACCACCAAAGCTCAAAGCCACTTAAAGTTTTACATATAATCCTTGAAATACAGAGGTTAAGGATCAACCATAAATGATTACCGAAGACAAAGTTGTCTGGCCTGAAGATCTGTCCGAATGGACCAGAGCGAACAGAGTCCATTGTTCCTGGCTCCAGATCGACAAGGATTGCTCTGGGGACATATTTACCACCTGGGACAAAAAGATGGAAGATGCATAAGTGAAACATCAAATAATGTGTTGGTTCAAGAGTGGGATTCTTCTTCCAAGAGAAGAAGTCTAGAGATCAAGAGATTGTAGGATGGCCAGAATTTTCCTTACCTGTGGCTTCATTGTAGTAGACACTGATCCTGTCCAGTTGCAGGTCACTGTCTCCGTGGTAGGTCCCTGTTGGGTCAATTCCGTGTTCATCGCTGATCACTTCCCAAAACTAAAAGAAATCAAAAACAAATGTTCTTATATTTGAGCAAATATTGTCCGCTCACTTAACTCTTGAATCTTATGATCTTTTCAAAAACAGGAAGTGGTAACCACATCCTCTCTCCATTTTTGTAGCACAACACTACTCTGCTCTACATTTTCTTGACTAAGATGAACTCTTATTCCTGAACATGGGTCTCTCTCTGATCTGAAGTACAAACGCATTGTTGTTCAAGTAGTCCTGATCTATGTCTAGTTCTGTATTTGCAATGCATTATGGTCGCAGTAGTCCTGATCTCTCTAAGTCTTGATCATCACTGGATTCTATTTCAAGTATTCTTGACCTCTATACGCCTCAATTAATCAGTGGATTCTGATCTACCTAATCCTGAAGTCTCTTACTAGCAATTCATCCTTGTCTTTGTAATTTCCTCTCTCTCACTCCCTGGATTTACAATGCATTGTGGTCCCTGTACTTTCACTGATGATACATTGGCTATTTGTTTCCAACCAGATGATGCCACGACTCAATTCTAGATTTAATGAGGTCTCTCTCTCCCCTTCCCCCTCTTGAAAGAGGAAGTCCAAGAACAATGCATCCTTACAAATGGGATGTAGGAGAGAAGGGGGATGTGACACAAAGGTCTCTCTCTCCAATAAGTCACCAGGACCAAGATAGGACAATGATGTCAACCCCTGATACATTTCATAAACATCTGTATACAATGATGGTATAATGCTCAGTCGAGAATAAAAAATATTATATAAAAATATGGGAGACTGGTCACCCAAGCTTCAACACTTTCTATCTAGCTCATAAATATTGTTTAATTTAGAATAAATACCAAAATATACGTTTTTTTAATGTTACTGTCCATTTTTATCCATTAGAGTGGATATTTTGAGACGTCGGAAATATTTTTTTAAATTTATACATGATATCTGAAAAAAATAGTTTGGATCGAGAACTAAGAAATAATTTTTAGACATCTTAAAGGTCTCCATCCTTGTTAGTTGCATAATAGATGCCCTGTTGGCCGACTGTCATGGAGAGAGTTAAACCACCGGGTGTGGCACTGCAGCTGCGCTAATCTGCCAAGAATAGACAGAGCCATCCTTATGATATGTATAACGTTATCTGAGCCCTTGTGCCACATTGTAATTCCGGTTGTAGAATTATTAAATACAGTGGGAAAACATTATATATATATATATATATATATATATATATTTTTTTTTTTATATATATATATATATAAAATAAATAAAATAATAAATATAAAAAATTTGAAATAAATATTGTGTATATATATATATATATATATATATATATATACACACACATATAAACAATTAAATACATTAATATTAAAAGTGTAAATTAAAATTGTGTGTGTGTGTATATATATATATATATATATATATATATATATATATATATATATATATATATATATATATATATATATATATATACACACACACGTCCACATTCAGACACCCAGTTCTGCAGATGTCTGAGGATACACACCCTTCCCCATAATCCCCTGCTGTTCTAGCATTTCTGGCCAGCACTACTGCACTGCAGATAGACATCTACGTCATAAGC
>CM050170.1:13254793-13262115 GCA_027410445.1 Discoglossus pictus
GGCGGCCTCCAGGCACTATGGGACTAACAGCTCCTAATACTGTCATGGCGGCCTCCAGGCTCTATGGGACTAATAGCTCCCAATACTGTCATGGTGGCCTCCAGGCTCTATGGGACTAATAGCTCCCAATACTGTCATGGTGGCCTCCGGGCACTATGGGACTAACAGCTCCCAATACTGTCATGGTGGCCTCCGGGCACTATGGGACTAACAGCTTCTAATACTGTCATAGCGGCCTCCAGGCTCTATGGGACTAACAGCTTCTAATACTGTCATAGCGGCCTCCAGGCTCTATGGGACTAATAGCTCCCAATACTGTCATGGTGGCCTCCAGGCTCTATGGGACTAATAGCTCCCAATACTGTCATGGTGGCCTCCGGGCACTATGGGACTAACAGCTCCCAATACTGTCATGGTGGCCTCCGGGCACTATGAGACTAACAGCTCCTAATACTGTCATGGCGGCCTCCGGGCTCTATGGGACTAATAGCTCCTAATACTGTCATGGCGGCCTCCGGGCTCTATGGGACTAACAGCTCCTAATACTGTCATGGTGGCCTCCGGGCTCTATGGGACTAACAGCTCCTAATACTGGCATGGCGGCCTCCAGGCACTATGGGACTAACAGCTCCTAATACTGTCATGGCGGCCTCCGGGCTCTATGGGACTAATAGCTCCCAATACTGTCATGGGGGCCTCCAGGCACTATGGGACTAACAGCTCCTAATACTGTCATGGCGGCCTCCAGGCACTATGGGACTAACAGCTCCTAATACTGTCATGGCGGCCTCCAGGCACTATGGGACTAACAGCTCCTAATACTGTCATGGCGGCCTCCAGGCACTATGGGACTAACAGCTCCTAATACTGTCATGGCGGCCTCCAGGCACTATGGGACTAACAGCTCCTAATACTGTCATGGCGGCCTCTAGGCACTATGGGACTAACAGCTCCTAATACTGTCATGGCAGCCTCCAGGCTCTATGGGACTAACAGCTCCTAATACTGTCATGGTGGCCTCCAGGCTCTATGGGACTAACAGCTCCTAATACTGTCATGGCAGCCTCCAGGCTCTATGGGACTAACAGCTCCTAATACTGTCATGGCAGCCTCCAAGCACTATGGGACTAACAGCTCCTAATACTGTCATGGCGGCCTCCAGGCTCTATGGGACTAACAGCTCCCAATACTGTCATGGCGGCCTCCAGGCTCTATGGGACTAACAGCTCCCAATACTGTCATGGCGGCCTCCAGGCACTATGGGACTAATAGCTCCCAATACTGTCATTGCGGCCTACGGGCATTATGGGACTAACAGCTCCTAATACTGTCATGGCGTCCTCCAGGCACTATGGGACTAACAGCTCCTAATACTGTCATGGCGGCCTCCAGGCACTATGGGACTAACAGCTCCCAATACTGTCATGGCGGCCTCCAGGCACTATGAGACTAACAGCTCCTAATACTGTCATGGCGGCCTCCGGGCACTATGAGACTAACAGCTCCTAATACTGTCATGGCGTCCTCCAGGCTCTATGAGACTAACAGCTCCTAATACTGTCATGGGGGCCTCCAGGCACTATGGGACTAACAGCTCCTAATACTGTCATGGCGGCCTCCGAGCACTATGGGACTAACAGCTCCCAATACTGTCATGGCGGCCTCCAGGCTCTATGGGACTAATAGCTCCCAATACTGTCATGGGGGCCTCCAGGCACTATGGAACTAACAGCTCCTAATACTGTCATGGCGGCCTCCAGGCTCTATGGGACTAATAGCTCCCAATACTGTCATGGCGGCCTCCGGGCTCTATGTGACTAACAGCTCCTAATACTGTCATGGCGGCCTCCAGGCTCTATGGGACTAATAGCTCCCAATACTGTCATGGGGGCCTCCAGGCACTATGGAACTAACAGCTCCTAATACTGTCATGGCGGCCTCCAGGCTCTATGGGACTAATAGCTCCCAATACTGTCATGGCGGCCTCCGTGCTCTATGGGACTAACAGCTCCTAATACTGTCATAGCGGCCTCCGGGCTCTATGGGACTAACAGCTCCTAATACTGTCATGGCGGCCTCCAGGCACTATGGGACTAACAGCTCCTAATACTGTCATGGCGGCCTCCAGGCTCTATGGGACTAACAGCTCCTAATACTGTCATGGCAGCCTCCAGGCTCTATGGGACTAACAGCTCCTAATACTGTCATGGCGGCCTCCAGGCACTATGGGACTAACAGCTCCTAATACTGTCATGGCGGCCTCCAGGCTCTATGGGACTAATAGCTCCCAATACTGTCATGGTGGCCTCCAGGCTCTATGGGACTAATAGCTCCCAATACTGTCATGGTGGCCTCCGGGCACTATGGGACTAACAGCTCCCAATACTGTCATGGTGGCCTCCGGGCACTATGGGACTAACAGCTTCTAATACTGTCATAGCGGCCTCCAGGCTCTATGGGACTAACAGCTTCTAATACTGTCATAGCGGCCTCCAGGCTCTATGGGACTAATAGCTCCCAATACTGTCATGGTGGCCTCCAGGCTCTATGGGACTAATACTGTCATGGCGGCCTCCAGGCACTATGGGACTAACAGCTCCTAATACTGTCATGGCGGCCTCTAGGCACTATGGGACTAACAGCTCCTAATACTGTCATGGCAGCCTCCAGGCTCTATGGGACTAACAGCTCCTAATACTGTCATGGTGGCCTCCAGGCTCTATGGGACTAACAGCTCCTAATACTGTCATGGCAGCCTCCAGGCTCTATGGGACTAACAGCTCCTAATACTGTCATGGCAGCCTCCAAGCACTATGGGACTAACAGCTCCTAATACTGTCATGGCGGCCTCCAGGCTCTATGGGACTAACAGCTCCCAATACTGTCATGGCGGCCTCCAGGCTCTATGGGACTAACAGCTCCCAATACTGTCATGGCGGCCTCCAGGCACTATGGGACTAATAGCTCCCAATACTGTCATTGCGGCCTACGGGCATTATGGGACTAACAGCTCCTAATACTGTCATGGCGTCCTCCAGGCACTATGGGACTAACAGCTCCTAATACTGTCATGGCGGCCTCCAGGCACTATGGGACTAACAGCTCCCAATACTGTCATGGCGGCCTCCAGGCACTATGAGACTAACAGCTCCTAATACTGTCATGGCGGCCTCCGGGCACTATGAGACTAACAGCTCCTAATACTGTCATGGCGGCCTCCAGGCACTATGGGACTAACAGCTCCTAATACTGTCATGGCGGCCTCCGGGCACTATGAGACTAACAGCTCCTAATACTGTCATGGCGTCCTCCAGGCTCTATGAGACTAACAGCTCCTAATACTGTCATGGTGGCCTCCAGGCACTATGGGACTAACAGCTCCCAATACTGTCATGGCGGCCTCCAGGCACTATGAGACTAACAGCTCCTAATACTGTCATAGCGGCCTCCAGGCACTATGGGACTAACAGCTCCTAATACTGTCATGGCGTCCTCCAGGCTCTATGAGACTAACAGCTCCTAATACTGTCATGGCGGCCTCCAGGCACTATGGGACTAACAGCTCCTAATACTGTCATGGCGTCCTCCAGGCACTATGGGACTAACAACTCCTAATACTGTCATGGCAGCCTCCAGGCACTATGGGACTAACAGCTCCCAATACTGTCATGGCGGCCTCCAGGCTCTATGAGACTAACAGCTCCTAATACTGTCATGGCGGCCTCCAGGCACTATGGGACTAACAGCTCCTAATACTGTCATGGCGGCCTCCAGGCTCTATGAGACTAACAGCTCCTAATACTGTCATGGCGGCCTCCAGGCACTATGGAACGAATAGCTCCTAATACTGTCATGGCGGCCTCCGGGCACTATGGGACTAACAGCTCCTAATACTGTCATGGCGGCCTCCGGGCACTATGAGACTAACAGCTCCTAATACTGTCATGGCGGCCTCCGGGCTCTATGAGACTAACAGCTCCTAATACTGTCATGGCGGCCTCCAGGCACTATGGAACTAACAGCTCCTAATACTGTCATGGCGGCCTCCAGGCACTATGGGACTAACAGCTCCTAATACTGTCATGGCGGCCTCCAGGCACTATGGGACTAACAGCTCCTAATACTGTCATGGCGGCCTCCAGGCTCTATGGGACAAACAGCTCCTAATACTGTCATGGCGGCCTCCAGGCACTATGGGACAAACAGCTCCTAATACTGTCATGGCATCCTCCAGGCACTATGGGACTAACAGCTCCTAATACTGTCATGGCGGCCTCCAGGCACTATGAGACTAACAACTCCTAATACTGTCATGGCGGCCTCCAGGCACTATGGGACTAACAGCTCCTAATACTGTCATGGCGGCCTCCGGGCTCTATGAGACTAACAGCTCCTAATACTGTCATGGTGGCCTCCAGGCACTATGGGACTAACAGCTCCTAATACTGTCATGGCGGCCTCCAGGCTCTATGGGACAAACAGCTCCTAATACTGTCATGGCGGCCTCCAGGCACTATGGGACAAACAGCTCCTAATACTGTCATGGCATCCTCCAGGCACTATAGGACTAATAGCTCCCAATACTGTCATGGCGGCCTCCAGGCACTATGGGACTAACAGCTCCTAATACTGTCATGGCGGCCTCCGCGCACTATGGGACTAACAGCTCCCAATACTGTCATGGCGGCCTCCGCGCACTATGGGACTAACAGCTCCCAATACTGTCATGGTGGCCTCCAGGCACTATGGGACTAACAGCTCCTAATACTGTCATGGCGGCCTCCAGGCACTATGGGACTAATAGCTCCCAATACTGTCATGGCGTCCTCCGGGCACTATGGGACTAACAGCTCCCAATACTGTCATGTCAGCCTCCAGGCACTATGAGACTAACAGCTCCTAATACTGTCATGGCAGCCTCCGCGCACTATGGGACTAACAGCTCCCAATACTGTCATGGTGGCCTCCAGGCACTATGGGACTGATAGCTCCCAATACTGTCATGGCGGCCTACGGGCATTATGGGACACACAGCTCCTAATACTGTCATGGCGTCCTCCAGGCACTATAGGACTAACAGCTCCTAATACTGTCATGGGGGCCTCCAGGCACTATGGGACTAACAGCTCCCAATACTGTCATGGCGGCCTCCGGGCACTATGGGACTAACAACTCCTAATACTGTCATGGCAGCCTCCAGGCACTATGGGACAACAGCTCCTAATACTGTCATGGCGGCCTCCAGGCACTATGGGACTAACAACTCCTAATACTGTCATGGCGTCCTCCAGGCTCTATGGGACAACAGCTCCTAATACTGTCATGGCGGCCTCCAGGCACTATGGGACAACAGCTCCTAATACTGTCATGGCGGCCTCCGGGCACTATGGGACTAACAGCTCCTAATACTGTCATGGCGGCGTCCGGGCTCTATGGGACAACAGCTCCTAATACTGTCATGGCGGCCTCCAGGCTCTATGAGACTAACAGCTCCCAATACTGTCATGGCAGCCTCCAGGCACTATGGGACTAACAGCTCCTAATACTGTCATGGCGGCCTCCAGGCTCTATGGCACTAACAGCTCCTAATACTGTCATGGCGGCCTCCAGGCTCTATGGGACTAACAGCTCCTAATACTGTCATGGCGGCCTCCAGGCACTATGGGACTAACAGCTCCTAATACTGTCATGGCGGCCTCCAGGCTCTATGAGACTAACAGCTCCTAATACTGTCATGGCGTCCTCCAGGCACTATGAGACTAACAGCTCCTAATACTGTCATGGCAGCCTCCAGGCTCTATGGGACTAACAGCCCCTAATACTGTCATGGCGGCCTCCAGGCACTATGGGACTAACAGCTCCCAATACTGTCATGGGGGCCTCCAGGCACTATGGAACTAACAGCTCCTAATACTGTCATGGCAGCCTCCTGGCACTATGAGACTAACAGCTCCTAATACTGTCATGGCAGCCTCCAGGCTCTATGGGACTAACAGCTCCTAATACTGTCATGGCAGCCTCCTGGCACTATGGAACTAACAGCTCCTAATACTGTCATGGCGGCCTCCAGGCTCTATGAGACTAACAGCTCCTAATACTGTCATGGCGTCCTCCGGGCACTATGGGACTAACAACTTCTAATACTGTCATGGCAGCCTCCAGGCTCTATGAGACTAACAGCTCCTAATACTGTCATGGCGGCCTCCAGGCACTATGGGACTAACAGCTCCTAATACTGTCATGGCGGCCTCCAGGCACTATGAGACTAACAGCTCCTAATACTGTCATGGTGGCCTCCAGGCACTATGGGACTAACAGCTCCTAATACTGTCATGGAGGCCTCCAGGCACTATGGGACTAACAGCTCCTAATACTGTCATGGCAGCCTCCAGGCACTATGGCACTAACAGCTCCTAATACTGTCATGGTGGCCTCCAGGCACTATGGGACTAACAGCTCCTAATACTGTCATGGCAGCCTCCAGGCACTATGGCACTAACAGCTCCTAATACTGTCATGGCGGCCTCCAGGCACTATGGGACTAACAGCTCCCAATACTGTCATGGCGGACAGTGCCTCTACTCTCTCTCCTCCGTCTCTTCTCTCCCTCCCCCATTCTCTTCTCCATCCCATGTTTATACACTTCTCTTGCATCCCTCCCTCTCTCTCCTCCATATTCTTCTTCTTTTTCTTTCTCCCTCATCTTCTCGCTTTCATTCTCTCATCCGGTTTTCTTCCTTATTCTTTCTTTCTCTCTCCCCATTCTCTCTCTCTCTCGGTCTGTATCCCCTGTCTCTCTGCCGCCCTCTCACTTACTTTCTCTCTCATTCCCCCCTCTCACTGCCATTCTCTCTCTTCCCCCTCTTTCTCTCTCTATAGCTGTCTCGCTCCCTCTCCCCCTTTCTCTCTCTCTCACCCCTCTCCCCTTTCACTCTATAGCTGTCTCTCTCTCCACCCCCTCCCTCCCCCCTTTCTCTCTCTATGGCTCTCTCTCCATTCTCTCTATCCCTTCCCCTCTCTCTCCCCCCTATGGCTCCTTTTTATTTCTATATCTGTCCCCCATTTATCTCTCTTTTCCCCTCTTTCACTCTCTATAGCTGTCTCTCTCTCTCTCCCACTTTTTCTCTCTCTCTTACCTCTCTCCCCTTCTCTCTATAGCTGTCTCTCTCCCTCTCCCTATTCTCTCTATCTTACCCCTCTCCCCCTTTCTCTCTATAGCTGTCTCTCCCCATTCTCTCTCTCTCTCCCTCGTCTCTCTCTCCACCCATTCTCTCTCTCCTCTTTCTCCCCCATTTTCTCTCTCTCCCCGTTTTAACTTTCTC
>CM050170.1:13262612-13289033 GCA_027410445.1 Discoglossus pictus
TCTCTCTCC
Organism: Discoglossus pictus; assembly: GCA_027410445.1. Lineage (NCBI taxonomy): Eukaryota > Metazoa > Chordata > Amphibia > Anura > Alytidae > Discoglossus > Discoglossus pictus. The sequence goes on from CM050170.1 coordinate 13,262,622, forward strand.
ATTTTCTCTCTCTCTCCCCCAGCCCCTTTCTCTTTCTATATGTCTCTCTCTTTCTCCCTTATTTCTCTCTCCTCTTTCTCCATTTTCTCTCTCTCCCCCTCAGCCCCTTTCTCTTTCTATATGTCTCTCTCTCCGCCCATTCTCTCTCTCTCCCCATTCTCTCCCATCCCCCCTCTCTCCATAGTAACCCCCATCTCCCTTTGCTCAGGTACCATTCCTGGTTCCTTTATTAAACAGATGTTGAGGAAGTGGGCGTGGCCTAGAGACAGGAGGAAACCGCAAGAGCTCGCAATAAACACGTAATATATATACATATAATGTACATAATAGGGCTATATATATGTCAGATCAATGTATGTAATATTTAGTATAATATTATAAATATATATAAATCACATTTATATACTATATATATATATATATATACAATATAATAATATATATATGATTTCTAAATACACGATTTACTGTATATATATATCTATATTTGTGTATTTGTGGTAAAAACCCATCTATATAAAATAAAACACCCAATTAAGTCCCCAATTTGACATTTCCCCTCACAAACCCCCTTAGTTGGCCCTTCCACCCACTTAAAAGCAACGCCCACAACTCCAGCTGCAGTGATTGGCCAGTTGTAGGTCACATGCTCAGCCACATCCTCTTCAGCAGAGAGACATGCCATGTTGTGATAGGCTGTGTTGTGATGGAGACAACATAAGAGCCAATCAGACGTTAGTGAGCGGGGCTATGTTGGAAGGGCTGATGGGAAATGTAGTTTTTTATCTGCCAACGCCCTGCAGAAGGGAGACACGTGGTGGGAATGAATTGTATAGGGATACATTGTATCCAGGGATAATAATGTTACATTATATAGTGATGCTGAGTATCTACAGCCATAATGCTACATTATATAGTGATGCTGAGTATCTACAGTCATAATGCTACATTATATAGTGATGCTGAGTATCTATATAATAATAATGTTACATTATATAGTGATGCTGAGCATCTACACACATACAATGATAATAATATTACATTATATAGTGATACAGAGTATATACAGTCACAATGTTACCTTATATATTGATACTCAGTATCTACACACTGATAATGAGCATGTTGCACTATATAATGGTGTGGAGTATCCCCCCTAATGGCAGTAGTTGGCTCATACATAATATATGAGGATAGGAAATGGTTCAAGGATAATGGTCGGAGAGTGACCACTAATGGAAAACACTCAGGGTTAGGGGTGGACACTAATGGAGGGCCTCCAATATATATAAAAAAAAAAAATAAAGCTAAAAAATGTTTGTATTATCATATGTGTTTTTGCTTTACTACACTGATTTGCCATTTTATAATTAACACCGATCACAATTATCATTTGCTTTATTACACGATTTCTGACAATGAGTGTGATTTTTTTTTTTTTTAGGTTATAACAAACTTGTAAAGTGGAAAAATATTAACGGCAAGCTTGTAAAGTGGAAAAAAATATATACTCACTGTATATATATGTATATATAGCAGTTTTCACAACATGCTTACCAATATCAATAATATTTATGAAGGGGCTGTGATTGTGTAGGAATACACACACATTTTTCCAGAAGTTTCTTAGAAGATAAGTTAATTTTTTTTTTTAAAAGATAAACAAAAATACATCCCGGGGGAACAAAAGCCAAGGTATGTTTTATTGATCAGTACGGAGAAATGTAACCAAAGGTACAGTCATAAGAGATTCTGTATGGCTTGTGACACATTCACACTGCCACCTAGTGGACAAAGAGTGACAATGAGCAGGCTGCACTGTATAATGATACTGAGCATTGATAATAAGTATATAATATAGATATATATATATATATAAATATATTTATAAATAGAAGGTAAGAGATCAAGGCCTGCAAAGTGACAGCAAAGTACATGCTGGTAGGTTCTATGTTGGGTGGCGGCAGATAGGGGATGGGTACTGTGTGGGGATGGATGCGGAGAGGGCATGGCTGCTGACAAGGACTGGGTGCCAGGGGCGTAGGAACTAGGGTAGATGGGGGACAATCCCACCCCCCCAGATTTAATGAATAAGGGACACAAAAAATAGCAAATCTAAACTTAACATCTAAAAACTGTTGTGCCTCCCCCAGTCACATTTATGAGGAATTCCTTCCAAGAACCAAAATGGTTCTCTAGATTTCCAAGGACTTATTTGTTTATTACTAGCACTCACTCTCTTGTATGATTACATATCCCGTTTGTTTTATTCAATTAAAGTATTTGAAAATTAATTAGTGTCTCCAGTACACAATATTGATCCCTTGCCTTTATATGGTCTGTGCATAGATTTATTTTGTACAAAGTGTGATTAAGCACTATTTCTATGAATTTAATTTAGGTACTATTTAGTATAATTACATGTTTTGCCTAACATAAAATTTAATTATCTCTGTTATAATATTTATGATTCGCCATTAAGAAAAATGTAGTTATTTATCCATTCACTTTTAACATTTCTTGATTATCAAATAGATTTTGTTATTTATCATGTTGCTCACATTATTATTTGATGTATTCATTATTTATATAGTATTTCTCTTTATTACTTTGGTTATTTTGATAGAAGAATATATTTATATATATATATATATATATATATATATATATATATATAAATAAATAAAAAGACAAATGAGAAAAATTCCATTAACTGCTTAACATTTAATTTTGTATCTAAAAATGGAAATGTTATTAGTATTAAAGATATAAGGACCACTGCTACTTAAATCAATAAGTGATTCCTATAGACAAGCTTTCCTCTATGTATACTGTGTATGTATTAAAAGTAATAAGAAATGAGAAACAAAAAAAACTGAAAAAAAAAAACTGAAAAAAAAATAATTGAAAATGTAATTAAAAAGAAAGAAAAAAAAAAAAAAAAGAAAATTGAATTTTTTTGTATTAAAGATATAAGGAACGCCGCTACTTAATAATGATAAGTGATTCCTATAGACAAGCTTTCCCCTAGATATAATGTGTTTGTATAAGAAGTAATAAGAAATAATGAGAAACAAAAAAAATAAAGAAAAAGAAAAAAAAAGACAGAAAGAAAGAAAAGAAAATAATAAAAAAAAAATAGAAAATTTTATTAAAAAGAAAGAAAATGGAAAAGTAAATGGAAAGTAAAGATCAACGCAATTGAGATATAAATAATACTCTAATAGTAATAAATCAGTGAGTATTGATATGTTATATTTGTACAAAGGAAAAACACACACACGTTCCACATTTTGCAATTTTTATTTTGAAAGAAATAAAATAAAAGTTTCCGTGTGTACATACGTGTATATATATATATTTAATCATTGAATACAATATAAGGCATCTGCAGGCACTAGATTCACAGTCAAAAAAGGAGTAAACTTTGGGGATTAAGGGGTTAACTTTAAAAACACACAAGCAAATATATAAAATCCTTCAGCAGCAGCCATCTTGGGACTGGCACACTTGCTACCTCAGTGCAGGCTGGGATTGGGGTTGGCACACGCAGGAATCGGGCATAGGTATAAGACTCATCAGCAGCCATTTTGTATGCACGGAAGCCATTTTAGTTTGGGCTTTGGCGGACAAGGATAATTTCAAGGGTTGTTAATATATTTACAAATAAAGGTTGTTGACAAACCACAGGTAAGTAGGTGTATTAAAACTGGCCTGATATGACAGACGTCAGCCATTGTTGTATAACAAAAGAGGTTGACCAAAGACAAACGTAGTATTTGTGGTTGGACTTGAGGCAGACAATTTAGAACAGATAAAATGGTAGCTGGCAGCCATTTTATGTGAGTTGGATCATGTTGTTAAGATGGATGGCATGAGAGTGGACAGGCTGCCATTTTGTTTCTGCATGCCAGATTGAAACAGACTCAATAATGGCAAACCCCAACTTAGCCGAAGAATTGCACCACAATGGTAACATGATGAAGAAAACAACATGGCCGACAAGACATAGAATCACAGGAACTGTTGCCATGACGATATGTCATGGCAAGGATAGGATAGAGTGTACGGCTCGGGAATTCTCGTTACGACATGCGTCCCGGCTTCTGATACCCGCCCTGGAAAAAAAAAGAAATATAATAGTACAGAGACAGATTGAGGTGTCAAAAGAGGAAGCCATTTTGTGAAAACGTAGTCCCTTTCTTTGAAATTTATATTCTTGGAAGAGACAGCCATGTTGCAAGGATGGAATGGAATGATGAGGTTGACTGGACATAATTTTGGTCAAAATACCTCTTCACTAAATATTGACATCCATTTTATATAACTGGCGGCCATTTTCTGTAATGTTATTGTTTGTAAAGCGATCAACCATTCCATACAACAAGCCAACTTTATCCAGATACGATAAACCAACTATTGCACAAGGTTAGTGGTCGGCCATCTTTCTGACCACCATTTTAATGAAAACTGGAAGCCATTTTACAAATAGTAAGAAGAGACGAAGCATTACATTTTGTATCATATTAATAAGCCATTAACGGCCATTTTATACAAAGCAAGTTTGGCCACCATTTTGCAGCTTAATAACAAAAATTAATCCAGTGTCCAATTTGGGCAACCCAACAACCTTGTTGACATTGGCAAAGCCAATATGGAGGACAACGTACCTGAGTGATGCTAATGCCCGTCAACTTCTCCACGGTTTCGGGAAGGCGGCTGAGGATATCCAACACCTCACTGGTGATCTTGGCGGCACCGATCTCGCCGCTTCCGCTGGACACCATTTTGATCTTGTTGACCTTCGTGAGAGGTTTGGAGATCTCCTCCGCAACCTGGAGAAAGAGTGGAGTTAGGAGGAAGAGAAGATGGTGGAGAGGTGCAGAAATAATCCAGAAGAGGAAAAGCAAGTAAGAAATACCTCTGGAAGCTTCTCCAGCAACATGCTGACCATGGCGGCGTCTTCGTAATCTTGGAAGGCTTGGGCCTTCTTGGCCATCTGCTCAGCGTCGGCACGAGCTCGGACTTCGATGGCGTACGCCTCGGCCTCGCCCTTTACCTGAAGACGGGGGAGAAGAGATTAAAATGAGAGTGAGGCTGGGAAAAGAAAAATATAGGGAGGAAGAAATATGGGGGAATGTGATAGAGCGAGAGGAAGGAAAGAGGAGAAAGGGGCTAGAGAGCAATAGGAAAAGGAGAAGGAGGGAGAGATCTCGAAATGCAGGAAAGAGACAAGACAGAAGGAAAGAGAGAGAAGGCAAGAACATCCGAGATAATGAGGAGGAGAGATAGAGAATGTGGGAATAGAAAGAGATAAAAGGTGGTAAGAGAGAGCGACAGATAAAGATGGAGAGAAAGAGAGAGAGGAGGAGGGAGACAGAGAGTAAGAGCATGAGAGAGAGCGAGAAAGAGGTGGAGGGAGAGGGGGAGAAAGAAAGAAAAACACAGAGAGAGAAAAAGAAATTGAGAAGAAAAATGGAAAGCATCAGAGAGAGAGAGGAGAAAAACAGAGACTGTGGGTATAGAAAGTTAGAAAAGGTGGCAAGAGAAAAGGAGACAAAGGGAGGAGCGAGGGAGAAAATAGTGACATCAGGAAGAGGCAAAGTGTGAAAAAAGTATAGAAGATGGTGCAAGTAAGTGACGGTTCGGGTGTGAGACAGAGAGGGAGAGCCAGGGGTGATACGGAGGGGGAGAGCCAGGGGTGATACGGAGGGCGAGCCAGGGGTGATACGGAGGGCGAGCCAGGGGTGATACGGAGGGCGAGAGGGAGAGCCAGGGGTGATACGGAGGACGAGAGGGAGAGCCAGGGGTGATACGGAGGGCGAGAGGGAGAGCCAGGGGTGATACGGGAGGGCGAGAGGGAGAGCCAGGGGTGATACGGAGAGCGAGAGGGAGAGCCAGGGGTGATACGGAGGGCGAGAGGGAGAGCCAGGGGTGATACGGAGGGCGAGAGGGAGAGCCAGGGGTGATACGGAGGGCGAGAGGGAGAGCCAGGGGTGATACGGAGGGAGAGCCAGGGGTGATACGGAGGGCGAGAGGGAGAGCCAGGGGTGATACGGAGGGCGAGCCAGGGGTGATACGGAGGGCGAGAGGGAGAGCCAGGGGTGATACGGAGGGCGAGAGGGAGAGCCAGGGGTGATACGGAGGGCGAGGGGGGAGAGCCAGGGGTGATACGGAGGGCGAGGGGGAGAGCCAGGGGTGATACGGAGGGCGAGGGGGAGAGCCAGGGGTGATACGGAGGGCGAGAGGGAGAGCCAGGGGTGACACGGAGGGCGAGAGGGAGAGCCAGGGGTGACACGGAGGGCGAGAGCCAGGGGTGATACGGACGGCGAGAGGGAGAGCCAGGGGTGATACGGACGGCGAGAGGGAGAGCCAGGGGTGATACGGAGGGGCGAGAGGGAGAGCCAGGGGTGATACGGAGGGCGAGAGGGAGAGCCAGGGGTGATACGGAGGGCGAGAGGGAGAGCCAGGGGTGATACGGAGGGCGAGAGGGGAGAGCCAGGGGTGATACAGAGGGCGAGAGGGAGAGCCAGGGGTGATACGGAGGGCGAGAGGGAGAGCCAGGGGTGATACGGAGGGCGAGAGGGAGAGCCAGGGGTGATACGGAGGGCGAGAGGGAGAGCCAGGGGTGATACGGAGAGCGAGAGCCAGGGGTGATACGGAGGGCGAGAGGGAGAGCCAGGGGTGATACGGAGGGCGAGAGGTAGAGCCAGGGGTGATACGGAGGGCGAGCCAGGGGTGATACGGAGGGCGAGCCAGGGGTGATACGGAGGGCGAGAGGGAGAGCCAGGGGTGATACGGAGGGCGAGAGGGAGAGCCAGGGGTGATACGGAGGGCGAGAGGGAGAGCCAGGGGTGATACGGAGGGCGAGAGGGAGAGCCAGGGGTGATACGGAGGGCGAGAGGGAGAGCCAGGGGTGATACGGAGGGCGAGAGGGAGAGCCAGGGGTGATACGGAGGGCGAGGGGGAGAGCCAGGGGTGATACGGAGGGCGAGGGGGAGAGCCAGGGGTGATACGGAGGGCGAGGGGGAGAGCCAGGGGTGATACGGAGGGCGAGGGGGAGAGCCAGGGGTGATACGGAGGGCGAGGGGGAGAGCCAGGGGTGATACGGAGGGCGAGAGGGAGAGCCACGGGTGATACGGTGTGCGAGAGGGAGAGCCAGGGGTGATACGGAGAGCGAGAGGGAGAGCTAGGGGTGATACGGAGGGCGAGAGGGAGAGCCAGGGGTGATACGGAGGGCGAGAGGGAGACCCAGGGGTGATACGGAGGGCGAGAGGGAGACCCAGGGGTGATACTGAGGGCGAGAGGGAGAGCCAGGGGTGATACGGAGGGCGAGAGGGAGAGCCAGGGGTGATACGGAGGGCGAGAGGGAGAGCCAGGGGTGATACGGAGGGCGAGACAGGGGTGATACGGAGGGCGAGCCAGGGGTGATACGGAGAGCGAGAGGGAGAGCCAGAGGTGATACGGAGGGCGAGCCAGGGGTGATACGGAGGGCGAGCCAGGGGTGATACGGAGGGAGAGCCAGGGGTGATACGGAGGGAGAGAGGGAGAGCCAGGGGTGATACGGAGGGCGAGAGGGAGAGCCAGGGGTGATACGGAGGGCGAGAGGGAGAGCCAGGGGTGATACGGAGGGCGAGAGGGAGAGCCAGGGGTGATACGGAGGGCGAGGGGGAGAGCCAGGGGTGATACAGAGGGCGAGGGGGAGAGCCAGGGGTGATACAGAGGGCGAGGGGGAGAGCCAGGGGTGATACGAAGGGCGAGAGGGAGAGCCAGGGGTGATACGGAGGGCGAGAGGGAGAGCCAGGGGTGATACGGAGGGCGAGAGGGAGAGCCAGGGGTGATACGGAGGGCGAGAGGGAGAGCCAGGGGTGATACGGAGGGCGAGAGGGAGAGCCAGGGGTGATAGGGAGGGCGAGAGGGAGAGCCAGGGGTGATACGGAGGGCGAGAGGGAGAGCCAGGGGTGATACGGAGGGAGAGAGGGAGAGCCAGGGGTGATACGGAGGGCGAGAGGGAGAGCCAGGGGTGATACGGAGGGCGAGAGGGCGAGCCAGGGGTGATACGGAGGGCGAGCCAGGGGTGATACGGAGGGCGAGCCAGGGGTGATACGGAGGGCGAGAGGGAGAGCCAGGGGTGATATGGAGGGCGAGAGGGAGAGCTAGAGAGAGTCAGGGGTTATATGGAGAGCTAGAGAGAGTCAGGGGTTATATGGAGCACCAGAGAGAGAGAGTCAGGGGTTATATGGAGCACCAGAGAGAGAGAGTCAGGGGTTATATGGAGCACCAGAGAGAGAGAGTCAGGGGTGATATGGGGTGCGACTCTCCCCAGGGCGGATGCTCCACTCACCTTGATGGATTCAGCCTGAGCTTCAGCTTCTGTCACCAGCTTCAGTCTGTAGGCGAGAGAGACAGTAAGACGCGGCAGAGACCGCACTCGCTCCCTGCTCCCCCTCTTCTTCATCGCTCCCCCCTTCCTCCCCCCACAACTCCTCTCATCCTAACACTTCCTTCTAACCCCTTTATCTGACCTCACATCTCTCTCCCCCAGTTTCTCCAGCCTCTATCTCTCCCACCTGGTTCTCCTGCTCACCTCGGCCAGTTTCTCCAGACGGTATCTCTCCCTACCCCCTTTCTCCCCACGGTTCTCCCCCTCACCACTGCGCAGCAGCCAGTTTCTCCCCCTCACCTCTGCGCCTCGGGCCAGTTTCTCCCCCTCACCTCTGCGCCTCGGCCAGTTTCTCCCCCTCACCTCTGCGCCTCGGCCAGTTTCTCCCCCTCACCTCTGCGCCTCGGCCAGTTTCTCCCCCTCACCTCTGAGCCTCGGCCAGTTTCTCCCCCTCACCTCTGCGCCTCGGCTAGTTTCTCCCCCTCACCTCTGAGCCTCGGCCAGTTTCTCCCCCTCACCTCTGCGCCTCGGCCAGTTTCTCCCCCTCACCTCTGCGCCTCGGCCAGTTTCTTCCCCCTCACCTCTGCGCCTCGGGCCAGTTTCTTCCCCCTCACCTCTGCGCCTCGGGCCAGTTTCTCCCCCTCACCTCTGCGCCTCGGCCAGTTTCTCCCCCTCACCTCTGCGCCTCGGCCAGTTTCTCCCCCTCACCTCTGCGCCTCGGCCAGTTTCTCCCCCTCACCTCTGCGCCTCGGCCAGTTTCTTCCCCCTCACCTCTGCAGCCCTCGGCCAGTTTCTTCCCCCTCACCTCGGCCAGTTTCTCCCCCTCACCTCTGCGGCTCGGCTAGTTTCTCCCCCTCACCTCTGCGCCTCGGCCAGTTTCTCCCCCTCACCTCTGCGCCTCGGCCAGTTTCTCCCCCTCACCTCTGCGGCTCGGCTAGTTTCTCCCCCTCAGCTCTGCGCCTCGGCCAGTTTCTCCCCCTCACCTCTGCGCCTCGGCCAGTTTCTTCCCCCTCACCTCTGCGCCTCGGGCCAGTTTCTCCCCCTCACCTCTGCGCCTCGGCCAGTTTCTCCCCCTCACCTCTGCGCCTCGGCCAGTTTCTCCCCCTCACCTCTGCGCCTCGGCCAGTTTCTTCACCCTCACCTCTGCGACTCGGCCAGTTTCTCCCCCTCACCTCTGCGCCTCGGCCAGTTTCTCCCCCCTCACCTCTGCGCCTCTCGCCAGTTTCTCCCCCTCACCTCTGCGCCTCTCGCCAGTTTCTCCCCCTCACCTCTGAGCCTCGGCCAGTTTCTCCCCCTCACCTCTGCGCCTCGGCCAGTTTCTCCCCCTCACCTCTGCGCCTCGGCCAGTTTCTCCCCCTCACCTCTGCGCCTCGGCCAGTTTCTCCCCCTCACCTCTGCGCATCGGCCAGTTTCTCCCCCTCACCTCTGCGCATCGGCCAGTTTCTCCCCCTCACCTCTGCGCCTCGGCCAGTTTCTCCCCCTCACCTCTGCGCATCGGCCAGTTTCTCCCCCTCACCTCTGCGCATCGGCCAGTTTCTCCCCCTCACCTCTGCGCCTCGGCCAGTTTCTCCCCCTCACCTCTGCGCCTCGGCCAGTTTCTCCCCCTCACCTCTGCGCATCGGCCAGTTTCTCCCCCTCACCTCTGCGCATCGGCCAGTTTCTCCCCCTCACCTCTGCGCATCGGCCAGTTTCTCCCCCTCACCTCTGCGCCTCGGCCAGTTTCTCCAGCCGGTATCTCTCGGCATCGGCGGGTTTCTTTATCATGGCCTCCAGCTCCTTCTCCTTTCGGCTGATCTCCTGCTCCTGGAGCTGGATCTGCTGAGTCCTCTCCACCACCTGGACCTGGACCTTCTGCTCCTCTATCTTCTGCTTGGTCTTAGCAACCTGCGGGGCGGCACATGATGGGGCGGGTGACTCAGTGACACCCAAAAAAGGGATTTATTTGTCTGCCCCCTCACCACACGGTCATACTCATTACCTGCAGCTGATACGCCATGTCGCTCTCCGCTTTCCGCGTGTTCACCTCCATATCGTACGTGGCTTTCTTCAGTTCAAAGTCCCTCTGCGCCTTCGCCATCTCGATCTCATTCACATACTGCGCCGACACCTTGGCCTGCATGGCCTCCGCCTCCTGCGCACAGACAACCGCACAACACCCCGTTACTAATCACACAGCCCCACCCATATATGTTTTCATGTGGGACCTCTTCCGTGTCCCTTTACTGTACAGACGGCACTGTGTGGGAGGTAAAGAAAGAGAAAGAAAGAAAGAGACACAGAGGGAAAAAGAGAGAGACTGAGAAAGGTAAAGAAAGAAAGGATGAGAATGAAAGAAAGAGAGAGAGCTGTATGATAGGGGTGTATTTTATCTGTCAGGGAGGAGTCACATAGATTGGTTAGATAACTTAATCTGATTTAAATTGACACCACACCCAGACAGCTTGATAAGCACAAAGCTATCCTGATGGTTAATTAAGCCAGGCTTTTAGGTAGATTTGACTCCTCCAATGTAATTTTGATTCCTAACCTTGATGCCCGCATCTCTCTTGGCCACGGCCTCCCCCATCCTGGCATCTTTCTGCACTTGGGCTGTCCGTGCTTTTCCCAGGGAGTGAAGGTAATCCTAAGGGAGTCAAAAGGCCAAAATTGAGCATTTGAGGTTTTGATTCTCAAACGAAAAAAAAGGCAAAAATAATAAAGTAAAAAAAAAAAAAAAAAAAAAAAAAAACATAAATAAATAAAAAAAATTGTAAAAAAAAAAAAAAAAAAAAAAAAAAAAAAATATATATATATATATATACTGAGGATCGGCAGTAACCGTGAAACAGTACTGTATGTGGTTAAGTGACCTGGTTTGTGAAAAATCCATCCGTTGCTATGCCTAAAACTGTGAAATACAGTAAACATATGCTTTAAAGGAGCCATGTTTAAAATGGTTTGGATTGACAGAGTGATGGTGCATTATGTGGCCTCATTTGCATGTCCCGCCCAGTTTTCCCAGACTGCAGTGCATATACTGTATTTCTGAGAAATTTGAGCAGGAAATAAGTTTTTATCAACTTATTTTTAGACATTCAAGTGGAATCACTAATGTACTATTCCTTAGCCCACCATATGTGAAATAATTGCTATATATATAAAAATATATATATATATATAAAACAGAGCAAAAAATAAAAATACAGTAATGCAAAACCAGTTTAAAGACCCAAAAATATGGAAAGATAAAATAAAAAATAAATAAATAAAAAAAATAATAATAATTATATATATATATATATATATATATATATATATATATATATACACTGTATGTATAAATGACATATATATCAAAAAGAAAATAAAGCAAATTTTAAAAATAAGAACATCCAGTTTCAAGACCCAAAATTATATATGGAAAGTTAAAATGAAAAACAAGGAGTAAAAAAAAAAAAAAAGTCAAAGAGAATAAAACTAATTTTTCAGTTTCAAAACACAAATAGTATAGTTATACTTCAAAAATGGATAGTTGAAACATAAAAAAGGAAAATAAATAAAAAATAAATAAATAAACCAATATATATATATATATATATATATATATATATATATATATATATATATATAGTAAAAAAATGAAAATAGTACTATTTAAAAAAAGTTGAAACAGAATAAGAAAAAAAGAAGTCAAAACTGAAAAAAAAAAAAAAAAAAAAAAAAAAAAAGATAAAAATGGTCAAAAACCTAAAAAATACTAAAACTTAAAAAATGGAAAGTTGAAACAAAAAAGGTAATAAAAAATAAATAATAAAGCAAAGCGAGGGACGCAGTTTGGTCAGCAAATGGGCTGCATTTGCGGAAGGTGGAGGCGCCAACGTCGGCTGCAATGAGCTGAAGGCTCATTGCAGGCCGCAAATGCAGTCCTTCGCACAGCATGTGGCCGCATTTGCTGAGGTGGAAGCTCTACGGCGCCTCACAAGCGGTTACAAACACCCACACAAGCGCCACTTTAACAAAATAGATCTTACACGCAATCAATAAATACGAACCGCAGCTCTTAGAAAACGCAAAAGTTACAGATTTCGCCACAAAAAATACAAGACTTAGAAAAAAAAACATTACGAACTCGCAAAATTACGACCTTAACTGCCAAACCGCGCGCACCTGAAAACATTAAAAACACAATAAATACACACAAAAAATACATAAAAAGCTTTCCCACAGCAAGGGGGACCCCCAGGACCTCTGCAAGTGAAGTTACACCTCAATTTAAGACAAATTCCAGAGTTTAGACACACGAAAATCCCCTAAGCGAAGCGAAGAGAAAAAATGGCCGCCGAACAAAACGAAAACGAGGCTACACGACCCTAAAGACGCAAAACACCACCAAGCACAGACGGATTTTCCAAAAAGCCGTACGAGGTACAAGATACACTCTTACCAAGGACGCTAAATCATACACACCCGCGTACCACGTACACATTAGCCGCCATTTTACAACACTAACTTACACAATGCGGAAGTACCCAGCTACAGCAACGGCTTCCCCTCGCGCACGCAGCCTATTTACACTACACACTGCACACATTGCTGACACTTACACCTCAGCTCCACAACACTGCAAATCTACATTGTATGCTGCAGGAACATCAAAACAGATTGTCAGCTCTTCAGCACAATGCTTCCTGCATATATTACTTCCAAATAGGTAAAGTATATTCATTTATTAATTATTTAATTGGCATACAAAAAAAAAAGTATTGCAATAAGCACAAAAGACATTCACTGCGCGCCTAACAATGAGCGCCAACGCTGCTCATAGCACACAAAACTACACCAGGGGACAGCCTTGCAATAAGCGCAAAAAGCAGATCAGCGCCGACCTCCAATTCCTCATCGAAGGAGCCGCTGAGTGTCGTTACCTGGTCATCGTGAATGTCCTTCAGAGTGTAGCTAACGACGCTGATCCCCATGTTAACGAGGTCAGACGAGGCCACCTTGAACACTTGCTCTGAGAATTTCTGTCTGTCCTTATAGATTTCCTGGGAAGGAGAAGAGATAGGTGAGGGAAGGATGAAGCAGTGAGTAATAGTACTGCTTTTACCGGTTTGCCTCAAGGAAGCAATTTCAACCTATCTTGGCACAAAAAGTTCACTTGACAAATCCTTATATTGACCCTGGATATATTTATATAAGGTCACCATATCCCCTCTTAGACGTCTCCAATAAGTCTAATTTGGTTAGTCTTGCTTCACAACTTACCCCACCATGCCCCTTATTTGTTTTGTTGCCCTTCTCTGTACTTTTAAATACATGCTAATATTTTAATTGCCTTTCCAGCTGCTACCTGACACTGAGCACTGTTGAGTCTTTGGATAAACTTAAGGAACTGTTCTGTGCCTGTCTAAATCACAAGTACGTCATTTATGTATCTTATCCAAAGCTCAGTTAGATATGCCAAGTCTTGACTTATTTCAGTGAAGACTATGCCATTCTCCAACCACCCAAGGGGTTTGCCGTTTCTCCTGTTCAGGGTAGAATTGCCTGGTATTTTGGGGCTGCATCACTTTATTGAATGAGACCAGACTGATATGCCAAAGGATATTTCTCCAACCCAAAGCTTGAGTAGCGTCTACCCCAGCCATGTCGGCTCTGCACTATAGCTTCATTAGAAGGCTGACGCACGTTTCACAACAGCTTTTCAGTTGGAACTTGTCTGGGGCAATGGGCATTCCTCCATGAGTGCCCTAACTTAACGTTGAATGGGGCATTAACTGTATATGTCAGTTTATATTAATAATGGGCAACCAATACTGATAATTACTAATAAAAATGTAGGGTATAATTGTCCGTAGATCCACGTGCTTTAATTAGAAGCAATGAGCGTAAGAAAAGCCTCCCATTTGTGGGCTAACCTCCACTGTCATGTGAGCCATGATGGCACGCTGGTGACCCTCCAGAGTCTCGAGAGCAATGTGGGCCACCTCATTCTCAGACTTCCCGAGGAACATCTGACAGGCGGCCGCCAACATCTCCTTGTTCTGGCCCTGGATCTTCACCTGTGGACAATAAAATACTGAGTGAATGAGAGGAGGGCAAGAAGAGAAGAGATATGAAGCTAATTAACACTCTAGAGGAAGAATGGAGAATGTGAAAAGGAGGTTGGTAGATAAAAATAAAAATGTCTGCAAGAGATGGGGTGAGGAGGATCAAGAGAAGGTGAATGTATGAAAAGGTAGGGGATGACCAAGATAGAAAGGAGAGGTGGAGAGAGAAGAGAAGTTGGGAGCGGAAATAAGAATGAAGGGTAAGTGACAATGTGAGGAGGAAAAGAGGGTGAGGGTGGACGACAAAAATGGCACAGACTGATGAAGAAGAACCCAATGAACAAGAAGAAGAGGATACAATTCCAAGGTAGAGCAGGAAGAGAAGGTGGGATGATAAGGAAGTAGTGTAATGTAACAGGGAAAATAAAAGAGTGAGGACTGGAGAAAGAAGAGCTCTCAAGATGAGATGCAAGGGATGTGGACAAGATTGAATGGAAGAGAAGGACCAAAGTCGGAGGATATGATGAGGAAGAGATACCTACAAGAAGATGATACCAAGAGGAAGGGATGTCCACAAGGATTGAGGTTAAGACAAAGAGGTAGTGAGGGCATTACACTTGGTTGGAGAACTAAATAAGGAAAAAAAAGAATGCACAAGACTGGAGGATGAGATGATGAGCAGGGGCCAGAAGTTATCATTTTGAAGAAGAGCACACAAAGTAGAAGGACGATATGACAAGGAAGGGGAGAATGTTGAAGGATCAGCCAGTTTAAGAAGAAAGGGCACGCAAAACCAGAAATACATCTAGAGGACAAGATGTAGAGGGAGGACAACTCTCAAGACGGGAGAACAGTATAAGAAGAACTCCCAAGAATGGGGTGAATAACATGGGGTAAGGAGAGCCCTCTAGATTTAAGGATGTAACAACAATTGAGGAGTGTTCTTAATATTGGAGGACACGATGAGGTGAAATGTGTCATATCCAAAAGTTGGAGGATAAGGTAGAGTAGAACTGGACATCAAGAGGTTGGGGGACACAAAAAGTTGGAATGGGTCAATCAAAGGTTGAAGGACACAACCAATAGAATGGGCCGCCGCAAGGTGAGAGGACAAGTTGAGGAGTTAGTTACCGTACGAGCTTGCAGACAAGATAAGAAAAAAAGGGTAATGCTCAAGGTTGGAAGACAAGATTAGGATGAGACGTACATAAGATCAGTTATGAAGATGATCACATCTAGGAAGACGAGAAACTCAAAACTTGAGGATGGGACAAAGGGAAGGGGAGTGCAGAAGGTCACAGTAAGAGAGGAGTAGGAAAGGAGGCACTAAAGTCCAGTCTATAAGAGGTTGCAAAGGTGACAACTCAAGGACAAGGTTTGATAAAGAGATAGACACTCCCTTACCTGAGCAATGCCAGTCACAGAGATGGGCACCCCATGGCGGGTATACACCTTCTCACTCTTTACATTCAAGGTTAGAGTGTTCAAGGAGATCCTAATGGATCAAAAAATTAGTTAATGTGAGAAATAGATAGACGGACGGATGGACGGACGGATCTTACTCACCTCTGTATTTGCTGTATACAGGGCAGGACAAAGACGCGACCCCCGGCAATCATCACAGGAGGACTGCGACAAAACCCTGGGGAGAGAAAGGGGTGAGGGGAGGCTAGCACTGCCACTGTGTACATGTCATGGTGTACCAGTGTGTGAGGAGGGGGCACTTGTACCCTATACCATGTTATTAAAATATACAGAAAGAAGAACAGCTTTTCTTATAGATAAATAGTGCTGCCCTATACACGTTTCGCCCCTCTGGCTTCATCAAGTAACTCCTCCACAGTGACGTCGTACTTGTATTGGCGAAACGCACATGACATCATCAAAGCAAGCCACACCAAGAACTTCTATTCAAAGTCACACGTACCTCCTCCATAGTGGCGTCATACTCATATCAGCAAAACGCTTATCAGGCACTAGGGCCCACTTCATGTTTTTTCCTTTTTGTATAAGAAATAATATTCTTATGTGTAATCTAATTGTATAATATAATATTAAAGCCAAGGGGAGCACCATAATAACTATTCTTTTCATGTATTTTAATAGCACTGTATCGTTAAAGAATTGGTACCACTATACTAACTGTTTTTTTATTTTTTTATTTATAATTTATAATAACGAGGTGGAACTTTTAATTAGTTAATTACTGTACCTGATACCACCATGGCCTCGTTGGGTCCACATGTATAGAACACCATCTGTAAGAAATAGAGTAAAGGAACATATGACCTCAAGTAACCACAACGGCTCAGTACAGGCGCAATATACCCACAGGTCACATGACCTCTTATTACACAACTCTGCCTGGAAGGCATATGATAAGTATGATCAGATAGATAGATAGAGACAGAGTAATAGAGAGACAATGAGAGAGACAGACAGGAAAATGGAAAGGTAGATAAAACAGGCAGCTAAATTCCAAATCTATGTACAACAATATCTAAAAGTTAGGAGCCATAAGATTTTACAGGAGCCGGACAGGCTGGTATCTGGGAGCCTGGAGGGAAGAGCTGCAGAGAGCTGCATTATACTATGGAAACACAATTTAGGTGTCGTGTTTATATATCACATCTCAAAGTTGTCGTAATTGTGAGTTGTCATCACGCAATGTTAAAAAATTCTAGTAACACTCGGTAACACTTGGCCCGAGCCGGTACCACTCGGTAACACTTAGCCCAAGCCGGTACCACTCGGTACCACTTAGCCCAAGCCGGTACCTCGCGGTAACACTTAGCACATGCCGGTAACACTTAGCCCAAGCCGGTACCACTCGGTAACACTTAACCCAAGCCGGTACCACTCGGTAACACTTAGCCCAAGCCGGTACCACTCGGTAACACTTAGCCCAAGCCGGTACCACACGGTAACACTTAGCCCAAGCCGGTAATAGCCGGTAACACTTAGCCCAAGCCGGTACCACTCGGTAACACTTAGCCCAAGCCGGTAACACTTAGCCCAAGCCGGTAACACTCGGTAACACTTAGCCCAAGCCGGTAACACTTGGTAACCCTTAGCCCAAGCCAGTAACACTTGGTAACCCTTAGCCCAAGCCAGTAACAATTGGTAACCCTTAGCCCAAGCCAGTTACACTCGGTAACACTCGGTAACCCTTAGCGCAAGCCAGTAACCCTTAGCGCAAGCCAGTAACACTCGGTAACCCTTAGCGCAAGCCAGTAACACTCGGTAACCCTTAGCGCAAGCCAGTAACACTCGGTAACCCTTAGCGCAAGCCAGTAACACTCGGTAACCCTTAGCGCAAGCCAGTAACACTCGGTAACCCTTAGCCCAAGCCAGTAACACTCGGCAACCCTTAGCGCAAGCCAGTAACACTCGGTAACCCTTAGCGCAAGCCAGTTACCCTTAGCGCAAGCCAGTTACCCTTAGCGCAAGCCAGTTACCCTTAGCGCAAGCCAGTTACCCTTAGCGCAAGCCAGTAACTCTTAGCCCAAGCCAGTAACCCTTAGCCCAAGCCAGTAACCCTTAGCCTAAGCCAGTAACCCTTAGCCCAAGCCAGTGACCCTGGGGGGAGAGGCTTGCCATGTGTCTCGAAGGTGCTCATTTCGAAGCATGAAAGTGGCTCCTCGCGGGGCTCGCGATGAGCACCAAAAGGCATGGAGGTTAAGTAGACGTGGGGGGGGGGGGGGCTAAGAGGGGCCATATCCTTGCATTGTGTGGCAAACAGCATTGCCAGTGACGGGCAAGTCACTAGTAAAATATATATATATATATACACACACACACCATCCCAAAGCCACCTCTCCCCCATTCCCGTCAAACACCTCCCCGGGCTCCTAGCCTTCCCACCCTTCCCTCAGATTAATCCCCCTCCTGGAATATCTACACCAGCTAATGATATTTTGTCTGCCAGAGAACTGCAGAGAGGGCGGATAAAGTGAATTAGTCCTAATGTCCCAGCATGCACCAGTACAACAGGGCTGTGCACCGAGACACATGCCGTATAATAATACACATATATGTATATCATTTGTCTGTGGGAATTTCCCCGAAGTCTGCATCAAGGATTGTATTGTGTGTGTGTGTGTATATATATATATATATATATATATATTGTGACACAGATGTACATATGTATATGCACACATGTATATGTGCGTATCTATATTATATATAAATACATATACACCCATTTCTACAGATGTAAACAAACACATGCATCCACCCCACACGCCCAATAACAACACACCCCACTAATGATATAATAATACATCTATATATACACCCATGCCCATATCACTATGTATACACATATACAGGATCACATTAAACAGATAGATAATATAACACACCCCACTAATGATATAATAATACATCTATATATACACCCATGCCTATATCACTATGTATACACATATACAGGATCATCTTACACAGATAGATAATACAACACACCCCACTATTGATATAATACATCCATACATGCCAGTGCCTATATCACTATGTATATACACTCAGGATCAGATTACACAACACATAGATAATAAAACACCCCCTCCCCAGCACCTTGTTATGAGTGGTGAAGGTCACCTTGCAGTATCCAGTAGTGATGGGATTATATATGTCTTTATTTCTTGTTTTTCCTTCCTCCTGTGTTTATTCCTCTCTCTCTCTCTCTCTCTCTCTCTATCCCCCAGCTCCACCCTGTCCCCTCCTCCCCCCAACACCAGGAGATGACCAGAGAGTCCACATGGGGGGAAGAGGCCCAGCAGCGCCCTCTAGTGCAGGGGCGGACTTACTGCATGTGCTGGAATATATACAGTATATAGTATAATGCTTACACTGGGACTGGGTATAGATTATTATAATAGTAACTAAAGACTTGCCCGTCCAAAAATGACGGTAAGAAAATTGTAAGCCAGGGAATGCTGTTTGCCACACAATGTAAGGCTTTTGGTCCTCTGAATACCTTCGGCGCTCATTGCAAGCCTCTCTCCATGGTGTATTTTTGGTCTTGTGAACTCCTTCGGTGCTCATTGCAAGCCTGGCTACATTCCTGGTTAAAAGTCTTATGTGCCTGGCGGTGTTTTTGCGTGGTTTGGGGTTGTGTAGCCTTGTTTTCATTTTTTCCGGTGGCCATTTTTTTTTTTGCTTAGGCGATTTTCGAGTGGCTAAACTCTTAAAATTCTACTTAAATTCACGTGCAACCTCACTCCCAGGCGTCCTGGATGTCCCCCCGTGGTCTGTGTGATTTTTTATTTGTCTGTTTTTGTTTTTATTTTTTGTGTTTTTCGTGTTTTTGGATGTGCGCGGTTCGGCCGTTAACTTCGTATTTTTTGTACCTCGTATTATTATTTTTTTTCAAAGTGCCGCGGGCCGTAATTTTTTAAGGCGATTTTTACAAAGTGCTACGGGTCTCGCACTGTGAATTGTGTAATTGAGCGTTGTGTTGATCTGTAGTCCCGTGGTTCTTAGGTATAATGCTTAAGTCGTGTGTTCGGTCGTAGGGATGAGCGCCTATGGCGCTTATCTCCACCAGCGCAGTGAGCGCCTTCAGCACTCGTTGCCTAAGTCGTACGCGGTCATAGGGATGAGCGCCTATGGCGCTCATCTCCACCAGTGCAAGGAGTGCCTTCTGTGCTCCTTGCCTGGCCGCAACCGCTTTGCGAGCCCGCAGTTTTAACATTGCGTTACCAACAGATCTTGGCAAGCCTGCGCTACTGAGAACTATATATGTGATAATAATATCTATCTATCTATCTACCTAGGACCTTTCCTGTTTTATGCTAGCATACGCGCACACTCGCTGGGAGGCCTGACCCTAAACCTAACCCCCTAACCCTAAGTCCCTAACCCCCTACACCCCTTGCCGGCCCTAACCCTAATCATAACCCCATAGACCCCTTGTCGACCCTAACCCCCTACACCCCTTGCCGGCACCAATCCTAACCCCCTAACCCTAAGCCCTTTCCGACCCTAACCCTGTAAACCTAACCCGGAAACCCCTAACAACTTACCGGCCACAAGGAGATAGCTTCATCATCGCAGGGCAGTGCAGCATGCGTGCGTGCACATAACAGATGCACGTGCACGTGTGATAGCATAAAACAGGAAAGCAGCTCTATCTCTATCTATCTATCTATCTATCTATCTATCTATCTATCTATCTATCCCTCTATCTATCTATCTATCTATCTATCTATCTATCTATCTATCAGTCTATCTATCTATCTATCTATCTATCTATCTATCTATCCCTCTATCTATCTCTATCTATCTATCTATCTATCTATCTATCTATCTATCTATCCCTCTATCTATCTATCTATCTATCTATCTATCTATCTATCTATCTATCTATCTATCTATCTATCTATCCCTCTATCTATCTATCTATCTATCTATCTATCTATCTATCTATCTATCTATCTATCTATCTATCCCTCTATCTATCTATCTATCTATCTATCTATCTATCTATCCCTCTATCTATCTATCTATCTATCTATCTATCTATCTATCTATCTATATCTATCTATCTCTATCTATCTATATCTATATCTATCTCTATCTATCTATCTATCCCTCTATCTATCTATCTATCTATCTATCTATCTATCTATCT
Source organism: Discoglossus pictus (assembly GCA_027410445.1). NCBI lineage: Eukaryota > Metazoa > Chordata > Amphibia > Anura > Alytidae > Discoglossus > Discoglossus pictus. The sequence goes on from CM050170.1 coordinate 13,283,674, forward strand.
ATCTATCTATCTATCTATTATCTATCTATCTCTATCTATCTATCTATCTATCTATCTATCTATCTATCTATCTATCTATCCCTCTATCTATCTATCTATCTATCTATCTATCTATCTATCTATCTATCTATCTATCTCTATCTATCTATATCTATCTATCTCTATCTATCTATCTATCTATCTCTATCTATCTATCGATATCTATTTATCTATCTTTCTATCTATCTATCTCTATCTATCTATCTATCTCTATCTATCTATCTATATCTATCTATCTCTATCTATCTATCTATCTATATCTATCTATCTATCTCTATCTATCTATCTATCTATTTATCTATCAATGTGTCTATCTATCTATCTATCTATCTATCTCTATCTATCTATATCTATTTATCTATCTTTCTATTTATCTATCTATATCTATCTATCTATCTCTATCTATCTATCTATCTATCTCTATCTATCTATCTATATCTATTTATCTATCTTTCTATCTATTTATCTATCTATCTATCTATCTATCTATCTATTTATCTATCTATGTGTCTATCTATCTATCTCTATCTATCTATCTATCTATCTATTTATCTATCTATGTGTCTATCTATCTATCTATCTCTATCTATCTATCTATATCTATTTATCTATCTTTCTATTTATCTATCTATATCTATCTATCTATATCGAACTATCTATCTATCTCTATCTATCTATCTATCTATCTATCTATCTATCTATCTCTATCTACCTATCTATCTATCTCTATCTATCTATCTATATCTATTTATCTATCTTTCTATCTATCTATCTCTATCTATCTATCTATATCTATTTATCTATCTTTCTATTTATCTATCTATATCTATCTATCTATCTATCTATCTATCTATCTATCTATCTATGTCTATCTATATCGAACTATCTATCTATCTATCTATCTATCTCTATCTATCTATCTATATCTATTTATCTATCTTTCTATTTATCTATCTATATCTATCTATCTATCTATCTATCTATCAATCTCTATCTATCTATCTCTATCTATTTATCTATCTTTCTATCTATCTAGTGATCTATATTTTTTTATTTAACTTGTTAGTCTTTTCCCTGTAAATAGTTAAAAACAAGAGACGGAGGGAGAAAGAATGGAGATAGAGAGAGTGGAAGAAAGGGGGGGGGGGAGAGGGAAGGAGAGAGAGAGGATCTGAGATAGAGAGGGAGGGAGAGATAGGATGGAGAGGGAGCAAGAGAGGGGGAGGGAGGTAGAGAGAGTATGGGAGGGAGAGAGGGGAGAGATGGAGGCAGAAAGAGCGGGAAAGGGACTGAGGCAGAGAGGGAGGAGGAGAGAGCACACAGAGCGCAGAGAGAGAGAGCATGCACACACTCTCTGCGAGCCTTGCAATGAGCGCCTTCAGCACCAATTGCCGGCCTCATAGTGAGCGCCCTTGGCGCCCATTGCGGGCCTCCCGTCACAAATTATGGTATAATATTTAATCCCCCCACCTCCCTGTGTCTCTTCTGCCACTCCCTCCCCATTTCTCTTTACCCCTCTCTCCCTCCCCGTGTCTCTTTCCCCCTCTCCCTCCCTGTGTCTCTTTCCCCCTCTCCCTCCCCTGTGTCTCTTTCCCCCTCTCCCTCCCCTGTGTCTCTTTACCCCCTCTCCCTCCCCATGTCTCTTTCCCCCTCTCCCTCCCCTGTGTCTCTTTACCCCCTCTCCCTCCCCATGTCTCTTTCCCCCCTCTCCCTCCCTGTCTCTTTCCCCCTCTCCCTCCCCTGTGTCTCTTTACCCCCTCTCCCTCCCCATGTCTCTTTCCCCCTCTCCCTCCCTGTGTCTCTTTCCCCCTCTCCCTCCCTGTGTCTCTTTCCCCCTCTCCCTCCCCCGTGTCTCTTTCCCCCTCTCCCTCCCCTGTGTCTCTTTACCCCCTCTCCCTCCCCATGTCTCTTTACCCCCTCTCCCTCCCCATGTCTCTTTCCCCCTCTCCCTCCCCTGTGTCTCTTTACCCCCTCTCCCTCCCCCGTGTCTCTTTCCCCCTCTCCCTCCCCTGTGTCTCTTTACCCCCTCTCCCTCCCCATGTCTCTTTCCCCCTCTCCCTCCCCCATGTCTCTTTACCCCCTCTCCCTCCCCATGTCTCTTTCCCCCTCTCCCTCCCTGTGTCTCTTTCCCCCTCTCCCTCCCCCGTGTCTCTTTCCCCCTCTCCCTCCCCTGTGTCTCTTTACCCCCTCTCCCTCCCCATGTCTCTTTCCCCCTCTCCATCCCTGTGTCTCTTTGCCCCCTCTTCCTCATTTGCCAACATACATCTTTTTGTAGATATGAACGCGCTGGTTTATTTCCTGCGCATGTGCAAACGCGCCGCCGCCATGCTTGTTAACCATTTGCTAATCACAGAACTCTCTCTGCCCTGGGTTCTGACTGTCACAGGGACGTTATGCTGCTGGTGGTTGCCATGGTTACCGGGTTACCTCAGGCCTAGCTTGCAGTGCTTATCCTGGTCACATTGTGTTCGTGGAGTGAAAGCCGGGCCCACGGTTTAGTCAGCTGTCTATATTATCATTTCAGGCGCTGGGAATATGAATAATATATATACACTAGCGTCTTGCCCGTCAAAAATGATGGCAATAACATTTGAAGCCATGGCCATGCTGTTTGCCACACAATGTAAGGCTTTTGCTCCTCTGAGGACCTTTGGCGCTCATTGCGAGCCTCTCCCCTCGTGTACTTCAAGTTTCCTGCTTTGCAACGATCACGACGACAGATATATAAGTATAGTGTAAAATATAAAATGTATTTAGTACAGTGAATTAATAAATTAATATTTTTTTTCTTGCTTAGCCAATTTTGGAGTGCCGATACTCGGCAAATTCGGCTTGTTTCAATGCCTCAACGGCTCACCTCGCTTTGCGAGGCTCAATTGCCGATGAGCGTCCTTGGCACTCATCGCCTAAGTGCTCTGAGGGCTTCTATGCGTTAATGGCTCTCCTCGACGAATCGCACTTTGACAATTATAATATGTGACTACATTCAAATTATATATTTTTTAATACTAATTTAAGGAATTTGAGTAAAATTCTGGTTAGTTTTTCAGGTGACAACTTATCTCTCCATCTCAGCCCTGCTCTCTATCTCCATCCCAGCCCCCTGCTCTCTCTATCTCCATCCCAGCCCCCTGCTCTCTCTATCTCCATCCCAGCCCCCTGCTCTCTCTCTCGCCATCCCAGACCCTATTCTCTCTCTCCATCCCAGCCCTACTCTCTATCTCCATCCCAGCCCTGCTCTCTATCTCCATCCCAGCCCCCTGCTCTCTCTATCTCCATCCCAGCCCCCTGCTCTCTCTATCTCCATCCCAGCCCTGCCCTCTCCCATTCCCAGCCCCCTGCTCTCTCTCTCGCCATCCCAGACCCTATTCTCTCTCTCCATCCCAGCCCTACTCTCTATCTCCATCTCAGCCCTGCCCTCTCTCCATCCCAGCCCTGCCCTCTCTCCATTTCAGCCCCTGCTCTCTCTCTCCAATCCAGCCCTGCCTCTCTCCATTTCAGCCCCTGCTCTCTCTCTCTCTCTCTCTCTATCTCTCTCTCTCTCTATCTCCATCCCAGCCCTTCCCCCTCTCCATTTCGCCCCTGCTCTCTCTTTCCAATCCAGCCCTGCCCTCTCTCCATCTCAGCCCTTCCCTCTCTCCATTTCGCCCCTACTCTCTCTTTACAATCCAGCGCTGCCCTCTCTCCATCTCAGCCCTGCCCTCTCTCCATTTCAGCCCCCTGCTCTCTATCTCCATCCCAGCCTGGCCCTCTCTCCATCCCAGCCCTCCCCTCTCTCCATCTCAGCCCGGCCCTCTCTCCATCCCAGCCCTGCCCTCTGTCCATCTCAGCCCTGCCTCTCTCCATTTCAGCCCCTGCTTTCACTCTCTCTCCATCTCAGCCATGCCCTCTCTCCATCTCAGCCCTGCTCTCTATCTCCATCCCAGCCCTGCCCTCTCCATCCCAGCCCTGCTCTTTATCTCCATCTCAGCCCTGCTCTCTATCTCCATCCCAGCCCTGCCCTCTCTCCATCCCAGCCCGGCTCTCTATCTCCATCCCAGCCCTGCCCTCTCTCCATCCCAGCCCTGCTCTCTATCTCCATCCCAGCCCTGCCCTCTCTCCATCCCAGCCCGGCTCTCTATCTCCATCCCAGCCCTGCCCTCTCTCCATCCCAGCCCTGCTCTCTATCTCCATCCCAGCCCTGCCCTCTCTCCATCCCAGCCCTGCTCTTTATCTCCATCTCAGCCCTGCTCTCTATCTCCATCCCAGCCCTGCCCTCTCTCCATCCCAGCCCGGCTCTCTATCTCCATCCCAGCCCTGCCCTCTCCATCCCAGCCCTGCTCTTTATCTCCATCTCAGCCCGGCTCTCTATCTCCATCCCAGCCCTGCCCTCTCTCCATCCCAGCCCTGCTCTCTATCTCCATCCCAGCCCTGCCCTCTCTCCATCCCAGCCCTGCCCTCTATCTCCATCCCAGCCCCTGCTCTCTCTCTCTCCATCCCAGCCCTGCCCTCTTTCCATTTCAGCTCTGCTCTCTCTATCTCCATCCCAGCCCCTGCTCTCTCTCTATCTCGGCCCCTGCTCACTCTCTCTTTATCTCAGCCCCTGCTCTCTCTGTCCAATCCAGCCCTACCCTCTCTCTATCTCAGCCCGACCCTCTCTCTATCTCAGCCTTACCCTCTCTCTATCTCAGCCTGACCCTCTCTCTATCTCAGCCCGGCCCTCTCTCTATCTCAGCCCGACCCTCTCTCTATCTCAGCCCGACCCTCTCTCTATCTCAGCCCGACCCTCTCTCTATCTCAGCCCGACCCTCTCTCTATCTCAGCCCTGCCCTCTCTCTATCTCAGCCCTGCCCTCCCTCTATCTCAGCCCTGCCCTCTCTCTATCTCAGCCCTGCCCTCTCTCTATCTCAGCCCTGCCCTCTCTCTATCTCAGCCCGACCCTCTCTCTATCTCAGCCCGACCCTCTCTCTATCTCAGCCCTGCCCTCTCTTTATCTCAGCCCGACCCTCTCTCCATCTCAGCCCTTCCCTCTCTCCATTTCGCCCCTGCTCTCTCTTTACAATCCAGCCCTGCCCTCTCTCCATTTCAACCCCCTGCTTTCTCTCTCTCTCTCTCTCCATCTCAGCCCTTCCCTCTCTCCATCTCAGCCCTTCCCTCTCTCCATATCAGCCCTGCCCTATCTCCATCTCAGCCCTTCCCTCTCTCCATTTCGCCCCCCTGCTTTCACTCTCTCTCCATCTCAGCCCTGCCCTCTCTCTATCTCAGCCCTGCCCTCTCTCTATCTCAGCCCGACCCTCTCTCTATCTCAGCCCGACCCTCTCTCTATCTCAGCCCTCTCCCTC
>CM050170.1:13289526-13418411 GCA_027410445.1 Discoglossus pictus
AGTCACTGTGCTATACCCATAGGAATACACCTCCTGTAATACACACACTGACCACAGGGAGTCACTGTGCTATACCCATAGGAATATACCTCATGTAATACACACACTGACCACAGGGAGTCACTGTGCTACACCCATAGGAATATACCTCCTGTAATACACATACTGACCACAGGGAGTCACTGTGCTATACCCATAGAATATACCTCCTGTAATATACACACTGACCACAGGGTGTCACTGTGCTACACCCATAGGAATATACCTCATGTAATACACACACTGACCACAGGGAGTCACTGTGCTATACCCATAGGAATATACCTCCTGTAATACACACACTGACCACAGGGAGTCACTGTGCTATACCCATAGGAATATACCTCCTGTACTACACACTCTGACCACAGGGAGTCACTGTGCTATACCCATAGGAATATACCTCCTGTACTACACACTGACCACAGGGAGTCACTGTGCTATACCCATAGGAATATACCTCCTGTAATATACACACTGACCACAGGGAGTCACTGTACTATACCCATAGGAATATACCTCCTGTAATACACACACTGACCACAGGGAGTCATTGTGCTATACCCATAGGAATATACCTCCTGTAATACACACACAGACCACAGGGTGTCACTGTGCTATACCCATAGGAATATACCTCCTGTAATAAACACACTGACCAAAGGGTGTCACTGTGCTATACTCATAGGAATATACCTCCTGTAATACACACACCGACCACAGGGAGTCACTGTGCTATACCCATAGGAATATACCTCCTGTAATACATACACTGACCACAGGGAGTCACTGTGCTATACCCATAGGAATACATCTCCTGTAATACACACACTGACCACAGGGAGTCACTGTGCTACACCCATAGGAATATACCTCCTGTAATACACACACAGACCACAGGGTGTCACTGTGCTATACCCATAGGAATATACCTCCTGTAATATACACACAGACCACAGGGTGTCACTGTGCTATACCCATAGGAATATACCTCCTGTAATACACACACTGACCACAGGGAGTCACTGTGCTATACCCATAGGAATATACCTCCTGTAATACACACACTGACCACAGGGAGTCACTGTGCTATACCCATAGAAATATACCTCCTGTAATAAACACACTGACCACAGGGTGTCACTGTGCTATACCCATAGGAATATATATCCTGTAATACACACACTGACCACAGGGAGTCACTGTGCTATACCCATAGGAATATACCTCCTGTAATACACATACTGACCACAGGGTGTCACTGTGCTATACCCATAGGAATATACCTCCTGTAATACACACACTGACCACAGGGAGTCACTGTGCTAAATACATAGGAATATACCTCCTGTAATACACACACTGACCACAGGGAGTCACTGTGCTATACCCATAGGAATATATCTCCTATAATACACAAACTGACCACAGGGAGTCACTGTGCTATACCCATAGGAATATATCTCCTGTAATACACACACTGACCACAGGGTGTCACTGTGCTATACCCATAGGAATATACCTCATGTAATACACACACTGACCACAGGGAGTCACTGTGCTATACCCATAGGAATATACCTCCTGTAATACACACACTGACCACAGGGAGTCACTGTGCTACACCCATAGGAATATACCTCCTGTAATACACACACTGACCACAGGGAGTCACTGTGCTACACCCATAGGAATATATCTCCTGTAATACACACACTGACCACAGGGAGTCACTGTGCTACACCCATAGGAATATACCTCCTGTAATACACACACTGACCACAGGGACTCACTGTGCTATACCCATAGGAATATACCTCCTGTAATACATACACTGACCACAGGGAGTCACTATGCTACACCCATAGGAATATACCTCCTGTAATACACACACTGACCACAGGGAGTCACTGTGCTATACCCATAGGAATATACCTCCTGTAATACACACAATGACCACAGGGAGTCACTGTGCTATACCCATAGGAATATACCTCCTGTAATACATACACTGACCACAGGGTGTCACTGTGCTATATACATAGGAATATACCTCCTGTAATACACACACTGACCACAGGGAGTCACTGTGCTATACCCATAGGAATATACCTCCTGTAATACACACACTGACCACAGGGAGTCACTGTGCTATACCCATAGGAATATACCTCCTGTAATACACACACTGACCACAGGGAGTCACTGTGCTACACCCATAGGAATATACCTCCTGTAATACACACACTGACCACAGGGTGTCACTGTGCTACACCCATAGGAATATACCTCCTGTAATACACACACTGACCACAGGGAGTCACTGTGCTATACCCATAGGAATATACCTCCTGTAATACACACACTGACCACAAGGTGTCACTGTGCTACACCCATAGGAATATACCTCCTGTAATACACACACTGACCACAGGGTGTCACTGTGCTACACCCATAGGAAAATACCTCCTGTAATACACACACTGACCACAGGGAGTCACTGTGCTATACCCATAGGAATATACCTCCTGTAATACACACACTGACCACAGGGAGTCACTGTGCTACACCCATAGGAATATACCTCCTGTAATACACACACTGACCACAGGGAGTCACTGTGCTACACCCATAGGAATATACCTCCTGTAATACATACACTGACCACAAGGTGTCACTGTGCTATACCCATAGGAATATACCTCCTGTAATACACACACTGACCACAGGGTGTCACTGTGCTATACCCATAGGAATATACCTCCTGTAATACATGCACTGACCACAGGGAGTCACTGTGCTTCACCTATAGGAATATACCTCATGTAATACACACACTGACCACAGGGAGTCACTGTGCTATACCCATAGGAATACACCTCCTGTACTACACACACTGACCACAGGGAGTCACTGTGCTATATACATAGGAATATACCTCCTGTAATACACACACTGACCACAGGGAGTCACTGTGCTATACCCATAGGAATATACCTCCTGTAATACACACACTGACCACAGGGCGTCACTGTGCTACACCCATAGGAATATACCTCCTGTAATACTTACACTGACCACAGGGTGTCACTGTGCTACACCCATAGGAATATACCTCCTGTAATACATACACTGACCACAAGGTGTCACTGTGCTATACCCATAGGAATATACCTCCTGTACTACACACACTGACCACAGGGAGTCACTGTGCTATACCCATAGGAATATACCTCCTGTAATACACACACTGACCACAGGGAGTCACTGTGCTATTATACCCATAGGAATATACCTCCTGTAATACACACACTGACCACAGGGAGTCACTGTGCTATACCCATAGGAATATACCTCCTGTAATACATACACTGACCACAGGGTGTCACTGTGCTACACCCATAGGAATATACCTCCTGTAATACATACACTGACCACAAGGTGTCACTGTGCTATACCCATAGGAATATACCTCCTGTAATACACATACTGACCACAGGGAGTCACTGTGCTACACCCATAGGAATATACCTCCTGTAATACACACACTGACCACAGGGAGTCACTGTGCTATACCCATAGGAATATACCTCCTGTAATACACACACTGACCACAGGGAGTCACTGTGCTACACCCATAGGAATATACCTCCTGTAATACACACACTGACCACAGGGAGTCACTGTGCTATACCCATAGGAAAATACCTCCTGTAATACACATACTGACCACAAGGGAGTCACTGTGCTACACCCATAGGAATATACCTCCTGTAATACACACACTGACCACAGGGAGTCACTGTGCTATACCCATAGGAATATACCTCCTGTAATACACACACAGACCACAGGGTGTCACTGTGCTATACCTATAGGAATATACCTCATGTAATACACACACTGACCACAGGGAGTCACTGTGCTATACCCACAGGAATATACCTCCTGTAATACATACACTGACCACAGGGTGTCACTGTGCTATATACATAGGAATATACCTCCTGTAATACACACACTGACCACAGGGAGTCACTGTGCTATACCCATAGGAATATACCTCCTGTAATACACCCACTGACCACAGGATGTCACTGTGCTATACATATAGGAATATACCTCCTGTAATACACACACTGACCACAGGGAGTCACTGTGCTATACCCATAGGAATATACCTTCTGTAATACACACACTGACCACAGGGAGTCACTGTGCTACACCCATAGGAATATACCTCCTGTAATACACACACTGACCACAGGGAGTCACTGTGCTATACCCATAGGAATATACCTCCTGTAATACACACACTGACCACAGGGTGTCACTGTGCTATATACATAGGAATATATCTCCTGTAATACACAAACTGACCACAGAGTGTCACTGTGCTATATACATAGGAATATACCTCCTGTAATACACATACTGACCACAGGGTGTCACTGTGCTATACCCATAGAATATACCTCCTGTAATACACATACTGACCACAGGGTGTCACTGTGCTATACTCATAGGAATATATCTCCTGTAATACACACACTGACCACAGGGAGTCACTGTGCTATACCCATAGGAATATACCTCCTGTAATACACACACTGACCACAGGGTGTCACTGTGCTATACCCATAGAATATACCTCATGTAATACACACACTGACCACAGGGAGTCACTGTGCTATACCCATAGGAATATACCTCCTGTAATACACACACTGACCACAGGGAGTCACTGTGCTATACCCATAGGAATATACCTCCTGTAATACACACACTGACCACAGGGAGTCACTGTGCTATACCCATAGGAATATACCTCCTGTAATACACACACTGACCACAGGGTGTCACTGTGCTACACCCATAGGAATATACCTCCTGTAATACACACACTGGCCACAGGGAGTCACTGTGCTATACCCATAGGAATATACCTCCTGTAATACACACACTGACCACAGGGAGTCACTGTGCTATACCCATAGGAATATACTCCTGTAATACACACACTGACCACAGGGTGTCACTGTGCTATACCCATAGGAATATACCTCCTGTAATACACACACAGACCACAGGGGGTCACTGTGCTATACCCATAGGAATATACCTCCTGTAATACACACACTGACCACAGGGTGTCACTGTGCTATACCCATAGGAATATACCTCCTGTAATACACACACTGACCACAGGGAGTCACTGTGCTATACCCATAGGAATATACCTCCTGTAATACACACACTGACCACAGGGAGTCACTGTGCTATACCCATAGGAATATACCTCCTGTGATACGTACACTGACCACAGGGAGTCACTGTGCTATACCCATAGGAATATACCTCCTGTAATACACACACTGACCACAGGGAGTCACTGTGCTATACCCATAGGAATATACCTCCTGTAATACACACACTGACCACAGGGTGTCACTGTGCTATACCCATAGGAATATACCTCCTGTAATACACATACTGACCACAGGGTGTCACTGTGCTATACCCATAGGAATATACCTCCTGTAATATACACACTGACCACAGGGTGTCACTGTGCTACACCCATAGGAATACACCTCCTGTAATACACACACTGACCACAGGGAGTCACTGTGCTATACTCATAGGAATATACCTCCTGTAATACACACACTGACCACAGGGAGTCACCGTGCTATACCCATAGGAATACACCTCCTGTAATACACACACTGACCCACAGGGTGTCACTGTGCCATACACATAGGAATATACCTCCTGTAATACACACACTGACCACAGGGAGTCACTGTGCTACACCCATAGGAATATACCTCCTGTAATACACATACTGACCACAGGGCGTCACTGTGCTATACCCATAGGAATATACCTCCTGTATTACACACACTGACCACAGGGTGTCACTGTGCTACACCCATAGGAATATACCTCCTGTAATACACACACTGACCACAGGGTGTCACTGTGCTATACCTATAGGAATATACCTCCTGTAATACACACACTGACCACAGGGAGTCACTGTGCTATACCCATAGGAATATACCTCCTGTAATACACACACTGACCACAGGGAGTCACTGTGCTATACCCATAGGAATATACCTCCTGTAATACACACACTGACCACAGGGAGTCACTGTGCTATACCCATAGGAATATACCTCCTGTAATACACACACTGACCACAGGGAGTCACTGTGCTATACCCATAGGAATATACCTCCTGTAATACACATACTGACCACAGGGAGTCACTGTGCTATACCCATAGGAATATACCTCCTGTAATACACACACTGACCACAGGGAGTCACTGTGCTATACCCATAGGAATATACCTCCTGTAATACACACACTGACCACAGGGTGTCACTGTGCTATACCCATAGGAATATACCCCCTGTAATACACATACTGATCACATGGTGTCACTGTGGTATACTTATAGGAATATACCTCCTGTGATACACAAACTGGCCACATGGTGTCACTGTCCTATACCCATAGGAATATACCTCCTGTAATGCACATACTGACCACAGGGTGTCGCGGAGCTATACCCATAGGAATATACCTCCTGTAATACACACACTGAGCACATGGTGTCACTGTGCTATACCCATAGGAATATACCTCCTGTAATACACATACTGACCACATGGTGTGACTGTGCTATACCCATAGGAATATACCTCCTGTAATACACACACTGACCACAGGGAGTCACTGTGCTATACCCATAGGAATATATCTCCTGTAATACACACACTGACCACAGGGTGTCACTGTGCTATACCCATAGGAATATACCTCCTGTAATACACACACAGACCACAGGGGGTCACTGTGCTATACCCATAGGAATATACCTCCTGTAATACACACACTGACCACAGGGTGTCACTGTGCTATACCCATAGGAATATACCTCCTGTAATACACATACTGACCACAGGGAGTCACTGTGCTATACCCATAGGAATATACCTCCTGTAATACACACACTGACCACAGGGAGTCACTGTGCTATACCCATAGGAATATACCTCCTGTGATACGTACACTGACCACAGGGAGTCACTGTGCTATACCCATAGGAATATACCTCCTGTAATACACACACTGACCCACAGGGAGTCACTGTGCTATACCCATAGGAATATACCTCCTGTAATACACACACTGACCACAGGGTGTCACTGTGCTATACCCATAGGAATATACCTCCTGTAATACACATACTGACCACAGGGTGTCACTGTGCTATACCCATAGGAATATACCTCCTGTAATATACACACTGACCACAGGGTGTCACTGTGCTACACCCATAGGAATACACCTCCTGTAATACACACACTGACCACAGGGAGTCACTGTGCTATACTCATAGGAATATACCTCCTGTAATACACACACTGACCACAGGGAGTCACCGTGCTATACCCATAGGAATACACCTCCTGTAATACACACACTGACCACAGGGTGTCACTGTGCCATACACATAGGAATATACCTCCTGTAATACACACACTGACCACAGGGAGTCACTGTGCTACACCCATAGGAATATACCTCCTGTAATACACATACTGACCACAGGGCGTCACTGTGCTATACCCATAGGAATATACCTCCTGTATTACACACACTGACCACAGGGTGTCACTGTGCTACACCCATAGGAATATACCTCCTGTAATACACACGCTGACCACAGGGTGTCACTGTGCTATACCTATAGGAATATACCTCCTGTAATACACACACTGACCACAGGGAGTCACTGTGCTATACCCATAGGAATATACCTCCTGTAATACACACACTGACCACAGGGAGTCACTGTGCTATACCCATAGGAATATACCTCCTGTAATACACACACTGACCACAGGGAGTCACTGTGCTATACCCATAGGAATATACCTCCTGTAATACACACACTGACCACAGGGAGTCACTGTGCTATACCCATAGGAATATACCTCCTGTAATACACATACTGACCACAGGGAGTCACTGTGCTATACCCATAGGAATATACCTCCTGTAATACACACACTGACCACAGGGAGTCACTGTGCTATACCCATAGGAATATACCTCCTGTAATACACACACTGACCACAGGGTGTCACTCTGCTATACCCACAGGAATATACCTCCTGTAATACACATACTGACCACAGGGTGTCACTGTGCTATACCCATAGGAATATACCTCCTGTAATACACACACTGACCACAGGGAGTCACTGTGCTATACCCATAGGAATATACCTCCTGTAATACACATACTGACCACAGGGTGTCACTGCGCTATACCCATAGGAATATACCTCCTGTAATACACACACTGACCACAGGGAGTCACTGTGCTACACCCATAGGAATATACCTCCTGTAACACACACACTGACCACAGGGTGTCACTGTGCTATACCCACAGGAATATACCTCCTGTAATACACACACTGACCACAGGGAGTCACTGTGCTATACCCATAGGAATATACCTCCTGTAATATACACACTGACCACAGGGAGTCACTGTGCTATACTCATAGGAATATACCTCCGGTAATACACACACTGACCACAGGGAGTCACTGTGCTATACCCATAGGAATATACCTCCTGTAATACACACACTGACCACAGGGAGTCACTGTGCTATACCCATAGGAATATACCTCCGGTAATACATATACTTACCACAGGGTGTCACTGTGCTATACCCATAGGAATATACCTCCTGTAATATACACACTGACCACAGGGAGTCACCGTGCTATACCCATAGGAATATACCTCCTGTAATACACACACTGACCACAGGGAGTCACTGTGCTATACCCATAGGAATATACCTCCTGTAATACATACACTGACCACAGGGAGTCACTGTGCTATACCCATAGGAATATACGTCCTGTAATACACACACTGACCACAGGGTGTCACTGTGCTATACCCATAGGAATATACCTCATGTAATACACACACTGACCACAGGGAGTCACTGTGCTATACCCATAGGAATATACCTCCTGTAATACACACACAGACCACAGGGAGTCACTGTGCTATACCCATAGGAATATACCTCCTGTAATACACATACTGACCACAGGGAGTCACTGTGCTACACCCATAGGAATATACCTCCTGTAATACACACACCGACCACAGGGAGTCACTGTGCTATACCTATAGGAATATACCTCCTGTAATACACACACTGACCACTGGGTGTCACCATAACACATAGGAATATACCTCCTGTAATACACACACTGACCACTGGGAGTCACCATAACACATAGTAATATACCTCCTGTAATACACACACTGACCACAGGGAGTCACTGTGCTACACCCATAGGAATATACCTCCTGTAATACACATACTGACCACAGGGTGTCACTGTGCTATACCCATAGGAATATACCTCCTGTAATACACACACTGACCACAGGGTGTCACTGTGCTATACCCATAGGAATATACCTCCTGTAATACACACACTGACCACAGGGAGTCACTGTGCTATATACATAGGAATATACCTCCTGTAATACACACACTGACCACAGGGAGTCACTGTGCTATACCCATAGGAATATACCTCCTGTAATGCACACACTGACCACAGGGTGTCACTGTGCTATACCCATAGGAATATACCTCCTGTAATACACCCACTGACCACAGGGAGTCACTGTGCTATACCCATAGGAATATACCTCCTGTAATGCACACACTGACCACAGGGAGTCACTGTGCTATATACATAGGAATATACCTCCTGTAATACACACACTGACCACAGGGAGTCACTGTGCTATACCCATAGGAATATACCTCCTGTAATACACACGCTGACCACAGGGTGTCACTGTGCTATACCCATAGGAATATACCTCCTGTAATACACATACTGACCACAGGGAGTCACTGTGCTATACCCATAGGAATATACCTCCTGTAATACACACACTGACCACAGGGTGTCACTGTGCTATACCCATAGGAATATACCTCCTGTAATCCACACACAGACCACAGGGAGTCACTGTGCTATACCCATAGGAATATACCTCCTGTAATACACATACTGACCACAGGGTGTCACTGTGCTATACCCATAGGAATATACCTCCTGTAATCCACACACAGACCACAGGGAGTCACTGTGCTACACCCATAGGAATATACCTCCTGTAATACACACACTGACCACAGGGAGTCACTGTGCTATACCCATAGGAATATACCTCCTGTAATACACACACTGACCACAGGGAGTCACTGTGCTATACCCATAGGAATATACCTCCTGTAATACACATACTGACCACAGGGAGTCACTGTGCTATACCCATAGGAATATACCTCCTGTAATACACACACTGACCACAGGGAGTCACTGTGCTATACCCATAGGAATATACCTCCTGTAATACATACACTGACCACAGGGAGTCACTGTGCTATACCCATAGGAATATACCTCCTGTAATACACATACTGACCACAGGGTGTCACTGTGCTATACCCATAGGAATATACCTCCTGTAATACACACACTGACCACAGGGAGTCACTGTGCTATACCCATAGGAATATACCTCCTGTAATGCACACACTGACCACAGGGAGTCACTGTGCTATACCCATAGGAATATACCTCCTGTAATACACACACTGACCACAGGGAGTCACTGTGCTATACCCATAGGAATATACCTCCTGTAATACACACACTGACCACAGGGAGTCACTGTGCTATACCCATAGGAATATACCTCCTGTAATACATACACTGACCACAGGGTGTCACTGTGCTATACCCATAGGAATATACCTCCTGTAATACACACACTGACCACAGGGAGTCACTGTGCTATACCCATAGGAATATACCTCCTGTAATACACATACTGACCACAGGGTGTCACTGTGCTATACCCATAGGAATATACCTCCTGTAATACGCACACTGACCACAGGGTGTCACTGTGCTATACCCATAGGAATATACCTCCTGTAATACACACACAGACCACAGGGTGTCACTGTGCTACACCCATAGGAATATACCTCCTGTAATACACACACTGACCACAGGGAGTCACTGTGCTATATACATAGGAATATACCTCCTGTAATACATACACTGACCACAGGGAGTCACTGTGCTATACCCATAGGAATATACCTCCTGTAATACACACACTGACCACAGGGAGTCACTGTGATATACTCATAGGAATATACCTCCTGTAATACACACACTGACCACAGGGCGTCACTGTGCTACACCCATAGGAATATACCTCCTGTAATACACACACAGACCACAGGGTGTCACTGTGCTACACCCATAGGAATATACCTCCTGTAATACACACACTGACCACAGGGAGTCACTGTGCTATATACATAGGAATATACCTCCTGTAATACACACACTGACCACAGGGAGTCACTGTGCTATACCCATTGGAATATACCTCCTGTAATACACACACTGACCACAGGGAGTCACTGTGCTATACCCATAGGAATATACCTCCTGTAATACACACACTGACCACAGGGTGTTACTGTGCTATACCCATAGGAATATACCTCCTGTAATACACACACTGACCACAGGGTGTCACTGTGCTATACCCATAGAATATACCTCCTGTAATACACACACTGACCACAGGGAGTCACTGTGCTATACCCATAGGAATATACCTCCTGTAATACACACACTGACCACAGGGTGTTACTGTGCTATACCCATAGGAATATACCTCCTGTAATACACACACTGACCACAGGGAGTCACTGTGCTATACCCAAAGGAATATACCTCCTGTAATATACACACTGACCACAGGATGTCACTGTGCTATACTCATAGGAATATACCTCCTGTAATACACACACAGACCACAGGGAGTCACTGTGCTATACCCATAGGAATATACCTCCTGTAATACACACACTGACCACAGGGAGTCACTGTGCTACACCCATAGGAATATACCTCCTGTAATACACACACTGACCACAGGGAGTCACTGTGCTACACGCATAGGAATATACCTCCTGTAATACACACACAGACCACAGGGAGTCACTGTGCTATACCCATAGGAATATACCTTCTGTAATACACACACTGACCACAGGGTGTCACTGTGCTACACCCATAGGAATATACCTTCTGTAATACACACACTGACCACAGGGTGTTACTGTGCTATACTCATAGGAATATACCTCCTGTAATACACACACTGACAGCAGGGTGTCACTGTGCTACACCCATAGGAATATACCTCCTGTAATGCACACACTGACCACAGGGTGTCACTGTGCTACACCCATAGGAATATACCTCCTGTAATACACACACTGACCACAGGGAGTCACTGTGCTATACCCATAGGAATATACCTCCTGTAATACACACACTGACCACAGGGAGTCACTGTGCTACACCCATAGGAATATACCTCCTGTAATACACACACTGACCACAGGGAGTCACTGTGCTACACCCATAGGAATATACCTCCTGTAATACACATACTGACCACAGGGAGTCACTGTGCTACACCCATAGGAATATACCTCCTGTAATACACACACTGACCACAGGGAGTCACTGTGCTATACCATAGGAATATACCTCCTGTAATACACACACTGACCACAGGGTGTCACTGTGCTACACCCATAGGAATATACCTCCTGTAATACACACACAGACCACAGGGAGTCACTGTGCTATACCCATAGGAATATACCTCCTGTAATACACACACTGACCACAGGGAGTCACTGTGCTATACCATAGGAATATACCTCATGTAATACACACACTGACCACAGGGTGTCACTGTGCTATACTTATAGGAATATACCTCATGTAATACACACACTGACCACAGGGTGTCACTGTGCTATACCCATAGGAATATACCTCCTGTAATACACACACTGACCACAGGGTGTCACTGTGCTATAGCCATAGGAATATACCTCCTGTAATACACACACTGACCACAGGGAGTCACTGTGCTATACCCATAGGAATATACCTCCTGTAATACACACACTGACCACAGGGAGTCACTGTGCTATACCATAGGAATATACCTCATGTAATACACACACTGACCACAGGGTGTCACTGTGCTATACTTATAGGAATATACCTCCTGTAATACACACACAGACCACAGGGAGTCACTGTGCTATACCCATAGGAATATACCTCCTGTAATACACACACTGACCACAGGGAGTCACTGTGCTATACCCATAGGAATATACCTCCTGTAATACACACACTGACCACAGGGTCTCACTGTGCTATACCCATAGGAATATACCTCCTGTAATACACACACTGACCACAGGGAGTCACTGTGCTACACCCATAGGAATATACCTCCTGTAATACACACACTGACCACAGGGAGTCACTGTGCTATACCCATAGGAATATACCTCCTGTAATACATATACTGACCACAGGGTGTCACTGTGCTATACTCATAGGAATATACCTCCTGTAATACACACACTGACCACAGGGAGTCACTGTGCTATACCCATAGGAATATACCTCCTGTAATAAACACACTGACCACAGGGAGTCACTGTGCTACACCCATAGGAATATACCTCCTGTAATACACACACTGACCACAGGGAGTCACTGTGCTATACCCATAGGAATATACCTCCTGTAATACATTCACTGACCACAGGGTGTCACTGTGCTATACCCATAGGAATATACCTCCTGTAATACACACACTGACCACAGGGAGTCACTGTGCTATATCCATAGGAATATACCTCCTGTAATAAACACACTGACCACAGGGAGTCACTGTGCTACACCCATAGGAATATACCTCCTGTAATACACACACTGACCACAGGGTGTCACTGTGCTATACCCATAGGAATATACCTCCTGTAATACACACTCTGACCACAGGGAGTCACTGTGCTATACCCATAGGAATATACCTCCTGTAATACACACACTGACCACTGGGCGTCACTGTGCTACACCCATAGAATATACCTCCTGTAATACACACACTGACCACAGGGCGTCACTGTGCTACACCCATAGAATATACCTGCTGTAATACACACATTGACCACAGGGAGTCACTGTGCTATACCCATAGGAATATACCTCCTGTAATACACACACTGACCACAGGGAGTCACTGTGCTATACCCATAGGAATATACCTCCTGTAATACACACACTGACCACAGGGAGTCACTGTGCTATACCCATAGGAATATACCTCCTGTAATACACACACTGACCACAGGGCGTCACTGTGCTACACCCATAGGAATATACCTCCTGTAATACACACACTGACCACAGGGAGTCACTGTGCTATACCTATAGGAATATACCTCCTGTAATACAAGCACTGACCACAGGGTGTCACTGTGCTATACCTACAGGAATATACCTCCTGTAATACATACACTGACCACATGGTGTCACTGTGCTATACCCATAGGAATATACCTCCTGTAATACACACACTGACCACAGGGAGTCACTGTGCTACACCCATAGGAATATACCTCCTGTAATACACACACTGACCACAGGGAGTCACTGTGCTATACCCATAGGAATATACCTCCTGTAATACACACACTGACCACAGGGAGTCACTGTGCTATACCCATAGGAATATACCTCCTGTAATATACACATTCACCACAAGGTGTCACTATCATTCACTCTCTATTTCAGGCCCAAAAGTTACCCGCTCCTATAACCAGCGCCTCCCGGATGCAGACAAACCCGCATCACCTGTATATACTAAAGGACTGCACCCCAGAAACGTGAGTCTTGCCAGAATCGTCTTCCTCATCGGAGACCCCTGAAAACATTCGTTTCTTAATATATTTCTTTTCCCAGGGCGGGGCGAGGGGCAGTTATCGGCTTCCTGAAGGTCGGATACAAGAAGCTGTTTGTTCTGGTGAGAAATGGCGGGAGAGCAACAAGGGGGTCGGAAATAGCGGAAAAAATCCCTGTATAAACATATCTTCTCTTTCTACAGGATCACAAGGGGTCTCACGTAGAGGCGGAGCCCCTGTGCATTCTGGACTTTTATGTACACGAGTCTCTTCAACGCCATGGATTTGGGAAGGAACTGTTCACCTCCATGCTTAGGGTATAACCCCTCACCATTGTTACTCTCCCATGTCTCTCTTTCTTACTCCTCTTTTCTCCATCATCATTGGTGCCAATGTCCTCTCCATGCCTTCTAGTATTATTAGTTTGGTACAAGTGTCTTCTTCTTGACCTGCAGTGGTCCTTTAAGTTCTAAAAACCATACAACTAACAAAATGGCTCCTTCAATACTTCTTTGATTTCTTTTTTTTCTTTTTTTTGTTTCTTCTACCCCTCTCTTCTTCATCTTTTTCCCCTTCGGCGCTCTTAATGTGACCAACTATGTCTCAGAACGAGCACGTAGAACCTCAACACCTCGCCATCGACCGGCCATCTGAAAAGTTCCTCTCGTTTCTGAAGAAGCATTATAATCTGAGGTCCACCATCCCACAGGTGAGAGAGGCTTTGCTACCATTCCACAGATGTCGAGGATGTCTACACACATGGGAGTAAACACTTGAAGCCGACAGGCTGTTGGTCTGTTGGCTTTTTGAAAGTAATTGCCCAAATGTTTGATATAGAACATCTAATTCATCTAGAACATCTAATTCATGTACTATCTAGAACATCTCATTCACATTTGATCTAGAACATCTAATTCATGCCTGATATAGAACATCCAATTCATATCCAATCTAGAACATCTCATTCACATTTGATCTAGAACATCTAATTCATGCCCGATATAGAACATCTAATTCATATCCAATCTAGAACATTTAATTCATGTCTAATCTAGAACATTTAATTCATGTCTAATCCAGAACATCCCATTCATGTCTAATCTAGAACATCCCATTCATGTCTGGTCTAGAACATCCCATTAATGTCTGGTCTAGAACAACCCATGCATATCTGGTCTAGAACATCCCATGCATATCTGGTCTAGAACATCCCATTCATGTCTGGTCTAGAACATCCCATTCATATCTGGTCTAGAACATCCCATGCATGTCTGGTCTAGAACATCCCATGCGTGTCTGGTCTAGAACATCCCATGCATGTCTGGTCTAGAACATCCCATGCGTGTCTGGTCTAGAACATCCCATGCATGTCTGGTCTAGAACATCCCATGCATGTCTGGTCTAGAACATCCCATGCATGTCTGGTCTAGAACATCCCATGCATGTCTGGTCTAGAACATCCCATGCATGTCTGGTCTAGAACACCCCATGCATGTCTGGTCTAGAACATCCCATGCATGTCTGGTCTAGAACACCCCATGCATGTCTGGTCTAGAACACCCAATTCATGTCTGATCTAGAACACCCAATTCATGTCTGATCTAGAACACCCAATTCATGTCTGATCTAGAACACCCAATTCATGTCTGATCTAGAACATCTAATTCATGTCTGATATAGTTTGGTATAAGTTTTTTCAACATGTTGGAAGTTAACTTTGAGGATTATGGGAAATTAGTGAAGGGATTGGAGAAGATAATGGGGCAGAGAATACGAGAAGATTAAAATTGTGTCTCCTCTTTTTTTCAGGTTAATAATTTTGTTGTGTTTGAAGGTTTCTTCAGAGATCACAGAGGTAATATGGGATTTTACTTTTATAGTGTTGCAGATCTAATAGTGACCTTTTAATAGAGACATGTTTAATGGGTTAAAGGGTCAGTCCCATGGAGCAACAAAGTGACCTAATGACAGGGACATGTGAGTTAAAGGGTCAGTCCCAAGTAGGAACATATTGACCTAATGACAGAGGGATGTTTATTGGTTTAAAGGGTCAGTGTAGGATCAAAGTGACCTAATGACAGGGACATGCGAGTTAAAGGGTCAGTCCCATGTAGGAACAAGTTGACTTAATGACAGGGACATGTTTAATAGGTTAAATGGTTAGTCTCATGTAGGAGTACAGTGATCTAATGACAAAGACATGTTTAATGGGTTAAAGGGTCAATGCCATGTAACCGCCAAGTGACCTTATGACGGGGATATGTTTAGTAACTTAAATGGTCAGTCCCATGGTGGAGCAAAGTGACCTAATGACAAGGACACGCCTAATGGGTTAAAGGGTCAGTCCCATGTAGGAGCATTTATCTCAATAACCTTGACATGTTTAATAGATTTAAAGGGTCACTGTTGCCGAGAACTGAATGACCCATTCTTCATTTTTATAATCCTCCTCCTGCCCCCTCCCCAGCCCATGCAGCTGATGTTACTTTATTCAGAGAGGTTGAAGATCTACCCGCTAACTGGACAGTAAGACCTAACAAGCTCTAATCACCCCCCCCAACCTTATCTTGCTCCGATAACCTCTTACCTACCCTTTAATCCTTGTGTTCTCTTTTCAATTCCATTTTCTCTCGGTTCATTGGGTTCCACTAATATTTTATACTTTGTTTGATTGTTTTCTCTTTATCTGAGGTTACGATTTTGCCAATTCTATTTGATTCTCTGTCGAGTGTAAATTTAGGTTGAATTTGTTTTATATTGAATGGTGGTTTCTCCACTTGGACAATCATCAACTTTCACTTGGCGTATGCATATTTTCTTCTTTTATTGAGAAACCAGCTTGTTTTTTTTTTGCGATTGCTAAGTTGACCACTTTATGTTGACATTTGACTGATTTTTACTTGGTTACGACTACTTTCTGTTGACATTCCTTATAGCATTGACCACTTTACACTTGTTTATGATACCTTTCCGTTAAGTTCCCCTCTTTCTTCTTGAATTCTTTTTTTTTTTTACAAATTCCCTTTGAGATTCCTCTTGATGGAATCCTTCCATTGATTTTTCACCTTGATGTTTCTGATATCTCTCCTTTTCCTGTCCTATTTCTGTTGAGGTTCCAGTTGGCTTGATCTTTTCTTGACTTTTATGTCCTGAGATTTTCCTGACTTTCTCCAATTTCCTTTGATATACTTCTTGGTTTTGACATCCTTCCATTGACTTTTCACGATGGTCTTTACCCTTGGCTTCCTGTTGACTTACATCTTCAGTTGAAATTACTTTTGATGTTTACCTTTTGCCATTGAGTTTTCTCTTGGCTTTGGCCAAAGGTCAATATTGAGAAGAGCTCAAAAAAGTTGATGTGAAGGAGAAATTCAATGGAAGGATGTCAAAGTACCTCAAAGAAAACTGGTGAAAATCAGGAAAATCTCAATGCAAAGAGGCTGTAAAAGTCAATAAATATCTTAATAAGAAGATCAACAATTTTCTATGACATTTACATTTTTTTTTCATTAAGATTCTCTTTTGGTTATGGTCTCTTCCCACTTTTTTTGACTATGCAACATGGCTTTGACCTTGCTCTGTTGAGATTCAACCCGGATCAATTCTCTCTTACAAAAATGGTCTTTGCCATTGGCTTCCCCTTGACTTAACACAATGGTCTTTGCCTGTCCTTGGCTTCCTTTTTTTTTTTATTATTTAAATTTTCCATTTTATACATCATATACAAAAAAACAAACAGAAAAATTGCATGACGACAACATCATAAACATACATACATTACAACCCGTTAAAATTTGTCCACTAGATAATCCTAAACTATTTAGGATCTTTTATCGGAATCAACCCAGATTGATGTTTTAAACATTTAAATTATAACTGGAGTTATTCATTTTTTTATTCTTCCCTAAAATATTTCCCTATAGGCCTCCTTCTATTATGTTACATGTGGGTGACCAGATAACATCATCACCGAGTTTATCAATTGATAACGGAATCAATTGATATTTTGAATTTAATTTATTCCATGAACGAATGTTCTTTCTCAACATTGTAACTCTATATATCGAATCGTGGATTGTTGGTTTATTTTGATATAATAGAAAATGTATATCTACTGACCCAACTAATTCATTTTCAATTTGAAGCCAATGATTTGATTCTATTGGATCAAGCCTTTTAATCATATTTGCTATTAGTATGGCTTCCTTCATATTAGGTTTATGATTAGAAACTCTACTGTACTGTTCAATCAACTTAGAGACAGCTGTTCTTCCGATGACTCCATAATATCTGCAAAAGCAGAGAGTCTATGTTCCTTCTGACCTACTTTTATTCCCTGAAGACTATTTGGTTTATTTATCAAAACTTTTAATGGTTCTATCAATAGTGCAAACATTATGGGAGATAAAGGACACCCTTGCCTTGTACTGTTGGAAACCTCAAATTTGTCCGGCCTGTAACCAATGCCAGTGACGGAGGAGGTTGGTTCTACATAAAGTGCTTGAATGGCCCAAAGCTCCCTTAGCCATATCTAGCTAATGTTAAGTCCATAAACTCCCAACCTACCCTGTCAAACGCTATTTCTGAGTCCAAAGACAGGAACAACGCAGGTGTCCTTTCCAGTTTTGCATATGATATTAAATCAACTAGTCTTCTGATGTTATCAGGGCCCTGTCTACCAGGGATAAGTCCTTTTTTGATCTTGTGAGATCAATCTCCCAATAATCATATTGAGCCTATTAGCCCAAATTTTGGCGTAGATATTGATATCGGTATTTAAAAGAGATATCGGATGAAAGTTTTTACATTCTGGATGTACTTGCTCTGCTTTTGGTGTTGTTATTGTGATAGCCTCCAGCATTTCTCCCAGAGTGCACCCTTCAAGTTTAATTTCATTTGGAGCATCTTTAAGAAGCCCTAAAAGTTCTAAAAGACACATTTTGTAATACTGGTTTCTAAAACCATCTGAGCCAGGAGCACAGAATACCTTTTAGGTTTGTGATGGCATCTGATATCTCTTTCTTAGTTATTTCCTTATTTAGAATTTCCAACTCCTTATCCGAGACTTAAGGTAAGTCCACTTTATGCAAAAAAAATTGTATCTCTAGTGAAGACGGCTTCACAAAATCTTTGTCATTTTTTTAAATGATAGAGCTCTTGATAACACTACTCGAATGCTTTTGCTATATCCTTGGGCTTTGTTATATTTTCATTTTTTATATTTTATACAATCTATTCTTTTATTTGACTTTTTTCCCTTTAGTTTGTTAGCGAGCAGCAAAACCAAGAAGTACCTCAAAGAAAACTGGTGGAAATCGGGAAAATCTCAATGGAAAGAGGCCGTAAAAGTCAATAGATATCTTAATAAGAAGATCTATTGTAATTTTCTATGACATTTCCATTTATTTTTTTTTTCCATTAAGATTCTCTTTTGGTTATGGTCTCTTCCCACTGATGTTTGCCATTTTTTTTTGACTATCCAACATGGCTTTGACCTTCCTCTGTTGAGATTCAACCTGGATCAATTCTCTCTTACACAATGGTCTTTGCTCTTGGCTTACCCTTGACCTGATGCTTTCAGTTGAAATGATACTTTTGCCATTGAGTTTTTTCTTGGCTTTGTTTTCTTTCTGGCTATTGCCATCAACGTCTCCCAGTTGAGTTAGACAAGCTGTGTTGAGTGTCTTCACCATCTTCTCTATATTTTATTCCAATTGGTCCTTTCCATAATTTTCTTAACCTCTTGAAATTGACCATGCTCTTGTTTTGGTCTTTTTTCTGGTTAGATTATTCTTGATCAAGACTATCAAGGTTTAAATTCTCATTGGTCTTGGTGTCTTCCAGTTGAGTTTGGTGTAGCTACATTCAATGTTCTTTATTTTTATCTGGAATATCTATGTTATTTCCATATTTTAGGATCTTTAAACCCTTACTCATGAATTATCGTCTTTGGCGCCACCTAAAAATCTAATCCTGCTCCCAAGACTCTCCATAACCCCTCACTCCTTTCCAAAAGATGTTTCCAAGCAACCTTCTCTTTCTTCCCAGGAATGGTTTTACAAATCCCTTAAGTATAACCTTTACACCCCAATGCATGAAGGGGGTCCAGTTGTGTTTATGTATATCAACTTTGCGGTATTTTAATGAAATTACTTCTCCTTTTTGTTTGAATTTTCCAGTTGTCGCCCTGTTCCTTCCAACTCTGTCTCATTTGTTTAATTATATTTATGTTTTTTATCCTTTTTATGAATTTTATAATTTGTTTTTTTTGTTTTATTTTCTAATACTGCCATTTGGTTTTTATGTTACATTTTTTTTGTCTAATTTCATCACTCTCTTCAAATGGAGGAGGCGTTGGAGAGATGGAAGGAACAGAGTGAGAGGGACAGAGGTGGGTGGATGAGAGGGTATTTTTGGTTGATTCTTACAACCGGTTTCTATTAATCTTCCAGCCCCTGTGAAAAAATTACCAACCAAGAGAGCAGAGGGGGATATCAAACCGTACTCTTTGTCTGAAAGAGAGTGTAAGGACACGCAAGTGGGGGGTATGAGGGAGAGGAATTGGAGGAGAACAAGAAGATCAGGTTGAGACGAAACGGGGAGAGGAATGGGAGGAGAACAAGAAGAGAAGGAGGTTGAGATGAAGAGGATATCAGAAAGAGACAACAAGAAAGAAGTGGGAGGAAAGTCAGATGGTGGGGAGTTGGTTAAATGCCTGAATGAACGGCATTGGGAAGAAGACCAGAGTGATGGACATTCAGAAGAATGTCAGAGAGAGTGGTATTTGAGGATGGTCAGAGGTGGGGTCCTAGGTAAATTACCAAAGTGAGGGGAGTTGGAAGGGAATTCAAGAGAGGGCGTTGAAAGGAAGGCATCAAGAGGAAGGCTAGAGAGCGTGTGAAGATGGCATTGACAGGAAGCCTAGAGAGCGTGTGAAGATGGCGTCAAGATGAAGTCTAGAGCGAGTGTGAAGGTGGCATCGAGTGGTAGGCTAGAGAGAGAGTGAAGGTGGCATCGAGTGGTAGGCTAGAGAGAGAGTGAAGGTGGCATTGAGTGGTAGGCTAGAGAGAGAGTGAAGGTGGCATCTAGTGGTAGGCTAGAGAGAGTGTGAAGGTGGCATCTAGTGGTAGGCTAGAGAGAGTGTGATGGTGGCATCGAGAGGAACCCTAGAGAGTGTGAAGGTGACATGGAGAGGAAGGCTAGAGAGAGAGTGAAGGTGGCATCAAGAGGAAGCTTAAAGAGTGGGTGAAGGTGGCATCGAGAGGAAGGCTAGAGAGAGTGTGAAGGTGGCATCGAGTGGTAGGCTAGAGAGAGTGAAGGTGGCATCGAGTGGTAGGCTAGAGAGAGTGTGAAGGTGGCATCTAGAGGTAGGCTAGAGAGAGTGTGAAGGTGGCATCTAGAGGAAGGCTAGAGAAAGTGTGAAGGTGGCATCGAGAGGAACCCTAGAGCATGAGTGAAGGTGGCATCGAGAGGAAGGCTAGAGAGAGAGTGAAGGTGGCATCGAGAGGAAGGCTAGAAAGAGCGAAGACAATGGTGGGAAGTCCAGAGATGGAGAAGATTGGGGTCTTGAGGAAGATACAGATATATGTTAGGTATGGCCTAGTGCTCAATCTCAATGCTTCTATTGTTTTCTCCTCCAGTCCTGAAACACGAGGAAGGTCTTCCCTGGCCGTTTAACCAATCACAGGCCACACTTAACCGAGCTGGCAGTCTCGGCTCCTCCCCCACTCGATCATCTTTCCGCCACGCACCGAGTGAGGAGGACTTTGTGAAGTCCCTCCGTTCTGGCCGACCCCATTCACTACATAGAGCAGCCAATGGTGAACAGGAAGACCCTTCACAGAGGAGAAGGACCAGGTGAGGTCAGATGTATCACCCTGTTGGGGGAGGGGCATTCATAGCCCTGACTCCATCTGTTCACCCCCCAGGGGAAGGGTATACTCATAAAAGCATGTCTAAACATTGTTGGTATACTAACTTCTACTACTGGACATGCTCGGACTACTTCTAACCCTTTCACATTCTAACCTCAGTGCATGCTCTCTTGTTCTTGCATGTTAATCCTTTGAAATATTCTATCCTATCTAAATATCTGTACTTTTTTTCTCCCTTCTCTCTCTTCTTTCTGTCTCTCTCTCACAGCTCACTCAACCGCCCTCAAAGT
This sequence comes from Discoglossus pictus, assembly GCA_027410445.1. NCBI lineage: Eukaryota > Metazoa > Chordata > Amphibia > Anura > Alytidae > Discoglossus > Discoglossus pictus. The sequence goes on from CM050170.1 coordinate 13,312,680, forward strand.
ATTCACCATTAACCCGGACTCTTGATCCCTTGCCTTATGGTTTCCTCTACAACACACAGAGACTTCAGCCACTAAGTTTCAAAATGTTAAAAATGGTCAACATATGTCATCTGGTCTACAAATACTCCCCCCAACTTCTCCCTTCACTCAAGTTTAATAAAATATAACATGCAATGCTTTATTTAAAAATATGATTTACAGATATATTAAAAAAAATAATAAATAATTTTTAACTGAATTCCAAATCTCAATAGAAGCATGAGAACCATAACCTCCTACTGCTTAAAGGGACATGTTTTACCAAAATCCCTGAAGAAGTCCTCTCTGGACGAAACGCGTAAGGTACATGTTACGTTATTTTCCCAAAATCCCTGAAGAAGTCCTCTCTGGACGAAACGCGTAATGTACATGATATGTTATTTTCCCAAAATCCCTGAAGAAGTTATGTTGATGATGAGATCGTATTTCTAATGAGCTTTGGATTTCAATTAGAAGCCACTATGACTATTTCCAAGTGTAGTTCTTCAAAAGAGTGTTTTTTTTTAATATTTTAGTAGAGTGGCCCTAACTTTACAGTTACATTCTGAAAACTTAAATACAATCATGTAATTTGAATTACAATCTTGCAATTAACAACTTTTAAAATCATATTAACATACCTCTTTAGCTCATTTTCAAGAACCTCTGTTGATTGGCCCAGTTTGCTGTCCATCACAAATCTAACCCCGCCTCCTCTGGCTTTTCTTCCAATCAGAAGTTAAAGCTTCTTTCCGTTCCAGAGACAGAAACTTCCTGATTGGCTCAGGCTGCTGTCAGTCAGACATTGAGTTTCTAAGGTGCTGGATTGTACCATTTGTCTTCAATTAATGGGGGGAGCTCAAGCTTATAACCCATTTTTATTAGTGTTTCTTGACTACTATTTTTTAATCGCATTTTGCTCTTTTTTAATATGTTAATATATTCATTTTAATTACTTTCCTCGGGAGGTTGGATAAATGATGACTGAATAAAAAGGATTGTCTTAATGGGGATGTTTGAAATTGTGAAAAAAAATAAAGATGGAGGAGGATGATGATTTATTTTTTTTGTGTTGCCATTTTTAATTTAAATTGCCATTGTATATATAGGCGGTAGATAAGGGCAATGAAGGTGTTGTATAGAGGGTGTGAGGGCCAAGGTGGTGGTAGAGATGGAGGGCCAAGGTGGTGGTGGTAGGGAGGGAGGGAGGGCCAATGTGGTGGTGGTAGAGAGGGAGGGAGGGCCAAGGTGGTGGTGGTAGAGAGGGAGGGAGGGAGGGCCAAGGTGGTGGTGGTAGAGAGGGAGGGAGGGAGGGCCAAGGTGGTGGTGGTAGAGAGGGAGGGAGGGAGGGCCAAGGTGGTGGTGGTAGAGAGGGAGGGATGGAGGGCCAAGGTGGTGGTGGTAGAGAGGGAGGGCCAATGTGGTGGTGGTAGAGAGGGAGGGAGGGCTAAGGTGGTGGTGGTAGAGAGGGAGGGCCAAGGTGGTGGTGGTGGTAGAGAGGGAGGGCCAAGGTGGTGGAGAGGGAGGGCCAAGGTGGTGGTGGTGGTGGAGAGGGAGGGCCAAGGTGGTGGTGGTGGTGGAGAGGGAGGGCCAAGGTGGTGGTGGTGGTGGAGAGGGAGGGCCAAGGTGGTGGTGGTGGTGGAGAGGGAGGGCCAAGGTGGTGGAGAGGGAGGGCCAAGGTGGTGGTGGTGGTAGAGAGGGAGGGCCAAGGTGGTGGTGGTGGTAGAGAGGGAGGGCCAAGGTGGTGGTGGTGGTGGTAGAGAGGGAGGGCCAAGGTGGTGGTGGTGGTAGAGAGGGAGGGCCAAGGTGGTGGTGGTGGTAGAGAGGGAGGGCCAAGGTGGTGGTGGCGGTAGAGAGGGAGGGCCAAGGTGGTGGTGGCGGTAGAGAGGGAGGGCCAAGGTGGTGGTGGCGGTAGAGAGGGAGGGCCAAGGTGGTGGTGGCGGTAGAGAGGGAGGGCCAAGGTGGCAGGAGGGAGGGAGGGCCAAGGTGGCAGGAGGGAGGGAGGGCCAAGATGGTAGTAAGGGGGTTGGACTGATGGCGTAGTAGACCGGGAGGGCTGAGGCAGTTATAAAGGAAGTAAGTGGGATTTTACATAGAAATGTGAATTGAACAAGAGATTAGAACCAAAAAGCTCATCTAGTCTGCCCATTCTATTCACCAAAAATCTTGGCGTAAATAACCCTCTGGACGTTCTTATGTGTGTCACCCCACCACTCCCACTGGAAGCCTGCGCCACTTATCTACTCCCCTTTCCGTACTTTCACACTTTACCCCTAAATATTCCACCTTCCAACTTCAAATCACGACCTCTTGTTCTTGTACCAAGTTTTCTCTCCTGATCATTATAAGTCCTCAGACATATTTGCAGGTGTCTCTCGTGTCTCCTTCCCCTTTCTCCCCTCTAATCTATACATTTTAATGTCATGGAGTCTCCTTAGAAGTTCTGTCTTTTAGAGCCTGCTCCTTTTAGCCGCCCTGTATTAGCCGCCCTCCTTTGAGTTGTCTCTAATATTTCTACTTGTAACACTAAGAGGACGTTAGGGTCACCCTAATAACATGTTGTCTCGCCCATTCCTTCCTCCATTCGTCTGTCACTTCCCATTGCTCTTCTTTTTCTTTCTCTCTTTCGCTCTCTCTCTCTTTTTCTCTATCTCTTTTGCTGTCTCTCTCAGTGAGATGAATTCCTCCCGCGGTCTCATGGCACAGAGGAGCTGTTACAGTCGCCACACAGCGCACTCTCCCCCTCTATTCACCAGAGGTCCAGGTACGTGCAGGCTACATCTCTCTCTGTCTCTCGCGCTCTCTCTCTCTCTCTCTCTCTCTCTCTCTCTCTCTCTCGCGCTCTCGCGCTCTCTCTCTCTCTCTCTCTCTCTCGCGCTCTCGCGCTCTCGCGCTCTCTCTCTCGCGCTCTCCCTCGCGCCCGCTCTCTCTCTCTCTCTCGCGCTCTCCCTCGCGCCCGCTCTCTCTCTCTCTCTCTCTCTCTCTCGCGCGCTCTCTCTCTCTCTCTCTCTCTCTCTCTCTCTCTCGCGCGCTCTCTCTCTCTCTCGCGCGCTCTCTCTCGCGCTCTCTCTCGCGCTCTCGCTCTCTCTCGCTTTCGCGCTTTCGCTCTCTCTCGCTCTCTCTATCACTGTCTTTTCATTTGTGCCATTTTTTTTTTTTTTTGCAGCAGACATTAAAGAAACCGAACCGGTGACTGTTAACGGGTGAGTTAATGTTCTACACTGTCACCCTAAAGGGGGCGGGCCAGACTCTTAGACCCTTTTATCTGTGTCGCCCTCACTTTGTGCCATTTGTTACCCCCACAGATCCAAAAGGAACACCCCAGAGGACGCTCTGAATGTGACATCTCATTCCCAAAACCAACAAGAGACCTCCAAGATGCCATCTGAGCCCAGGACTGGGGTGATACTAGTTGGTGCCCAGAAAGAGGAGGGACAGAGCAAATGCTCACCTCAGGGTGTCTCCAAATATCCCTGGGGCGACCAGTACTCTTGGACTGTCTTGGGGAATGTGAACGCCCAATGGGTGAAGAGGAAACAAGAGTTCCGTGGCACCAGGCCTTGGTGATATCCATTGGTCAAGAAGAGGTCTGAAGACCATAAGAGACGAGGGTGGGCTCTAAATCTAGGGGGACCCTGATATAGGAGAGCTATAGACAAGGGGGGCGGGCACTAAATCTGGGGAGACCCTGATATATGAGAGAGAAAGAAAAGGGGGGCGGGCACTAAATCTGGGGGGACCCTGATATATGAGAGAGATATAAAAGGGGGCGGGCACTAAATCTGGGGGGAGGGATCAGATTGGGTGGGAATTAAATAGTGATAGGGGAGGGCGGGTACAGGGGCGAGAGGAGCAGGGCACGGCGGGCACTAGAGCACTTTATTACATATCACAGGTATTTTATATTGAAATAAACGGACATTTATATTATATACTACCTGTTTGTCTGTCTGTCTATCTATCTATCTCTCTCTTTCCCTTCACCCTTTTGCCAATCCAATGTCATTTTGGCTAAAACAGACCAATTCAATGCATAAATCTTCTGAATATCTGTAGAAAAACTTTTAATAAAAAGCTGAACAGACGCGTTTCGCCACAAAAAAAAAATTTATAGTGGGGAAAACGCGTCTGATCAGTCTTTTACTATATTTTTTCGATTATACTCAATAGTACTAGATCAAATAGTTTTGTACTACAATCAAAAATGATAATAAAAAGCTGAACAGACGCGTTTCGCCACTCTTAAAGTAATTTAGAATGGGAAACTCGTCCATTCAGCTTTTTATTATAATTTTCGATAATAATCAATCGTACTAGTTCAAATAGCTTTGTACCACAATCAAAAATGATAATAAAAAGCTGAACAGACGTGTTTCGCCACTCATTTTGAATAAATCATCATATTCATCACCATGTTAGATAAAGGAAGTTTGGGCCAACTTTGAAGAAGTTTATCAGTGTGTGAAATTGTAAAATTTTAATTCAATGCATAAATATTCTGAATATCTGAAGCAAAATTATAATAAAAGGCTACAGACTAATTTAGAATGGCCCAACTCGTCCGATCAGATTATAATCAATCGTACTAGATTGAATATTTTTATTATCAAAAATTATAATAAAAATCTGAAAGGATGCGTTTCGCCACTCCAAAAACGAATTTACAGTTGTGAAACGCGTTTGACCAGCTTTTTATTATAATTCTCTATGATAATCAATCATACTAATTTGAATAGTTTCATAGTACAATTAAAAATTATAGTAAAAAGCTGAACAGTTGCATTTCTCCACTCTGAAACCAATTTAGAGTGGTGAAATGCGTCTGTTCAGCTTTTTATGATCATTTTTGATTATAATCAATAGTAATGGATTAAATAGTTTCGTACTGTAATCAAAAATGATCATAAAACGCTGAACAGATGCGTTTTGCCAGTCTAAAACTATAATAGAGTAGTGAAACGCGTCTGTTTAGATTTTTATTATAATTTTCGAATATAATTGAATCGTTTCATACTACAATCAAAAATTATAATAAAAAGCTGGACAGAGTTTCGCCACTCATTTTGAATAATTCTTCATCACCTTATTAGATAAGGGCGTTTGGACCAACTTTGAAGAAGTTTATCAATCTGCCAAATTGTAAAACTATAATTCAATGCGTAAATCTTCTTAATAGAAGCAAAAAGTATGGTAAAAAGCTGTGCAGACGCGGTTCGCCACTCTAAAAAATGGATTTAGAGTGGAGAAATGCATCCAATCAGCTTTTTATTATAATCAATCGTCCTACATCGAATTGTTTCGTACTACATTCAAAAAATATAATTAAAAGCTGACAGACGCGTTTCGCCACTCGAAAACTAATTTTTAGCTTTGCGAAACTCTTCAGTCCACCTTTTTTACATGTTTTTTTTTATTGAACACTGACCCGTATAATTCTATTTTTCAACAAATAAAATGACAAATGACCCTATATAATCTGAATGCCGCCTACACATCAGTTATAGTTACCAGGCTATAGAATGGATGGATTTCCAGATGAATAAGGTGGCGTGGTCAAGCACTCAGCTCAATCCTTCATAGCTTTATAAGATCCCAATTAATAATAATATTCATTATGAGGGATGTGTTGCCCTTTAACTACCCCACCGTAGCCACATCCTCCTTATAGGACTTGGAAAATGGTCAACCAAACCAAGCATGGATGGACCATCAATGGTGGAAAGAAGGACCAAGATACCTCATTCTCCAAATCTTGGGAGGATAATAGACAGTTCTAAGTATATTTCCTTGTAAGGAGCTCTACTCATCGCTCTATTATTTCATGTCGATAACTTTGGTTGTTTGGGGCCAGGTGGACCAAATAGGCCATACGTCTAGCCATCTAGTAAAAAAAAACAAAACAAGCATTAGAGTTAAAGTCTATGTAGCTTTAAGAACTTGGATGGTATGCTGCTCTGTCAACTTCCTACCGTATAGCAAGAGGGTGAGAGAGGATCTGCCCCGGAGGCTGTCCTGATAGAAACATCTACCTCTAATTTACTATCTTTTATTATAAATTATACTTCTATAGGATCTGCCATCTTGGTTTCAGCAAATCAACTTCCAGAGGTGGGCGGATTAATGCTCTATCTGCACTGTGGAAATGCGGCATCTACAATTGCCAATGCTCTCATTAACTGTAATAGAAAATGCAGTGGTTTATAAGGAGATCGACTCCAGAGAATATAACTGGGTCAATGAGATGAGCAAGGAAAATGGAAGCCTGTAGTTAGAATAATTGCATATATTAGTAGAAAAAAATATAGCTTTGAGAATTTTTTTTTTATATAATTTTTATATCTTTCTTTATTTTTTTAAAGAGCCCCTGTCCTCCCTTCCTATTTTATTAATATCACTTTTTCCATATGATCTCAATGTCCTTTCATAAACTATGCCCTTTCCTGTATGTCATTGAAGGACATGTGCTTCCTGACACACTCAACATGGCTGCCAGGACACGTTTTTGAGGTCACTTCCTATCCTCCCAATCGACCAATCACGTCTAACGTCCTGAGGGTTCAGCCTGTAGTAAGCTGGACCATTCACTACCTTCATGGAACGCAAAACCCGGAAGTTACTCGCCTTTGACTCTCGCTATTGGTTGATATTAGTGAAAGGCGGGTTTAATGTGTGTGATTGGTCACCAGAGCCGCACCTCAGCGTTGTGATTGGTCGGTAGGCGGGAGTAGAAGGATGCAGTCGCGCGGCGCTATAGGCTCCTGCATATTGTAGGCGTGTCTTCGCTGTAACGGCCACCGGCTGGATGGCGCTGTGTGTCAGACGGCTCCGCGGGACCCCAGGGCTGGGGGGGAGGTGGAGGAAGAGCGGGGAGAGGTCAGCTGGGGGAGGAGCTGCCGGGAGAGGCCGGGACATGGCGAGGGTGAGTGTGGGAGGGGCAAGAAGCTTAGAATATATATGTATATAGGTGTATATATACTGTATGTGTGTGTGGGGGGACAGTACCTGGGGATATAGCAGTCTATAGGTGTATATATACTGTATGTGTGTGTGTGGGGGACAGTACCTGGGGATATAGCAGTCTATAGGTGTATATATACTGTATATGTGTGTGTGTGGACAGTACCTGGGAATATAGCAGTCTATAGGTGTATATATACTGTATATGTGTGTGTGGGGGACAGTACCTGGGGATATAGCAGTCTATAGGTGTATATATACTGTATGTGTGTGGGGAACAGTGCCTGGGAATATAGCAGTCTATAGGTGTATATATACTGTATGTGTGTGTGGGGGACAGTACCTGGGGATATAGCAGTCTATAGGTGTATATATACTGTATATGTGTGTGTGTGGGGGACAGTACCTGGGGATATAGCAGTCTATAGGTGTATATATACTGTATATGTGTGTGTGTGTGGACAGTACCTGGGGATATAGCAGTCTATAGGTGTATATATACTGTATATGTGTGTGTGGACAGTACCTGGGAATATAGCAGTCTATAGGTGTATATATACTGTATATGTGTGTGGGGAACAGTGCCTGGGAATATAGCAGTCTATAGGTGTATATATACTGTATATGTGTGTGGGGGGACAGTGACTGGGAATATAGCAGTCTATAGGTGTATATATACTGTATATGTGTGTGGGGAACAGTGCCTGGGAATATAGCAGTCTATAGGTGTATATATACTGTATATGTGTGTGGGGGGACAGTACCTGGGGATATAGCAGTCTATAGGTGTATATATACTGTATATGTGTGTGGGGGGACAGTGCCTGGGAATATAGCAGTCTATAGGTGTATATATACTGTATATGTGTGTGGGGGGGACAGTGCCTGGGGATATAGCAGTCTATAGGTGTATATATACTGTATGTGTGTGTGGGGGGACAGTGCCTGGGAATATAGCAGTCTATAGGTGTATATATACTGTATATGTGTGTGTGGGGGACAGTACCTGGGAATATAGCAGTCTATAGGTGTATATATACTGTATGTGTGTGTGGGGGGGGACAGTGCCTGGGAATATAGCAGTCTATAGGTGTATATATACTGTATGTGTGTGTGTGGGGGGACAGTACCTGGGGATATAGCAGTCTATAGGTGTATATATACTGTATGTGTGTGTGTGGGGGACAGTGCCTGGGATATAGCAGTCTATAGGTGTATATATACTGTATGTGTGTGTGGGGGGGACAGTACCTGGGGATATAGCAGTCTATAGGTGTATATATACTGTATGTGTGTGTGGGGGGACAGTGCCTGGGAATATAGCAGTCTATAGGTGTATATATACTGTATATGTGTGTGTGGGGGACAGTACCTGGGAATATAGCAGTCTATAGGTGTATATATACTGTATGTGTGTGTGTGGGGGGACAGTGCCTGGGAATATAGCAGTCTATAGGTGTATATATACTGTATGTGTGTGTGTGGGGGGACAGTACCTGGGGATATAGCAGTCTATAGGTGTATATATACTGTATGTGTGTGTGTGGGGGACAGTGCCTGGGGATATAGCAGTCTATAGGTGTATATATACTGTATGTGTGTGTGGGGGGACAGTGCCTGGGAATATAGCAGTCTATAGGTGTATATATACTGTATATGTGTGTGTGGGGGACAGTACCTGGGAATATAGCAGTCTATAGGTGTATATATACTGTATGTGTGTGTGGGGGGGGACAGTGCCTGGGAATATAGCAGTCTATAGGTGTATATATACTGTATGTATGTGTGTGTGTGTGGGGGGACAGTACCTGGGGATATAGCAGTCTATAGGTGTATATATACTGTATGTGTGTGTGTGGGGGACAGTACCTGGGGATATAGCAGTCTATAGGTGTATATATACTGTATATGTGTGTGGGGGACAGTACCTGGGAATATAGCAGTCTATAGGTGTATATATACTGTATGTGTGTGTGGGGGACAGTACCTGGGGATATAGCAGTCTATAGGTGTATATATACTGTATGTGTGTGTGGGGGACAGTGCCTGGGGATATAGCAGTCTATAGGTGTATATATACTGTATATGTGTGTGGGGGACAGTACCTGGGGATATAGCAGTCTATAGGTGTATATATACTGTATGTGTGTGTGGGGGACAGTGCCTGGGGATATAGCAGTCTATAGGTGTATATATACTGTATGTGTGTGTGGGGGACAGTGCCTGGGAATATAGCAGTCTATAGGTGTATATATACTGTATATGTGTGTGGGGGACAGTACCTGGGGATATAGCAGTCTATAGGTGTATATATACTGTATGTGTGTGTGGGGGGCAGTACCTGGGGATATAGCAGTCTATAGGTGTATATATACTGTATGTGTGTGTGGGGGGACAGTACCTGGGGATATAGCAGTCTATAGGTGTATATATACTGTGTGTGGGGGACAGTACCTGGGGATATAGCAGTCTATAGGTGTATATATACTGTATGTGTGTGTGTGTGTGGGGGACAGTACCTGGGAATATAGCAGTCTATAGGTGTATATATACTGTATGTGTGTGTGGGGGGACAGTGCCTGGGAATATAGCAGTCTATAGGTGTATATATACTGTGTGTGTGTGTGGGGGGACAGTACCTGGGGATATAGCAGTCTATAGGTGTATATATACTGTGTGTGTGTGGGGGGACAGTGCCTGGGAATATAGCAGTCTATAGGTGTATATATACTGTATATGTGTGTGTGGGGGACAGTACCTGGGAATATAGCAGTCTATAGGTGTATATATACTGTATGTATGTGTGTGTGGGGGGACAGTGCCTGGGAATATAGCAGTCTATAGGTGTATATATACTGTGTGTGTGTGTGGGGGGACAGTCCCTGGGAATATAGCAGTCTATAGGTGTATATATACTGTATGTGTGTGTGTGTGGGGGACAGTACCTGGGGATATAGAAGTGTATATAGGTGTATATATACTGTATATGTGTGTGGGGGGACAGTGCCTGGGAATATAGCAGTCTATAGGTGTATATATACTGTATATGTGTGGGGGGACAGTACCTGGGGATATAGCAGTCTATAGGTGTATATATACTGTATATGTGTGTGGGGGGACAGTACCTGGGGATATAGCAGTCTATAGGTGTATATATACTGTATATGTGTGTGGGGGGACAGTGCCTGGGAATATAGCAGTCTATAGGTGTATATATACTGTATATGTGTGTGGGGGGGACAGTGCCTGGGGATATAGCAGTCTATAGGTGTATATATACTGTATGTGTGTGTGGGGGGGACAGTGCCTGGGAATATAGCAGTCTATAGGTGTATATATACTGTATATGTGTGTGTGGGGGACAGTACCTGGGAATATAGCAGTCTATAGGTGTATATATACTGTATGTGTGTGTGGGGGGGACAGTGCCTGGGAATATAGCAGTCTATAGGTGTATATATACTGTATGTGTGTGTGTGGGGGGACAGTACCTGGGGATATAGCAGTCTATAGGTGTATATATACTGTATGTGTGTGTGTGGGGGACAGTGCCTGGGGATATAGCAGTCTATAGGTGTATATATACTGTATGTGTGTGTGGGGGGACAGTACCTGGGGATATAGCAGTCTATAGGTGTATATATACTGTATGTGTGTGTGGGGGGACAGTGCCTGGGAATATAGCAGTCTATAGGTGTATATATACTGTATATGTGTGTGTGGGGGACAGTACCTGGGAATATAGCAGTCTATAGGTGTATATATACTGTATGTGTGTGTGTGGGGGGACAGTGCCTGGGAATATAGCAGTCTATAGGTGTATATATACTGTATGTGTGTGTGTGGGGGGACAGTACCTGGGGATATAGCAGTCTATAGGTGTATATATACTGTATGTGTGTGTGTGGGGGACAGTGCCTGGGGATATAGCAGTCTATAGGTGTATATATACTGTATGTGTGTGTGGGGGGACAGTGCCTGGGAATATAGCAGTCTATAGGTGTATATATACTGTATATGTGTGTGTGGGGGACAGTACCTGGGAATATAGCAGTCTATAGGTGTATATATACTGTATGTGTGTGTGGGGGGGGACAGTGCCTGGGAATATAGCAGTCTATAGGTGTATATATACTGTATGTATGTGTGTGTGGTGGGGGGACAGTACCTGGGGATATAGCAGTCTATAGGTGTATATATACTGTATGTGTGTGTGTGGGGGACAGTACCTGGGGATATAGCAGTCTATAGGTGTATATATACTGTATATGTGTGTGGGGGACAGTACCTGGGAATATAGCAGTCTATAGGTGTATATATACTGTATGTGTGTGTGGGGGACAGTACCTGGGGATATAGCAGTCTATAGGTGTATATATACTGTATGTGTGTGTGGGGGACAGTGCCTGGGGATATAGCAGTCTATAGGTGTATATATACTGTATATGTGTGTGGGGGACAGTACCTGGGGATATAGCAGTCTATAGGTGTATATATACTGTATGTGTGTGTGGGGGACAGTGCCTGGGGATATAGCAGTCTATAGGTGTATATATACTGTATGTGTGTGTGGGGGACAGTGCCTGGGAATATAGCAGTCTATAGGTGTATATATACTGTATATGTGTGTGGGGGACAGTACCTGGGGATATAGCAGTCTATAGGTGTATATATACTGTATGTGTGTGTGGGGGGCAGTACCTGGGGATATAGCAGTCTATAGGTGTATATATACTGTATGTGTGTGTGGGGGGACAGTACCTGGGGATATAGCAGTCTATAGGTGTATATATACTGTGTGTGGGGGACAGTACCTGGGGATATAGCAGTCTATAGGTGTATATATACTGTATGTGTGTGTGTGTGTGGGGGACAGTACCTGGGAATATAGCAGTCTATAGGTGTATATATACTGTATGTGTGTGTGGGGGGACAGTGCCTGGGAATATAGCAGTCTATAGGTGTATATATACTGTGTGTGTGTGTGGGGGGACAGTACCTGGGGATATAGCAGTCTATAGGTGTATATATACTGTGTGTGTGTGGGGGACAGTACCTGGGAATATAGCAGTCTATAGGTGTATATATACTGTATATGTGTGTGGGGGGACAGTACCTGGGAATATAGCAGTCTATAGGTGTATATATACTGTATGTATGTGTGTGTGGGGGGACAGTGCCTGGGAATATAGCAGTCTATAGGTGTATATATACTGTATATGTGTGTGTGGGGGACAGTACCTGGGAATATAGCAGTCTATAGGTGTATATATACTGTATGTATGTGTGTGTGGGGGGACAGTGCCTGGGAATATAGCAGTCTATAGGTGTATATATACTGTGTGTGTGTGTGGGGGGACAGTCCCTGGGAATATAGCAGTCTATAGGTGTATATATACTGTATGTGTGTGTGTGTGGGGGACAGTACCTGGGGATATAGAAGTGTATATAGGTGTATATATACTGTATATGTGTGTGGGGGGACAGTGCCTGGGAATATAGCAGTCTATAGGTGTATATATACTGTATATGTGTGGGGGGACAGTACCTGGGGATATAGCAGTCTATAGGTGTATATATACTGTATGTGTGTGTGTGGGGGACAGTACCTGGGGATATAGCAGTCTATAGGTGTGTATATATACTGTATATGTGTGTGGGGGGACAGTGCCTGGGAATATAGCAGTCTATAGGTGTATATATACTGTATATGTGTGGGGGGACAGTACCTGGGAATATAGCAGTCTATAGGTGTATATATACTGTATGTGTGTGTGTGGGGGGACAGTACCTGGGAATATAGCAGTCTATAGGTGTATATATACTGTATGTATGTGTGTGTGGGGGGACAGTGCCTGGGAATATAGCAGTCTATAGGTGTATATATACTGTATGTGTGTGTGTGGGGGACAGTACCTGGGGATATAGAAGTGTATATAGGTGTGTGTGTATATATATATATATATGTGTGTGTGTGTATTGCAATATAATTTGATACATTTTGTATTGGACAAACGTCTTATATAGATCTTTAATACAATACAAAAGGTATCACATTATATTGATATATATATATAATGTATGTATTCACATCTGAATGTCCAAGCAAGTTAAAACCTGCTTCCAGCTCAGAATTCCGAGAGAGACAGTTATTACACTGCATTCTGGGACGATGATCTGGGACTTGCAAACGTGCCTATATATATATATATACATCTACATCTATCTGTCCTTCTCTCTAGCTCCGTGATGTCGGTTGGCACCCAGTTCTAAGCCATTGCTCCCGTCTATCTGCCCCCATCCGGCGACCTTTTCCTGCACCTGCCGCCACAACCAGCCGGTCATTGCCACCTAGGCCAGGTGGCACCAAGTTGATTCCACTTACAAATGGGCGAGAGAGGGCTCTGAGACAGTTGCAAGACTCCATAGCACACCCAAGAGGGCAACCACGCCCATCTCAGCAGCTGGTACCCCTTCCATCCTGTGTCACCCAAGATAATGTCTACCTAGCTGGAGGAGAGAGCTGGCACCTTAGCAGTGCCCAGTTGGACTGTTTTAGGAGTCTTTTCATACCAGGAATTTGTAGGACCCCCTATCAGGCCTTGGCATGGCCGGCTCCTGACACTCAACAAGGGGTGTTAGCCTTTCACCCCAGTAGCCATGCCAAAGCGACATCATCACCTGGGGGCAATCAGCCGGACATGGAGCAGCAGTTGGCAATAATGCATGCCAAGCTGAGGGAAGAGGTGAGTGGTTTAGACCATCAGAAGCAGTTGTATTGTTTCTGTGCAGAGTTCATGTTCTCCCTGTATACATTTGGCTGGATTAAACACAACATCTGTTACTTCCACAGCTGCCGAACTTCTTCAGGAAGAATCCGGATTACTCGATATACAGAAAGGACATGGAGTTTGTGAATAACGTCCTGCACATGCGCACACGGTGAGGGCGGCGTTCCATGTCTACGTCTCTGTTCTACTCCTCTCTCTCACTCCTCATTTTGTCTCTCACCTTCTCACCCCTTTTTTCTCCCTCTTTCATCTCCTCCTCTTTCTTCCCTTCCCCATATGTTTTACTTTCTTGCTTTTACTTTCATTATACTCTCCTGCTCTCTCTTCCTCCTCTTTCCCAGCCCTCTTCTTCTTCTTCCTCTTCTCCTTCCTCCCTCCTCTGTTTTCTCCTTCCTCCCTCCTCTGTTTTCTCCTTCCTCCCTCCTCTGTTTTCTCCTTTCTCCCTCCTCCCTCCTGTTTTCTCCCCCTCCCTCCTCTGTTTTCTCCCTCCTCTGTTTTCTCCCTCCTCTGTTTTCTCCCTCCTCCGTTTTTTTCTCCCTCCTCCTCCTCCTCCGTTTTTTCTCCCTCCTCCTCCTCCGTTTTTTCTCCCTCCTCCTCTGTTTTCTCCCTCCTCCTCCTCCTGTTTTCTCCCTCCTCCTCCTCTGTTTTCTCCCTCCTCCTCCTGTTTTCTCCCTCCTCCTCCGTTTTTTCTCCCTCCTTCCCCCCCCTCCGTTTTTTCTCCCTCCTTCCCCCCCTCCGTTTTTTCTCCCTCCTCCTCCCCCCCCTCCGTTTTTTCTCCCTCCTCCTCCCCCCCCTCCGTTTTTTCTCCCTCCTCCTCCCCCCCCTCCGTTTTTTCTCCCTCCTCCTCCCCCCCCTCCGTTTTTTCTCCCTCCTCCTCCCCCCCTCCGTTTTTTCTCCCTCCTCCTCCCCCCCCCTCCGTTTTTTCTCCCTCCTCCTCCCCCCCCTTCTCCGTTTTTTCTCCCTCCTCCTCCCCCCCCTTCTCCGTTTTTTCTCCCTCCTCCTCCCCCCCCCCTCTCCGTTTTTTTCTCCCTCCTCCCCCCCCTCCGTTTTTTCTCCCTCCTCCCCCCCCCTCCGTTTTTTCTCCCTCCTCCCCCCCCCCTCCGTTTTTTCTCCCTCCTCCCCCCCCCCTCCGTTTTTTCTCCCTCCTCCTCCCCCCCCTCCGTTTTTTCTCCCTCCTCCTCCCCCCCCTCCGTTTTTTCTCCCTCCTCCTCCCCCCCCTCCGTTTTTTCTCCCCCCTCCTCCCCTACCCCTCCGTTTTTCTCCCCCCTCCCCCCTCCGTTTTTTTCTTCCTCCTCCCCCCTCCGTTTTTTTCTTCCTCCTCCCCCCTCCGTTTTTTTCTTCCTCCTCCCCCCTCCGTTTTTTTCTTCCTCCTCCCCCCTCCGTTTTTTCTCCCTCCTCCCACCTCCGTTTTTTCTCACTCCTCCACCTCCGTTTTTTCTCACTCCTCCACCTCCGTTTTTTCTCACTCCTCCTCCTCCGTTTTTTTCTCACTCCTCCTCCTCCTCCTCCGTTTTTTTTCTCACTCCTCCTCCTCCTCCGTTTTTTTTCTCACTCCTCCTCCTCCTCCGTTTTTTTTCTCACTCCTCCTCCTCCTCCTCCGTTTTTTTTCTCACTCCTCCTCCTCCTCCTCCGTTTTTTTTCTCACTCCTCCTCCTCCTCCTCCGTTTTTTTTTCTCACTCCTCCTCCTCCGTTTTTTTCTCACTCCTCCTCCTCCGTTTTTTTTCTCACTCCTCCTCCTCCTCCGTTTTTTTCTCACTCCTCCTCCTCCGTTTTTTTCTCACTCCTCCTCCTCCGTTTTTTTTCTCACTCCTCCTCCTCCTCCGTTTTTTTTCTCACTCCTCCTCCGTTTTTTTTCTCACTCCTCCTCCGTTTTTTTTCTCACTCCTCCTTCTCCTCCGTTTTTTTCTCCCTCCTCCTTCTCCTCCGTTTTTTTTCTCCCTCCTCCTCCTCCCTTTCCACTTCTCCCCCTTTCTAACCTTTTCTGATGCTCTCTTTTTCACAGCGGTCTCGTTATTTACCAGCTTCTCATGACTATCCCACGGTTCATTTTCCTGAGTTACTTCTCAGATGCGCGGCTCTCAATCCTAAAGCTGACCTGTCATCCTGAGACGGGCAGTATCCAGGCTCGCTGGTCTGTCTCTGGCCTTCCCCTGCACTCTCTCCTCCTCCAGTTCTACCGGACTGACAAGTCAGAGCTGTACAGGTGAGCTGACAATAGTATAAATATCTTGGAAATAGACTGATCATGTGATATATGCAGATCACTTATTCCAGGAGCTTACACTCTGATTTGCTTTTCAGAACCTATGATGCTCACTCCACATTCTATCTGGCTGCAGATGGTCTCATATGTCTTCATAAGATGGATCGGGTAAGGAGCTATGGCATGCTAGGAGTGTGTCTCCTCAAACATTTATTTTGACAGATTTCTTCTTCTCCCCATGTACTGGAAGCTACAGGGAATCTTTAGATAGATTTTGTTTTCTCCTCATATACATTGTACTGCAAGGGCATGTTCATCGTTACACTATAACGCCTTAACTTGCATCTTTCTCACTCTCTCCTCTAGGTGATGCCATCCGAACCGCTCACATTACCTAAAAAAACCCTGCTCGCCGCTGCCTTGGTAGTGTTAGGCTTGGGAGAAAACCGCCCTGCTTTAAATCTCCTCTCGACTCCTAAAACCCCTGATAAGCTCCGCTCCCCTATTCTACCATAATCCCCTTTCAGTAGAAGTACTCGACTCTCCCTATCGTTGGGGGTATTGTGAGGGCATATCCTATTAGGAATCACCCATAACATCTAAATGAGGAAGGGTTCTTCATCAGAGATTATCATACGGAATGGCTGACCCTGTTGAGGACCATATTGGACACATTTCATTGGAGGATCTGTTGCGTCTTTAAGGGAATCCATAGTTTGAGAGGGTTCTATTAGACGTGAACTCCTCCCATTGCCCTTGAATGTTACTGTTAACCCATTATTGGCCAACTTTACATACTCATACACTGCACTCTCCCTTTATACAGGGTCCTCCCATAAGGCCATCTCTGTTTACCAACCCTGTAGTAGGTAAGTTACTATGACAGCTTCCATCCTGCTCCTGAGATACTCTGCACTGCTCTAGCTGCTCGCATGCCTGTGGATGTGTAACATATACTGTATATAATTAAATTATATTGAGAGGTTTGTGTTTATTGTTGGTTCTGTATTTGGAAAAAAGGTAATTGGATCTGCTTGATACCACACCTCTCCCCCTCACAGGTTCAGACATAGGCTGCTTGCATCAAGAAATGTAAATGCTCCTCTCACACATCTCTTCCACCACTGGATTGTTTGCCATCAGAAAATCTTTTTATAGTGGGGGAGGAGAAAGACTTCTACTTATTGGTAAATGATAAAATGTGAATTTGGTTTAGGCTAATGAACAGGCCCTTTAAAATAGTCTAAGAGGCAGCTCAAGGGCGAGGAGTATCTAGTTTACCAGATTTGTTCTTGATATTTGAGTTTATAATAACCATCTATAAAGTTGTTATCTGCCTGAGGTATTGTTACTGTCTCCTTCCTGCTACAACTCACATTTGTTGTCTGGAAGCCATTTGCATTAAATTCAGTATGTGCTATTGGGTTAAAAATTATAGTTTGGAAAATAGGCAACAAAACATTCTAATCATATCAGGAGAAGAGCTAGGCACACATATGCAGGGATTGGATGAGATAAGAATGTCCTGAATAATTAAATACATTTTTGGTAACTCCAAAGGCTTCCCGGCAAACAATGTCAGTCACATAAATGACTGAACTCAGTTATTTTAACCTGCCACCTTCTCAAAAAGGAGCTTGACAACCCAGGTATCATGCCTTCTATGTTATCTAGCCTCCCAAGGAAATGGCAATGCTGGTCCTTTACTGATCTCTTCCCTTGGGTATCCCACTTCTAACACCAATTTATTGCTTCTTCAGAAATCCGGATTTAAAATAAGCATCAGTTTCTCTAGAGAACGGGTGTTCAATACCCTGCATTTATAAGATTAAATTTGTACTCAAACGTTTAAAAGTACGAATGCATTTACACCATATAATTTTAGCCAACTGGCTAGTGTATAGGGTATGATATACTAATTACCCTTCCTGTTGAGTAAACAGGAAAAGCATGTAGTAAGGGTGTCCAATTCTGGGCATGTGTAGAGAAGGGGGATGTCAAGGATATGAGGTACTGTAGAAGTAACTAGAAAAATTATCAGGTTCAAGGGCAATGGCTGTCTCCCCCCCTGAGAACATTTGTAATGGCCAAAGTTCCCACTGGTTTCTGACGGTTCAATCCATATCATCTTCACTCTACAGTCAGATGGATCAATGGGTGATTATCATTGGCAGAAAATGTTAACCCAGCTGCTTTCCTGACTACTTACGAATTTTCAGAGTAGAGTCTGAGAAACCAGACTGTATACAACACCCAAGTGTAATCCATGGACACAAATACTCTGACGTACACTATCACTCGCCGACATGCACGTACACTGCCAAGCCAATATATAAATATTTATTCTCCGCATTAACAAGGCATCAAATTGAGAATTAAAACAAGACCATGCTCTTTGGTGGCATCAGTCTGGTGGACGCTAAGTGCCGTTTCATGCTCTCCGAGCCCCCACTGGTGATCTTCTACTAGTCTTCTCCCCCTCTCTCTTCCTAGCTTGGGCCTCACTCTTTTTCTTTGGGCTTGTGGACCATCACCTCCCCAAGGCTCTCCAGGACCTCCCTCTTGTAGTCGTCGAAATCTCCATCGATTTGGTTCACCGACTTTTCCTCCACCACCCAAAGTTGGCAGTTGGTCTCAGTAATGAGACGGGTGTCGTGGCTCACGCTGATCACAGCTGTAGAGAGAAGACCATGAAAGTTGGGTGATAGCTAAAGTTTAGCCTGACCCTGCCTCCCAAGAAAACTCTGGCCTTTCATCATCTTCTATCTTTTCACTAATTATCCACCATTCTTTGCACCATCATGATGGTTTCTTAAATCTACCATATTTGGAATCTCTTCTGTGGCCAATAACAAAGATACGCATAACACTAATGACATTGGGAGACACGTGACCAGAAGAAGGTGGAGACAGACCCATGTAAGAGAAGAAAAGCAAAGAAATGGGAGAGACGTGGCAGCTCTAAGAGGTCCTGATGTCAGGACTTAGGTGAAGTCAACAAGTTTTGAAAGATCGGATGAGGGAGAAAGAAAGAAATGCGAGCTTGGGAGGACACCTCAAGGAAAAACAGCTTTCCATGGTCCCGAAACAAGAGTCAAGACGTATAATGGAATTGGAGAAGGGATGTCATAAGAGTTTTTGAATGATAGAAAGAAGAACTATAATGGAGTAGAAAGAGCTTGAGTTCACCTAAGAAGGAGAACCTTGGGGAGAAGGACTTATTTTAGGTTCCGAAATGTAGGCAAGACATATAATGGACTTCAAGGAAAAGCAATATTTATAATGACAGAGAAGAAAAGTGAAGAACTATAAAAGGAGAAGAGAAGAAGTTTAGGGAACACAGACCTAGGAAGGAGAGCCCTGAAAAGAAGAATGTATCCTAAGATGTAGGCAAGACATATGACATCACTTCTCCTTGGATTCCATTAAATGTCCTGCATACCATTGTACTATACAAGATCGGTTCTTCTCTCCAAGGCCTTCCTAGGCTCTCTATACCATAAAGTCATCTCTTCTCCTTATACTTCGTCACTTCTTTCTCGCTCTCCTCAGCAGAGTAGAAAAAAGATGAAGTTTATGGAATAGAGAGTCTTGGAGAAGAAAGACTTCAAGGAGAAGAAAGCAAGAGAGAAGAGAAGAACTGTAAGGGAGTGGAAAGAGGTGAAGCGTAGGGAAGAGAGAGCCCTGAGAGAAGAACATAGCCCATGTCTTGCCTACATCTTAGAACATAGGATATAATTTCCCCTTGAATCCATTATATGTCTTGCCTACATCTTAGAACATAGACTACATTCTCCTTCCTAGGCCATTTCCTAAAACTTCATCCTTTTACTTCTTTATAGATTATTTTTGCTGATGGCAAGAAAAGGAGGAGGACTTCTCCTAGGTTCTAAAACATATGATGGACATAAGGGTGGAGAACCTAGGGGAGATGCTCTCCAGGGTCAGGACATGGAATCAAGACAAGGATATTCAACGTCATTCGAAAAGTGGGATGGAGGGTACGAAGACAACCAGGTGACATTATAAGTGCGACAACCTGATATATAGATGACCATATAAAACACACACTGGGCAAGCTCTAGATCACTACAAAAGTCCTCTCACCTCCTTTATATTCGTTAACGGCTTCTGCAAGAGCGTCAATGGATTCAATGTCCAAGTTATTCGTGGGCTCATCCTGAGGGAGAGAAAGTATTAATGCTGTCATTGTGCGCACAAACGCAAGAATATGGGTCATAAAAAGGACGGAAACTCACCAAAATGAGGACGTCTGGCTCCCGGCAGCAGAGCTCTGCAAATACTACCCTGGCTTTCTGCCCCCCTGTAAAACAAGAGGTAAGTTATGGTGACACCCTGTGGTCCGTATGTGTATTACAGGAGGTATATTCCTATAGGTATTATGGTGACACCCTGTGGTCCGTATGTGTATTACAGGAGGTATATTCCTATAGGTATTATGGTGACACCCTGTGGTCTGTATGTGTATTACTGGAGGTATATTCCTATAGGTAATATGGTGACACCCTGTGGTCAGTATGTGTATTACAGGAGGTATATTCCTACGCACCTGAGAGTTTGCAGATCTGGATTGTGTGAGCGTGACTCTCCAAACCGAATCTCCCCAGACATTTCCTTGCATCCTGGTAGGGTAAATTAAAGTTGCGCTGTAGATATTCTGTGGCCGTCTCCTCCATGTTTAGCTGATCCGCATATTGCTGATTAAAGAATCCAATTTTCTGTATGAAAAAAAAAAAAAAAAAAAAGAGAAGAAGAAAGAAAAAGAAACAAAACATATTTAAATAAAGATCTAGAGAGAACATTCATCTCCAGAGCTGGACACAGTATCTAGATGATCTTAAATAATAACCCCCCCCCCAATCCTAGTCGCCAAAAACATGACTATTCAGTCTAACAATACAATGTCAGACTCACCAATCTGTGGTTCTTCCTCATCTCTCCTTTCGTCTAGTAGAAACAAAAAGAAATATAATATTACATATAATTCAGGAGACGGCCATTTATTCCACAGCAGACATGTGTATACTGGAGGTATACGCCTATGGGTGTAGCACAGAGACGCCCTGGGGCCCTTTAACTGAACTCTGCATAAACCATGACCCGTTCTGTATCTAGCTGACCTTTCATTTTGGGTCATTTCCCCCCCATTTTAAAAGAACATTTAATCACAAAGTACAATACATTTATGTGATCGGACTTTCCTCGATTTGAGTCCAACATGGAAAATAGAGTTAAATCTAATTTATTTGACTCCGACTCTCAAAGAATCCTTTGTCCAAGTCGTTGGCTTGAGGATATTGCATTTTCCGCAGTTCACGGATTTAATTATCTTTATCAAAGCCGGAATTGTACATTTAATTATTTTTTTCATAAATTTTTCATAGAAATAGTTTAGTTCCCACTTTATATTGAAGTGAAGAGAGTAGGGTTTACTGCTAATCAAGTACACAAATGATGGTGGGAATTAATAACCATAGTTCCTTAAGCTCCAAACTATCAAGGAGGGAGGGCAAGAGATGTAGAAAGAATTGGTTAGGCAGATGAGTCTTACTGAGGACTTGTCCATCTAATCCTGATGCATTTTGCTCCTTAGCAGTAAAAGGAAGAGGAGAGAGGCGTAATGCACTGATAAGTCATCCATCTAATGCCGACGCATTTCGCTGCTCAGCAGTAATACATAAAAACACACAAATCTACTTACTGGCGTAAGTTTCCCGGTCAGAAGTAGTAGCAGAGTACTCTTACCCACCCCATTGGGTCCAACGATACAGACTGGTAATGAAAGAAAAAGAGTTAGAATAGGCCACATTGCCCCCCTACCCAATGTGCTAGATTACGAGTAGGGCTGTCCATTCTTACTTCGAGAGTCCATATCTATGCCAAATTCAAGGTTTTTGAATAGCAGCTTCTGTCCTGAATACCCAAAATCGACCCCTATAAAAAAAAAAAGAGAGAAAGAAAGGGATATGTAAATATTATAGATAGGGAAGGGGAGGGGGGACAAGCACCCATCCAGAGGGAGAAGCAAGGGAAGGGGAGAAGCAAGGGAAGGGGAGAAGCAAGGGGAGGGGAGAAGCAAGGGGAGGGGAGAAGGGAGGGGAGGGGAGAAGGGAGGGGAGGGGAGAAGGAAGGGGAGGCAAGAACGCATCCAGAGGGAGAAGCAAGGGAAGGGGAGAAGCAAGGGAAGGGGAGAAGCAAGGGAAGGGGAGAAGCAAGGGGAGGGGAGAAGCAAGGGGAGGGGAGAAGGGAGGGGAGGGGAGAAGGAAGGGGAGGGGAGAAGGGAGGGGAGGCAAGAACGCATCCAGAGGGAGAAGGAAGGGGAGAAGGGACAAGCACGCATCCAGAGGGAGAAGGAAAAAAAAAAAAAAAAAAAGACAGATGAGGGGCGATTTAGCGGCTTCTCACCGTGCAGGCCAAGGATGGGCGGGCTCAGAGGAGGAGGGTTGGGGAAGGTGAATTTCACGGTGTATTCTTTAGGTCTCCTTAGCAGCTCTGCCGGCTCGTTGCCATCTTCGTCTGCGTTTTTCTTCCGACATTTTTGTTGCTTGCGGGTTAGAGCTTCTTTTGTCTGTTTCTCCTGAAAAGGAAAGAACAGGTGATATAGTTTGTCGCAGAGTGGCACATGGTAGGCATAAGACAGCGGGCATGACACTCACAGCTTGCTTGGAAGATTTGCCTCCAGCTTTCAGATCTTTCAGCTTTTTCTCCTGCTTGTCGTATTGCTTCTGTAGCTCTTTCTGCTTTTGCTGGTACATCTTCTTAAAAGTCACTGTCGAAAAAAAAAAAAAAAAATGGTCATATTAAATTTTTAACCTGGCATGTCTTAAAAAAAAATTAAATATAAATTTCAGCACCACCTGCCAGTGCATGGAAGCTTCCATGAGAGTAATCATCCTTATAAGTGTACGAGGGGATCGTTACAAGCAAGGTTGTGCTACCCCCCCCGTGTCTCTATTTTGTGAAACGCGTCAGTATAGAGAAATAGTCCCTAGGGGATGTGTATATACTCACTACATGATAAACAATTGTCCTGGCTGGATATAGATACTGTATGGTCTTAGTGGAATTTGTAAAACGCGTCTACATGTAGAAATAGTCCCTGGGGGATATCTATCATGCAGGTAGTCAAAATCTAGAGTATATACAACTGTCCTGGCCAGATATAGATAAAATTATGGTCTTGGTGGGAAAAACAAGGCCTGAAATTTCATCTATTCTTGTGAAACGCGTTGGTGGGTCATAGAGCATTAAAAGGCATTGTTCAGAGACAAATTGGAATGAAGCACAGCCAACAAATAATTACATTGAAAGATACAACTACTTTTAGTTTTATACCCTATCCCTGATTCTCAGTGAAACACGTTGGCATCGAAATATACCCGGGGAGAGGATTATCATGTAGTGAGTCAAGTCTGGATTACATACAATTGTCCTGGCTAGATAGAGATACAATATAGCCTTGGTGGAAAAAACAGGCCTAAATGTGTGAAACGCGTTAGGATCACAAAGAAGAAGGTCTCAGAAGAAACTTGGCATGCAGCATGTGCATAACATACAATCCTTTGGACACAGACACTGCTATGGTATTGGCTGGGAGGAAAATGCTATAAATATGTCTGGTGCCTTCTGTGAAATGCGTCAGTACAAAAAATGCACAATGCTAATCTTATAAGTTAATACACAAACGTGCTAAACTTCCCCCAAATGTATTATTCACCAATGCAGTTCACAAACTGTGCCAGACCGTTATATAGTTTTCCTCTCAGTCCATACCATAGCAGTGAATTGTATGCGCTTCACATACACAAGTTTCTTCCGGCATCCTCCTTGTGACACACCAACGCATTTCACAAGCATGGATTAAATTAATAATAGAGCCATGTGTTTGCTTAGAAAAACTTTATACACAAACACACGGCTCTATTATGACACAAAAGAAAGGATAGGACCTGTTTCAGTCCCTACTGACGCATTTCACAAATGGAGACAAAGTTGGATACACTTCAAGAGCCGTCTAAGAAGTTTTATTGGTGCCGTCCGTATGGCAGATACATGTACAAGAAAATACTCACTGTAATTCCCCCGGTAATAGAACAGTTTCTGCATATCCAAGTGCATAATATCTGTGCAGACGTCATCAAGGAATCCCTGGTCGTGGGATACTATAAGAAGTGTTTTCTTCCAGCCCTGGAGATAGCTGTTGGGGATAAACACAGATAGGAGTTTGTCTAAAGATCATGGAGGCAGATAACCAGGGTTCTCCCAGCAATCTTCAGCCACCTTATAGATGTCATTCTCTTTAGCTGGACACTTACTTGTTAAGCCAGATAACAGCGTTCAAGTCCAAATGGTTTGTTGGTTCATCCAACATTAACAGGGTGGGTTCCATGAAGAGAGCTCTGGGGAGAGAAAGAGAGCCAATGAGAGAATGTGGCACAGGACGAGGGGGTGCACTTATATATGCAAAGTTGGATTAACAGGCCATTTTTGTTTTAAAACTACATGAATTCATCAATTTTATCCTTCCACTACAATTGCCATACAAAATTCCCTTCGCTTACTTTTAAGAAGTCCCCAAGGTAACAGATTTTCTTCTTCTAGAAAAGCCCCCATTCTTCCTGTTCTCTCTCATGTAGCATGCCATGTTTCACACCTGTGACATAAGGCTACACTCACAGGGAAGGGCTTAACATTACCACTGTCTTGTACTTCTCAGCTTCAGTTACTGACATAGCCAGGTCAACTCTCATTAAGATCATCCCCCACACATGGACAAGTCATATCTAGTCAATGTCTGACACACAGGGCTGCATTCACATGACATATATACTATGTGTCTGAACATCTTAAGACAGTGTGAAGCTCCTCCTTGTGGGCATGGCTTCAGGTTACCACTGTGAAACATGGCACCCAACATGAGACACAACAGGAAGAAAGCAAGAGGCTCCAGAAGCAGAATACAAGTACAGTATTGGTGTTTAATAAGTGACACAGCAAAGGTCCAAGGTATTGCAGGAAAGAAAAAAAAGTCAACTTATAAATAAATATAATTCTAACTGGTTAATAAATCTTGGGTGGGGGGGTGGGGGGGGGGGGGGGAGTTAGATTACCGAGCTCGAAAGTTAAGGCTGTAAAACAAAATTATATGTAAAGATCCTCCCTCTACTAATAATGTGGTCAGAAGTTTTGAGGAAATGGGAATAAGAAGGGGAAGATATGAAAAAGCAAGGGGGGGGGGTAGAGGATAGAGCGGAAGAGAGGGGGGGGGGGAAGAGGATAGAGCGGAAGAGGATAGAGTGGAAGAGAAGGGGAAGAGGAAAGCGAGGGAGGGAAGGGGAAGAGGAAAGCAAGGGAGGGAAGGGGAAGAGGAAAGCGAGAGAGGGAAGGGGAAGAGGAAAGCGAGAGAGGGAAGGGGAAGAGGAAAGCGAGAGAGGGAAGGGGAAGAGGAAAGCGAGAGAGGGAAGGGGAAGAGGAAAGCGAGAGAGGGAAGGGGAAGAGGAAAGCGAGAGAGGGAAGGGGAAGAGGAAAGCGAGAGAGGGAAGGGGAAGAGGAAAGCGAGGGAGGGAAGGGGAAGAGGAAAGCGAGGGAGGAAGGAGGAAAGCGAGGGAGGGAAGAGGAAAGCGAGGGAGGGAAGAGGAAAGCGAGGGAGGGAAGAGGAAAGCGAGGGAGGGAAGAGGAAAGCGAGGGAGGGAAGAGGAAAGCGAGGGAGGGAAGAGGAAAGCGAGGGAGGGAAGAGGAAAGCGAGGGAGGGAAGAGGAAAGCGAGGGAGGGAAGAGGAAAGCGAGGGAGGGAAGAGGAAAGCGAGGGAGGGAAGAGGAAAGCGAGGGAGGGAAGAGGAAAGCGAGGGAGGGAAGAGGAAAGCGAGGGAGGGAAGAGGAAAGCGAGGGAGGGAAGAGGAAAGCGAGGGAGGGAAGAGGAAAGCGAGGGAGGGAAGAGGAAAGCGAGGGAGGGAAGAGGAAAGCGAGGGAGGGAAGAGGAAAGCGAGGGAGGGAAGGGGAAGGAGGAGGAGAGAAAGAGGGAGGAAAGGGGAAGGAGGAGGAGAGAAAGAGGGAGGGAAGGGGAAGGAGGAGAGAAAGAGAGGGGGGAAGGGGAAGGAGGAGAGAAAGAGAGGGAGGGAAGGGGAAGGAGGAGAGAAAGAGAGGGAGGGAGGGAAGGGGAAGGAGGAGAGAAAGAGAGGGAGGGAGGGAAGGGGAAGGAGGAGAGAGAGAGGGAGGGAAGGGGAAGGAGGAGAGAAAGAGAGGGAGGGAAGGGGAAGGAGGAGAGAAAGAGAGGGGGGAAGGGGAAGGAGGAGAGAAAGAGAGGGAGGGAGGGAAGGAGGAGAGAAAGAGAGGGAGGGAAGGGGAAGGAGGAGAGAAAGAGAGGGAGGGAAGGGGAAGGAGGAGAGAAAGAGGGAGGGAGGGAAGGGGAAGGAGGAGAGAAAGAGGGAGGGAGGGAAGGGGAAGGAGGAGAGAAAGAGGGAGGGAGGGAAGGGGAAGGAGGAGAGAAAGAGAGGGAGGGAAGGAGGAGAGAAAGACAGAAAGAGTGAGGGGAGGAGGAGATAAAGAGAGAGTGAGAAACCGTAATAAGCAAGTACAAGCGAGGAAGGACAGGAGTAGGAGGAATGGAGAAAAGGGAAGGGAGATAAAATGAGCAAGAACATTAAAATCAGACTACAGAGCCCGTCGTCACCTCGCCAGAGACACTCTCATCCTCCAGCCTCCACTGAACCTCCGCGTCTCTCTGTCTTGCATCTCTGGGGTGAATCCCAGACCGGCCAGGATCCTGCGAGCTTTGGCTTCTGCGGAGGCTGCTCCGGTCGCTCTCAACTCCTCGTAGACCTAGAGAGACAAACAGATCAGACCGATATAAGAGTGGCACTCTACTGTCACATCCTCTCTCTCTTGCCCTCTATGCATTTCTCACTCACCTTCTCCAGCCTTTCCGCCGCACTGTCGTCTCCCTTCTCCAGACGGGACTGTAATTTCTTCTCTTGCTCGAGAAGTTTTATACGCTTTGTATCAGCTTTCAAGACGGCCTGGACCGCGGGGGTTTCATCAGCAACAACCTCTGGGTGGTGGAGAAGGGAAAGCGTAGAACATTAATAACTCAATACATTTAGAAGCAACTTTAAAAAGGAAAGCTCTTTTTCCATAAGCTACTTACCTTGCTCACAAAGCAAGACATCAATGTTTGGGGGGATATTCAAAGCTTTGTTGGCAATGTGTTTGAGGAGGGTGGTCTTGCCTTTACTGAAAGAAAGAAGTAAGGGGAGTGAGGAGAGGCATTGAGAGAGAGTGAGGAAAAGAAGTGTGAAATAATAAAAAGGGAGAGGTCCAAGCACTCACCCATTAGGTCCCACCAAACCGTATCGGCGACCGGCCACCACGTACAGATCAGCATTAACAAATAGCTCCTTCCCGTGGGCGGAAATACTAAACTTTTCCAGCTAGGGACAAGGAGGAAGAAAAAGAAAGAAAGAGTTTACCATGATTGGGATCTTATACACTCTCCATATCCTTTGAGTAAGACCAGTGATGTACTCCAGGTCGAAAGTTCCCTCACTTTCCCAGAATGCTTTGAGCAAGACCCATGATGTCCTCCATGGATTAGCCAATCAGAAGTTCCCTCACATTACAATAATCATTTGATTAGACCCAAAGACATTACCAAAGATTAGTCATTAGAGATTCCTCCCCACTGCCGCGCGGCCCACTCTGCTCCCCACTGCCGCGCGGCCCACTCTGCTCCCCACTGCCGCGCGGCTGTAAATGTACCTTCCTGGCCCCTCGTTACCTTGATATCGGAGGCATTCTCCAGCATTGCCTGACGAGAGGACAGTTCAGCTTGTGACACAGAGAAGTCGTTTTCAGCAGCAGTTGCCTTCTTCATGGTGGCCACTTGTTTCTCAAAATCCATCTAGATTAAAAAAGGGACACATTAAGAGATGTCACTCAAGCGAAAAACAAGTGACTCCCCACCATAATCTAGAAGACACTCACCTGTTTCTTCATCTTCTTCTTTTCCTTCTTAGTCATATTGGCAAATGGATCCTCAGCATCCCCCTTCTTGTCTTCTCCGGTCTCTTCATCAGACAGCTGGTAAAAAATAAATAAAATAAACACAAAGTCAAGAGATGGATTTAGGGCCCAGACCCTTTCCACCCATTCTCCTCCCTTCTCTTGATTCGCCAAAAACGTACCTTCTCATCAGATCCACCTCCATCTTCCTCCTCATCTGTGTCCAAGGCAACAAATCGATTCTTAAAAGAACAAAGAAACAAACCAAAAAAGGAAATTTAAAAATGGCAGCTATACCTTCCTATTAAAAAAAAAAAGTATTCACCCCCCTTGACTTTTTACCTATTTTGTTTCATTACAGCCTTACATTCAATGTTTTGTTAATCTGAAGTTTATGTGATGGATCAGAACACAATAGTCTAAGTTGGTGACGTGAAGTGAGAAAAATACACACATAAAACTATTTTAGAAATCGAAAACAGAAAATTGGCATGTGCGTATGTATTCACCTCCTTTGTTATGAAGCCCATAAAAAGCTCTGGTGCAACCAATTACCTTCAGAAGTCACAGAATTAGTGAAATGATGTCCACCTGTGTGCAATCTAAGTGTCTCATGATCTGTCACTACATATACACACCTTTTTTGAAAGGCCCCAGAGGCTGCAACACCTAAGATAGAGGCACCACTAACCAAACACTGCCATGAAGACCAAGGAACTCTCCAAACAAGTAAGGGACAATGTTGTTGAGAAGTACAAGGCAGGGTTAGGTTATAAAAAATATCCAAATCTGTGATTATTCCCAGGATGTCCATCAAATCTATCATAACCAAATGGAAAGAACATGGCACACCAGCAAACCTGCCAAGAGACCGCCGCCCACCAAAACTCACGGATCGGGCAAGGAGGGCATTAATTAGAGAGGCAGCACAGAGACCTAAGGTAACCCTGGAGGAGCTGCAGAGATCCACAGCAGAGACTGGAGTATCTGTACATAGGACGACAATAAGCCGTACGCTCCATAGAGTTGGGCTTTATGGCAGAGTGGCCAGAAGAAAGCCATTACTTTCAGCAAAAAACAAAATGGCACGATTTGAGTTTGCAAAAAGGCATGTGGGAGACTCCCAAAATGTATGGAGGTAGGTGCTCTGGTCTGATGAGACTAAAATGTAACATTTCGGCCATCAAAAAAAACGCAATGTCTGGCGCAAACCCAACACATCACCCAAAGAGCACCATCCCCACAGTGAAACATGGTGGTGGCAGCATCATGCTGTGGGGATGTTTTTTTTGCAGCCGGGACTGGGAAACTGGTCAGAGTTGAGGGAAAGATGGATGGTGCTAAATACAGGGATATTCTGGAGCAAAACCTGCACCACTCTGTGCGTGATTTGAGGCTAGGACGGAGGGTCACCTCTCAGCAGGACAATGACCCCAAACACACTGCTAAAGCAACACTTTGGTGGTTTAAGGGGAAACATGTAAATGTGTTGGAATGGCCGAGTCACAGCCCAGACCTCAATCCAATAGGAAATCTGTGGTCAGACTTAAAGATTGCTGTTCACAAGCGCAAACCATCCAACTTGAAGGAGCTGGAGCAGTTTTGCAAGGAGGAATGGGCAAAAATCCCAGTGGTAAGATGTGGCAAGCTCATAGAGACTTATTTAAAGCGACTTGGAGATGTGATTGCCACAAAAGGTGGCACCACAAAGTATTGACTTTAGGGGGGTGAATAGTTATGCACATTGACTTTCAGTTATTTTGTCCTATTTGTTGTTTGCTTCACAATAAAAATTAAAAAACATCTTCAAAGTTGTGGCATGTTCTGTAAATTTAATGATGCAAATCCTCAAACACTCCATGTTAATTCCAAGTTGTGAGGCAGCAAAACACGAAAAATGCCAAGAGGGGTGAATACTTTTGTAAGGCACTGTAATTGTATTTATTTTTTCGGATATGGATCAATATTATAAATGTCTAATAGGTGAAAAGGTTAATATTCCAGATAAAATCATTATTAACAAATAAATAAGTGTCCCAGAATGTCTTGGGAACATTACTCAAAGTATATGACCACTGTTAATACAAATTCTAGTTGACGTGACTGCAATACAATAAGAATGATATCATTTCTTGGAGGAGATCCGATCCTTCTGCTCATATCACAATATAAAGAGACGCAGAGCTCACATACAGTTTAAGGACATGATACCTGGGGGGGCTTTGGCTTCTTCTTATTGGCCTTGCTGGGTTTTTTCACCTTCTCTTCTTCAATTTCAACAGAAGGAGCTTTAGGGACAGGAGCCTGTAATAAGGAAAGATTAGGGTTACCCTGCAGGAGGCCCCCCACTGTCCGTGTCACTACTGCAGGACACTCACTTTGCCTTTAGTTTTCTCTTTTGGAATATCCTCTTCACTCGGCGCTTTCTCCTCCTATCAGAGGGTGATCAGAGTTAATGGCGATGAAGAGATGAATAAGATTCAGATAAATAGACAGACACCGTCTACAAGATCTCACCTTTTGTTCCGATTTGTCATTTTTCTTTCCCTTTTTATTTGATGATTTCTTCTCCTCTTCTTCCTGCAAAACAGAGTATGTGAGGGGGAGGCTGGCACTGCCCCTGTCTGTGCTGTGTGTACATGTCATGGTGTATCAGTGTGTGAGGGGGAGGCTGGCACTGCCCCTGTCTGTGCTGTGTGTACATGTCATGGTGTATCAGTGTGTGAGGGGGAGGCTGGCACTGCCCCTGTCTGTGCTGTGTGTACATGTCATGGTGTATCTGTGTGTGAGGGGGAGGCTGGCACTGCCCCTGTCTGTGCTGTGTGTACATGTCATGGTGTATCAGTGTGTGAGGGGGAGGCTGGCACTGCCCCTGTCTGTGCTGTGTGTACATGTCATGGTGTATCAGTGTGTGAAGGGGAGGCTGGCACTGCCCCTGCCTGTGCTGTGTGTACATGTCATGGTGTATCAGTGTGTGAGGGGGAGGCTGGCACTGCCCCTGTCTGTGCTGTGTGTACATGTCATGGTGTATCAGTGTGTGAGGGGGAGGCTGGCACTGCCCCTGCCTGTGCTGTGTGTACATGTCATGGTGTATCAGTGTGTGAGGGGGAGGCTGGCACTGCCCCTGCCTGTGCTGTGTGTACATGTCATGGTGTATCAGTGTGTGAGGGGGAGGCTGGCACTGCCCCTGCCTGTGCTGTGTGTACATGTCATGGTGTATCAGTGTGTGAGGGGGAGGCTGGCACTGCCCCTGCCTGTGCTGTGTGTACATGTCATGGTGTATCAGTGTGTGAGGGGGAGGCTGGCACTGCCCCTGCCTGTGCTGTGTGTACATGTCATGGTGTATCAGTGTGTGAGGGGGAGGCTGGCACGGTCCCTGTCTGTGCTGTGTGTACATGTCATGGTGTATGAAGGGGAGGCTGGCACTGCCCCTGTCTGTGCTGTGTGTACATGTCATGGTGTATCAGTGTGTGAGGGGGAGGCTGGCACTGCCCCTGTCTGTGCTGTGTGTACATGTCATGGTGTATCAGTGTGTGAGGGGGAGGCTGG
Organism: Discoglossus pictus; assembly: GCA_027410445.1. Taxonomy (NCBI): domain Eukaryota; kingdom Metazoa; phylum Chordata; class Amphibia; order Anura; family Alytidae; genus Discoglossus; species Discoglossus pictus. Next base: position 13,344,216 of record CM050170.1, read on the forward strand.
CACTGCCCCTGTCTGTGCTGTGTGTACATGTCATGGTGTATCAGTGTGTGAGGGGGAGGCTGGCACTGCCCCTGCCTGTGCTGTGTGTACATGTCATGGTGTATCAGTGTGTGAGGGGGAGGCTGGCACTGCCCCTGCCTGTGCTGTGTGTACATGTCATGGTGTATCAGTGTGTGAGGGGGAGGCTGGCACGGTCCCTGTCTGTGCTGTGTGTACATGTCATGGTGTATCAGTGTGTGAGGGGGAGGCTGGCACGGTCCCTGTCTGTGCTGTGTGTACATGTCATGGTGTATCAGTGTGTGAGGGGGAGGCTGGCACTGCCCCTGTCTGTGCTGTGTGTACATGTCATGGTGTATCAATGTGTGAGGGGGAGGCTGGCACTGCCCCTGTCTGTATATACATGTAATGGTGTATCAGTGTGTGAGGGGGAGGCTGGCACTGCCCCTGTCTGTATATACATGTCATGGTGTATCAGTGTGTGAGAGGGGAGGCTGGCACTGCCCCTGTCTGTGCTGTGTGTACATGTCATGGTGTATCAATGTGTGAGGGGGAGGCTGGCACTGCCCCTGTCTGTGCTGTGTATACATGTCATGGTGTATCAGTGTGTGAGGGGGAGGCTGGCACTGCCCCTGTCTGTATATACATGTAATGGTGTATCAGTGTGTGAGAGGGAGGCTGGCACTGCCCCTGTCTGTGCTGTGTGTACATGTCATGGTGTATCAGTGTGTGAGGGGGAGGCTGGCACTGCCCCTGTCTGTGCTGTGTGTACATGTCATGGTGTATCAGTGTGTGAGGGGGAGGCTGGCACTGCCCCTGTCTGTGTGTACATACCATGGTGTATCCAGGTGTGTGAGGGGGAGGCTGGCACTGCCCCTGTCTGTGCTGTGTGTACATGTCATGGTGTATCAGTGTGTGAGGGGGAGGCTGGCACTGCCCCTGTCTGTGCTGTGTGTACATGTCATGGTGTATCAGCGTGTGAGGGGGAGGATGGCACTGCCCCTGTCTGTGCTGTGTGTACATGTCATGGTGTATCAGTGTGTGAGGGGGAGGCTGGCACTGCCCCTGTCTGTGCTGTGTGTACATGTCATGGTGTATCAGTGTGTGAGGGGGAGGCTGGCACTGCCCCTGTCTGTGTGTACATACATGGTGTATCAGGTGTGTGAGGGGGAGGCTGGCACTGCCCCTGTCTGTGCTGTGTGTACATGTCATGGTGTATCAGTGTGTGAGGGGGAGGCTGGCACTGCCCCTGTCTGTGCTGTGTGTACATGTCATGGTGTATCAGTGTGTGAGGGGGAGGCTGGCACTGCCCCTGTCTGTGCTGTGTGTACATGTCATGGTGTATCAGTGTGTGAGGGGGAGGCTGGCACTGCCCCTGTCCTGTGCTGTGTGTACATGTCATGGTGTATCAGTGTGTGAGGGGGAGGCTGGCACTGCCCCTGTCTGTGCTGTGTGTACATGTCATGGTGTATCAGTGTGTGAGAGGGGAGGCTGGCACTGCCCCTGTCTGTGCTGTGTGTACATGTCATGGTGTATCAGTGTGTGAGGGGGAGGCTGGCACTGCCCCTGACTGTGCTGTGTGTACATGTCATGGTGTATCAGTGTGTGAGGGGGAGGCTGGCACTGCCCCTGTCTGTGCTGTGTGTACATGTCATGGTGTATCAGTGTGTGAGGGGGAGGCTGGCACTGCCCCTGTCTGTGCTGTGTGTACATGTCATGGTGTATCAGTGTGTGAGGGGGAGGCTGCACTGCCCCTGTCTGCTGCTGTGTCGTACATGTCATGGTGTATCAGTGTGTGAGGGGGAGGCTGGCACTGCCCCTGTCTGTGCTGTGTGTACATGTCATGGCTGTATCAGTGTTGTGAGAGGGAGGCTGGGCACCTGCCCCTGTCTGGTCGCTGTGATGTACATGTCATGCGTTGTATCAGTGTGTGACTAGGGGAGAGCTGGCACTGCCCCTGTCTGTGCTGTGTGTACATAATCATGGTGCACAGTGTGAGGGGAGGCTGGCACTGCCCCTGTCTGTGCTGTTTGTGCAATTCATGGTGTCATCCGTATGCTGTGAGCGGGGAGGCTGGCACCTGCCCCTGTCTGTGCTGTGTGTGCATGTCATGGTGTATCAGTGTGTGGGGGGAGGCTGGCACTGCCGCTGTCTGTGACTGTGTCTGTACATGTCATGGTGTATCAGTGTGTGAGGGGGAGGCTGGCACTGCCCCTGTCTGTGCTGTTGTGTGTACATGTCATGGTGTATCAGTGTGTGAGGGGGAGGCTGGCACTGCCCCTGTCTGTGCTGTGTGTACATGTCATGGTGTATCAGTGTGTGAGGGGGAGGCTGGCACTGCCCTGCCTGTGCTGTGTGTACATGTCATGGTGTATCAGTGTGTGAGGGGAGGCTGGCACTGCCCCTCCTGTGCTGTGTGTACATGTCATGGTGTATCAGTGTGTGAGGGGGAGGCTGGCACTCCCTGTGTGCTGTGTGTACATGTCATGGTGTATCAGTGTGTGAGGGGGAGGCTGGCACTGCCCTGTCTGTGCTGTGTGTACATGTCATGGTGTATGAGGGGGAGGCTGGCACTGCCCCTGTCTGTGTGTGTGTACATGTCATGGTGTATCAGTGTGTGTGGGGGAGGCTGGCACTGCCCCTGTCTGTGCTGTGTGTACATGTCATGGTGTATAGTGTGTGAGGGGGAGGCTGGCACTGCCCCTGTCTGTGCTGTGTGTACATGTCATGGTGTATCAGTGTGTGAGGGGGAGGCTGGCACTGCCCCTGTCTGTGCGTGTGTACATGTCATGGTGTATCAGTGTGTGAGGGGGAGGCTGGCACTGCCCCTGTCTGTGCTGTGTGTACATGTCATGGTGTATCAGTGTGTGAGGGGAGGCTGGCACTGCCCCTGTCTGTGCTGTGTGTACATGTCATGGTGTATCAGTGTGTGAGGGGGGAGGCTGGCACTGCCCCTGTCTGTGCTGTGTGTACATGTCATGGTGTATCAGTGTGTGAGGGGGAGGCTGGCACTGCCCCTGTCTGTGCTGTGTGTACATGTCATGGTGTATCAGTGTGTGAGGAGGAGGCTGGCACTGCCCCTGTCTGTGCTGTGTGTACATGTCATGGTGTATCAGTGTGTGAGGGGAGGCTGGCACTGCCCCTGTCTGTGCTGTGTGTACATGTCATGGTGTATCAGTGTGTGAGGGGAGGCTGGCACTGCCCCCTGTCTGTGCTGTGTGTACATGTCATGGTGTATCAGTGTGTGAGGGGGAGGCTGGCACTGCCCCTGTCTGTGCTGTGTGTACATGTCATGGTGGTATCAGTGTGTGAGGGGAGGCTGGCACTGCCCCCTGTCTGTGCTGTGTGTACATGTCATGGTGTATCAGTGTGTGAGGGGGAGGCTGGCACTGCCCCTGTCTGTGCTGTGTGTACATGTCATGGTGTATCAGTGTGTGAGGGGGAGGCTGGCACTGCCCCTGTCTGTGCTGTGTGTACATGTCATGGTGTATCAGTGTGTGAGGGGGGAGGCTGGCACTGCCCCTGTCTGTGCTGTGTGTACATGTCATGGTGTATCAGTGTGTGAGGGGGGAGGCTGGCACTGCCCCTGTCTGTGCTGTGTGTACATGTCATGGTGTATCAGTGTGTGAGGGGGAGGCTGGCACTGCCCCTGTCTGTGCTGTGTGTACATGTCATGGTGTATCAGTGTGTGAGGGGGAGGCTGGCACTGCCCCTGTCTGTGCTGTGTGTACATGTAATGGTGTATCAGTGTGTGAGGGGGAGGCTGGCACTGCCCCTGTCTGTATATACATGTCATGGTGTATCAGTGTGTGAGGGGGAGGCTGGCACTGCCCCTGTCTGTGCTGTGTGTACATGTCATGGTGTATCAGTGTGTGAGGGGGAGGCTGGCACTGCCCCTGTCTGTGCTGTGTGTACATGTCATGGTGTATCAGTGTGTGAGGGGAGGCTGGCACTGCCCCTGTCTGTGCTGAGTACATGTCATAGTGTATCAGTGTGTGAGAGGGAGGCTGGCACTGCCCCTGTCTGTGCTGTGTGTACATGTCATGGTGTATCAGTGTGTGAGGGGGAGGCTGGCACTGCCCCTGTCTGTGCTGTGTGTACATGTCATGGTGTATCAGTGTGTGAGGGGGAGGCCGGCACTGCCCCTGTCTGTGCTGTGTGTACATGTCATGGTGTATCAGTGTGTGAGGGGGAGGCTGGCACTGCCCCTGTCTGGCTGTGTTCATGTCATGGTGTATCAGTGTGTGATGGGGAGGCTGGCACTGCCCCTGCCTGTGCTGTGTGTACATGTCATGGTGTATCGGTGTGTGAGGGGGAGGCTGGCACTGCCCCTGTCTGTGCTGTGTGTACATGTCATGGTGTATCAGTGTGTGAGAGGGAGGCTGGCGCTGCCCCTGTCTGTGCTGTGTGTGTACATGTCATGGTGTATCAGTGTGTGAGGGGGAGGCTGGCACTGCCCCTGTCTGTGTGTACATGTCATGGTGTATCCAGTGTGTGAGGGGGAGGCTGGCACTGTCCCTGACTGTGCTGTGTGTACATGTCACAGTGTATCAGTGTGAGAGGGGGGAGGCTGGCACCTGCCCCTGTCTGTGCTGTGTGTACATGTCATGGTGTATCAGTGTGTGAGGGGGAGGCTGGCACTGTCCCTGACTGTGCTGTGTGTACATGTCACAGTGTATCAGTGTGTGAGGAGGAGGCTGGCACTGCCCCTGTCTGTGCTGTGTGTACATGTCATGGTGTATCAGTGTGTGAGGGGAGGCTGGCACTGCCCCTGTCTGTGCTGTGTGTACATGTCATGGTGTATCAGTGTGTGAGGGGAGGCTGGCACTGCCCCTGTCTGTGCTTGTGTACATGTCATGGTGTATCAGGTGTGTGAGGGGGAGGCTGGCACTGCCCCTGTCTGTGCTGTGTGTACATGTCATGGTGTATCAGTGTGTGAGGGGGAGGCTGGCACTGCCCCTGTCTGTGCTGTGTGTACATGTCATGGTGTATCAGTGTGTGAGAGGGGAGGCTGGCACTGCCCCTGTCTGTGCTGTGTGTACATGTCATGGTGTATCAGTGTGTGAAGGGGAGGCTGGCACTGCCCCTGTCTGTGCTGTGTGTACATGTCATGGTGTATCAGTGTGAGAGGGGGAGGCTGGCACTGCCCCTGTCTGTGCTGTGTGTACATGTCATGGTGTATCAGTGTGTGAGGGGGAGGCTGGCACTGCCCCTGTCTGTGCTGTGTGTACATGTCATGGTGTATCAGTGTGTGAGGGGAGGCTGGCACTGCCCCTGTCTGTATATACATGTCATGGTGTAACAGTGTGTGAGGGGGAGGCTGGCACTGCCCCTGTCTGTGCTGTGTGTACATGTCATGGTGTATCAGTGTGTGAGGAGGAGGCTGGCACAGTCCCTGTCTGTGTGTACATGTCATGGTGTATCAGGGTGTGAGGGGAGGCTGGCACTGCCCCTGTCTGTATATACATGTCATGGTGTAACAGTGTGTGAGGGGGAGGCTGGCACTGCCCCTGTCTGTGCTGTGTGTACATGTCATGGTGTATCAGTGTGTGAGGGGGAGGCTGGCACTGCCCCTGTCTGTGCTGTGTGTACATGTCATGGTGTATCAGTGTGTGATGGGGAGGCTGGCACTGCTCCCTGCCTGTGCTGTGTGTACATGTCATGGTGTATCAGTGTGTGATTGGGAGGCCTGGCACTGCCCCTGCCTGTGCTGTGTGTACATGTCATGGTGTATCGGTGTGTGAGGGGGAGGCTGGCACTGCCCCTGTCTGTGCTGTGTGTACATGTCATGGTGTATCAGTGTGTGAGAGGGAGGCTGGCACTGCCCCTGTCTGTGCTGTGTGTACATGTCATGGTGTATCAGTGTGTGAGGGGGAGGCTGGCACTGCCCCTGTCTGTGCTGTGTGTACATGTCATGGTGCATCAGTGTGAGGGGGAGGCTGGCACTGCCCCTGTCTGTGCTGTGTGTACATGTCATGGTGTATCAGTGTGTGAGGGGGGAGGCTGGCACTGCCCCTGTCTGTGCTGTGTGTACATGTCATGGTGTATCAGTGTGTGAGGGGGAGGCTGGCACTGCCCCTGTCTGTGTGTACATACCATGGTGTATCCAGGTGTGTGAGGGGGAGGCTGGCACTGCCCCCTGTCTGTGTGTACATACCATGGTGTATCAGTGTGTGAGGGGGAGGCTGGCACTGCCCCTGTCTGTGCTGTGTGTACATGTCATGGTGTATCAGTGTGTGAGGGGGAGGCTGGCACTGCCCCTGTCTGTGCTGTGTGTACATGTCATGGTGTATCAGTGTGTGAGGGGGAGGCTGGCACTGCCCCTGCCGGTTTTGTGTGTACATGCCATGGTGTATCAGTGTGTGAGGAGGAGGCTGGCACTGCCCCTGTCTGTGCTGTGTGTACATGTCATGGTATATCAGTGTGTGAGGTGGAGGCTGGCACTGCCCCTGCCTGTGCTGTGTGTACATGTCATGGTGTGTCAGTGTGTGAGGGGGAGGCTGGCACTGCCCCTGCCTGTGCTGTGTGTACATGTCATGGTGTATCAGTGTGTGAGGGGGAGGCTGGCACTGCCACTGTCTGTGTGTACATGTCATGGTGTATCAGTGTGTGAGGGGGAGGCTGGCACTGCCCCTGTCTGTGCTGTGTGTACATGTCATGGTGTATCAGTGTGTGAGGGGGGAGGCTGGCACTGCCCCTGTCTGTGCTGTGTGTACATGTCATGGTGTATCAGTGTGTGAGGGGGAGGCTGGCACTGCCCCTGTCTGTGCTGTGTGTACATGTCATGGTGTATCAGGGTGTGAGGGGGAGGCTGGCACTGCCCCTGTCTGTGCTGTGTGTACATGTCATGGTGTATCAGTGTGTGAGGGGGAGGCTGGCACTGCCCCTGTCTGTGCTGTGTGTACATGTCATGGTGTATCAGTGTGTGAGGGGGAGGCTGGCACTGCCCCTGTCTGTGCTGTGTGTACATGTCATGGTGTATCAGTGTGTGAGGGGGAGGCTGGCACTGCCCCAGTCTGTGCTGTGTGTACATGTCATGGTGTATCAGTGTGTGAGAGGGGAGGCTGGCACTGCCCCTGTCTGTGCTGTGTGTACATGTCATGGTGTATCAGTGTGTGAGAGGGGAGGCTGGCACTGCCCCTGTCTGTGCTGTGTGTACATGTCATGGTGTATCAGTGTGTGAAGGGGAGGCTGGCACTGCCCCTGTCTGTGGTGTGTGTACATGTCATGGTGTATCAGTGTGAGAGGGGGAGGCTGGCACTGCCCCTGTCTGTGCTGTGTGTACATGTCATGGTGTATCAGTGTGTGAGGGGGAGGCTGGCACTGCCCCTGTCTGTGCTGTGTGTACATGTCATGGTGTATCAGTGTGTGAGGGGAGGCTGGCACTGCCCCTGTCTGTATATACATGTCATGGTGTAACAGTGTGTGAGGGGGAGGCTGGCACTGCCCCTGCCTGTGCTGTGTGTACATGTCATGGTGTATCGGTGTGTGAGGGGGAGGCTGGCACTGCCCCTGTCTGTGCTGTGTGTACATGTCATGGTGTATCAGTGTGTGAGGGGGAGGCTGGCACTGCCCCTGTCTGTGCTGTGTGTACATGTCATGGTGTATCAGTGTGTGAGAGGGGAGGCTGGCACTGCCCCTGTCTGTGCTGTGTGTACATGTCATGGTGCATCAGTGTGAGGGGGAGGCTGGCACTGCCCCTGTCTGTGCTGTGTGTACATGTCATGGTGTATCAGTGTGTGAAGGGGAGGCTGGCACTGCCCCTGTCTGTGGTTGTGTGTACATGTCATGGTGTATCAGTGTGAGAGGGGGAGGCTGGCACTGCCCCTGTCTGTGCTGTGTGTACATGTCATGGTGTATCAGTGTGTGAGGGGGAGGCTGGCACTGCCCCTGTCTGTGCTGTGTGTACATGTCATGGTGTATCCGTGTGTGAGGGGGAGGCTGGCACTGCCCCTGTCTGTGCTGTGTGTACATGTCATGGTGTATCAGGGTGTGAGGGGGAGGCTGGCACTGCCCCTGTCTGTGCTGTGTGTACATGTCATGGTGTATCAGTGTGTGAGGGGGAGGCTGGCACTGCCCCTGTCTGTGCTGTGTGTACATGTCATGGTGTATCAGTGTGTGAAGGGGAGGCTGGCACTGCCCCTGCCTGTGCTGTGTGTACATGTCATGGTGTATCAGTGTGTGAGGGGGAGGCTGGCACTGCCCCTGTCTGCTGTGTGTACATGTCATGGTGTATCAGGTGTGTGAGGGGGAGGCTGGCACTGCCCCTGTCTGTGCTGTGTATACATGTCATGGTGTATCAGTGTGTGAGGGGGAGGCTGGCACTGCCCCTGTCTGCTGTGTGTACATGTCATGGTGTATCAGTGTGTGAGGAGGAGGCTGGCACTGCCCCTGTCTGTGCTGTGTGTACATGTCATGGTGTATCAGTGTGTGAGGGGGAGGCTGGCACTGCCCCTGCCTGTGCTGTGTGTACATGCCATGGTGTATCAGTGTGTGAGGAGGAGGCTGGCACTGCCCCTGTCTGTGCTGTGTGTACATGTCATGGTGTATCAGTGTGTGTGGGGGAGGCTGGCACTGCCCCTGTCTGTGTGTACATACCATGGTGTATCCAGGTGTGTGAGGGGGAGGCTGGCACTGCCCCTGTCTGTGCTGTGTGTACATGTCATGGTGTATCAGTGTGTGAGGGGGAGGCTGGCACTGCCCCTGTCTGTGCTGTGTGTACATGTCATGGTGTATCAGTGTGTGAGGGGGAGGCTGGCACTGCCCCTGCTGTTTTGTGTGTACATGCCATGGTGTATCAGTGTGTGAGGGGGAGGCTGGCACTGCCCCTGCCTGTGCTGTGTATACATGTCATGGTGTATCAGTGTGTGAGGGGGAGGCTGGCACTGCCCCTGTCTGTGCTGTGTGTACATGTCATGGTGTATCAGTGTGTGAGGTGGAGGCTGGCACTGCCCCTGTCTGTGCTGTGTGTACATGTCATGGTGTATCAGTGTGTGAGGAGGGAGGCTGGCACTGCCCCTGACTGTGCTGTGTGTACATGTCATGGTGTATCAGTGTGTGAGGGGGAGGCTGGCACTGCCCCTGTCTGCTGTGTGTACATGTCATGGTGTACCAGTGTGTGAGGGGGAGGCTGGCACTGCCCCTGTCTGTGCTGTGTGTACATGTCATGGTGTATCAGTGTGTGAGGGGAGGCTGGCACTGCCCCTGTCTGTGCTGTGTGTACATGTCATGGTGTATCAGTGTGTGAGGGGGAGGCTGGCACTGCCCCTGCCTGTGCTGTGTGTACATGTCATGGTGTATCAGTGTGTGAGGGGGAGGCTGGCACTGCCCCTGCCTGTGCTGTGTGTACATGTCATGGTGTATCAGTGTGTGAGGGGGAGGCTGGCACTGCCCCTGTCTGTGCTGTGTGTACATGTCATGGTGTATCAGTGTGTGAGGGGGAGGCTGGCACTGCCCCTGTCTGTGCTGTGTGTACATGTCATGGTGTATCAGTGTGTGAGGGGGAGGCTGGCACTGCCCCTGTCTGTGCTGTGTGTACATGTCATGGTGTATCAGTGTGTGAGGGGGAGGCTGGCACTGCCCCTGTCTGTGCTGTGTGTACATGTCATGGTGTATCAGTGTGTGAGGAGGAGGCTGGCACTGCCCCTGTCTGTGCTGTGTGTACATGTCATGGTGTATCAGTGTGTGAGGGGGAGGCTGGCACTGCCCCTGTCTGTGCTGTGTGTACATGTCATGGTGTATCAGTGTGTGAGGGGGAGGCTGGCACTGCCCCTGTCTGTATATACATGTCATGGTGTATCAGTGTGTGAGGGGGAGGCTGGCACTGCCCCTGTCTGTGCTGTGTGTACATGTCATGGTGTATCAGTGTGTGAGGGGGAGGCTGGCACTGCCCCTGTCTGTGCTGTGTACATGTCATGGTGTATCAGTGTGTGAGGGGGAGGCTGGGCACTGCCCCTGTCTGTGCTGTGTGTACAGGTCATGGTGTATCAGTGTGTGAGAGGAGGCTGGCACTGCTCCTGTCTGTGCTGTGTGTACATGTCATGGTGTATCAGTGTGTGATGGGGAGGCTGGCACTGCCCCTGCCTGTGCTGTGTGTACATGTCATGGTGTATCAGTGTGTGAGGGGGAGGCTGGCACTGCCCCTGCCTGTGCTGTGTGTACATGTCATGGTGTATCAGTGTGTGAGGAGGGAGGCTGGCACTGCCCCTGTCTGTGCTGTGTGTACATGTCATGGTGTATCAGTGTGTGAGGGGGAGGCTGGCACTGCCCCTGTCTGTGTGTACATACCATGGTGTATCCAGGTGTGTGAGGGGGAGGCTGGCACTGCCCCTGTCTGTGCTGTGTGTACATGTCATGGTGTATCAGTGTGTGAGGGGGAGGCTGGCACTGCCCCTGTCTGTGCTGTGTGTACATGTCATGGTGTATCAGTGTGTGAGGGGGAGGCTGGCACTGCCCCTGCCTGTTTTGTGTGTACATGCCATGGTGTATCAGTGTGTGAGGGGGAGGCTGGCACTGCCCCTGCCTGTTTTGTGTATACATGTCATGGTGTATCAGTGTGTGAGGGGGAGGCTGGCACTGCCCTCTGTCTGTACATGTCATGGTGTGTCAGTGTGTGAGGTGGAGGCTGGCACTGCCCCTGTCTGTGCTGTGTGTACCTGTCATGGTGTATCAGTGTGTGAGGAGGAGGCTGGCACTGCCCCTGCCTGTGCTGTGTGTACATGTCATGGTGTGTCAGTGTGTGAGGGGGGAGGCTGGCACTGCCCCTGTCTGTGCTGTGTGTACATGTCATGGTGTATCAGTGTGTGAGGGGAGGCTGGCACTGCCCCTGTCTGTGCTGTGTGTACATGTCATGGTGTATCAGTGTGTGAGGGGGGAGGCTGGCACTGCCCCTGTCTGTGCTGTGTGTACATGTCATGGTGTATCAGTGTGTGAGGGGGAGGCTGGCACTGCCCCTGTCTGTGCTGTGTGTACATGTCATGGTGTATCAGTGTGTGAGGGGGAGGCTGGCACTGCCCCTGTCTGTGCTGTGTGTACATGTCATGGTGTATCAGTGTGTGAGGGGAGGCTGGCACTGCCCCTGTCTGTGCTGTGTGTACATGTCATGGTGTATCAGTGTGTGAGGGGGAGGCTGGCACTGCCCCTGTCTGTGCTGTGTGTACATGTCATGGTGTATCAGTGTGTGAGGGGAGGCTGGCACTGCCCCTGTCTGTGCTGTGTGTACATGTCATGGTGTATCAGTGTGTGAGGGGGAGGCTGGCACTGCCCCTGTCTGTGCTGTGTGTACATGTCATGGTGTATCAGTGTGTGAGGAGGAGGCTGGCACTGCCCCTGTCTGTGCTGTGTGTACATGTCATGGTGTATCAGTGTGTGAGGGGGAGGCTGGCACTGCCCCTGTCTGTGCTGTGTGTACATGTCATGGTGTATCAGTGTGTGAGGGGAGGCTGGCACTGCCCCTGTCTGTGCTGTGTGTACATGTCATGGTGTATCAGTGTGTGAGGGGAGGCTGGCACTGCCCCTGTCTGTGCTGTGTGTACATGTCATGGTGTATCAGTGTGTGAGGAGGAGGCTGGCACTGCCCCTGTCTGTGCTGTGTGTACATGTCATGGTGTATCAGTGTGTGAGGGGGAGGCTGGCACTGCCCCTGTCTGTGTGTACATGTCATGGTGTATCCAGGTGTGTGAGGGGGAGGCTGGCACTGCCCCTGTCTGTGCTGTGTGTACATGTCATGGTGTATCAGTGTGTGAGGGGGAGGCTGGCACTGCCCCTGTCTGTGCTGTGTGTACATGTCATGGTGTATCAGTGTGTGAGGGGGAGGCTGGCACTGCCCCTGCCTGTGCTGTGTGTACATGCCATGGTGTATCAGTGTGTGAGGGGGAGGCTGGCACTGCCCCTGCCTGTGCTTTTGTGTATACATGTCATGGTGTATCAGTGTGTGAGGGGGAGGCTGGCACTGCCCCTGTCTGTACTGTGTGTACATGTCATGGTGTATCAGTGTGTGAGGTGGAGGCTGGCACTGCCCCTGTCTGTGCTGTGTGTACATGTCATGGTGTATCAGTGTGTGAGGGGAGGCTGGCACTGCCCCTGCCTGTGCTGTGTGTACATGTCATGGTGTGTCAGTGTGTGAGGGGGAGGCTGGCACTGCCCCTGCCTGTGCTGTGTGTACATGTCATGGTGTATCAGTGTGTGAGGGGGAGGCTGGCACTGCCCCTGACTGTGCTGTGTGTACATGTCATGGTGTATCAGTGTGTGAGGGGGGAGGCTGGCACTGCCCTGTCTGTGCTGTGTGTACATGTCATGGTGTATCAGTGTGTGAGGGGGAGGCTGGCACTGCCCCTGCCTGTGCTGTTGTGTACATGTCATGGTGTATCAGTGTGTGAGGGGGAGGCTGGCACTGCCCCTGCCTGTGCTGTGTGTACATGTCATGGTGTATCAGTGTGTGAGGGGGAGGCTGGCACTGCCCCTGTCTGTGTGTACATGTCATGGTGTATCAGTGTGTGAGGGGGAGGCTGGCACTGCCCCTGTCTGTGCTGTGTGTACATGTCATGGTGTATCAGTGTGTGAGGGGGAGGCTGGCACTGCCCCTGTCTGTGCTGTGTGTACATGTCATGGTGTATCAGTGTGTGAGGGGAGGCTGGCACTGCCCCTCTGTGCTGTGTGTACATGTCATGGTGTATCAGTGTGTGAGGGGGAGGCTGGCACTGCCCCTGTCTGTGCTGTGTGTACATGTCATGGTGTATCAGTGTGTGAGGGGGAGGCTGGCACTGCCCCTGTCTGTGCTGTGTGTACATGTCATGGTGTATCAGTGTGTGAGGGGGAGGCTGGCACTGCCCCTGTCTGTGCTGTGTGTACATGTCATGGTGTATCAGTTGTGTGAGGGGAGGCTGGCACTGCCCCTGTCTGTGCTGTGTGTACATGTCATGGTGTATCAGTGTGTGAGGGGGAGGCTGGCACTGCCCCTGTCTGTATATACATGTCATGGTGATATCAGTGTGTGAGGGGGAGGCTGGCACTGCCCCTGTCTGTGCTGTGTGTACATGTCATGGGTGTATCAGTGTGTGAGGAGGAGGCTGGCACTGCCCCAGTCTGTGTGTACATGTCATGGTGTATCAGGGTGTGAGGGGGAGGCTGGCACTGCCCTGTCTGTGTGTACATGTCATGGTGTATCAGGGTGTGAGGGGGAGGCTGGCACTGCCCCTGTCTGTGCTGTGTGTACAGGTCATGGTGTATCAGTGTGTGAGGGAGGCTGGCACTGCTCCTGTCTGTGCTGTGTGTACATGTCATGGTGTATCAGTGTGTGAGGGGGAGGCTGGCACTGCCCCTGTTGTGGTGTGTGTACATGTCATGGGTGTATCAGTGTGTGAGGGGGAGGCTGGCACTGCCCCTGTCTGTGCTGTGTGTACATGTCATGGTGTATCAGTGTGTGAGGGGGAGGCTGGCACTGCCCCTGTCTGTGCTGTGTGTACATGTCATGGTGTATCAGTGTGTGAGGGGGAGGCTGGCACTGCCCTTGTCGGTGTGTACATGTCATGGTGTATCAGTGTGTGATGGGGAGGCTGGCACTGCCCCTGCCTGTGCTGTGTGTACATGTCATGGTGTATCGGTGTGTGAGGGGGAGGCTGGCACTGCCCCTGTCTGTGCTGTGTGTACATGTCATGGTGTATCAGTGTGTGAGAGGGAGGCTGGCGCTGCCCCTGTCTGTGCTGTGTGTGTACATGTCATGGTGTATCAGTGTGTGAGGGGGAGGCTGGCACTGCCCCTGTCTGTGTGTACATGTCATGGTGTACCAGTGTGTGAGGGGGAGGCTGGCACTGTCCCTGACTGTGCTGTGTGTACATGTCACAGTGTATCAGTGTGAGAGGGGGAGGCTGGCACTGCCCCTGTCTGTGCTGTGTGTACATGTCATGGTGTATCAGTGTGTGAGGGGGAGGCTGGCACTGTCCCTGACTGTGCTGTGTGTACATGTCACAGTGTATCAGTGTGTGAGGAGGAGGCTGGCACTGCCCCTGTCTGTGCTGTGTGTATATGTCATGGTGTATCAGTGTGTGTGGAGGAGGCTGGCACTGCCCTTGTCTGTGCTGTGTGTACATGTCATGGTGTATCAGTGTGTGAGGGGGAGGCTGGCACTGCCCCTGTCGGTGTGTACATGTCATGGTGTATCGGTGTGTGAGGGGGGAGGCTGGCACTGCCCCTGTCTGTGCTGTGTGTACATGTCATGGTGTATCAGTGTGTGAGGGGGAGGCTGGCACTGCCCCTGTCTGTGCTGTGTGTACATGTCATGGTGTATCAGTGTGTGAGAGGGGAGGCTGGCACTGCCCCTGTCTGTGCTGTGTGTACATGTCATGGTGTATCAGTGTGTGAAGGGGAGGCTGGCACTGCCCCTGTCTGGTGTGTGTACATGTCATGGTGTATCAGTGTGAGAGGGGGAGGCTGGCACTGCCCTGTCTGTGCTGTGTGTACATGTCATGGTGTATCAGTGTGTGAGGGGGAGGCTGGCACTGCCCCTGTCTGTGCTGTGTGTACATGTCATGGTGTATCAGTGTGTGAGGGGAGGCTGGCACTGCCCCTGTCTGTATATACATGTCATGGTGTATCAGTGTGTGAGGGGGAGGCTGGCACTGCCCCTGTCTGTGCTGTGTGTACATGTCATGGTGTATCAGTGTGTGAGGAGGAGGCTGGCACTGTCCCTGTCTGTGTGTACATGTCATGGTGTATCAGGGTGTGAGGGGAGGCTGGCACTGCCCCTGTCTGTATATACATGTCATGGTGTAACAGTGTGTGAGGGGGAGGCTGGCACTGCCCCTGTCTGTGCTGTGTGTACATGTCATGGTGTATCAGTGTGTGAGGGGGAGGCTGGCACTGCCCCTGTCTGTGCTGTGTGTACATGTCATGGTGTATCAGTGTGTGATGGGGAGGCTGGCACTGCTCCTGCCTGTGCTGTGTGTACATGTCATGGTGTATCAGTGTGTGATTGGGAGGCTGGCACTGCCCCTGCCTGTGCTGTGTGTACATGTCATGGTGTATCGGTGTGTGAGGGGGAGGCTGGCACTGCCCCTGTCTGTGCTGTGTGTACATGTCATGGTGTATCAGTGTGTGAGAGGGAGGCTGGCACTGCCCCTGTCTGTGCTGTGTGTACATGTCATGGTGTATCAGTGTGTGAGAGGGGAGGCTGGCACTGCCCCTGTCTGTGCTGTGTGTACATGTCATGGTGCATCAGTGTGAGGGGGAGGCTGGCACTGCCCCTGTCTGTGCTGTGTGTACATGTCATGGTGTATCAGTGTGTGAGGGGGAGGCTGGCACTGCCCCTGTCTGTGCTGTGTGTACATGTCATGGTGTATCAGTGTGTGAGGGGGAGGCTGGCACTGCCCCTGTCTGTGTGTACATACCATGGTGTATCCAGGTGTGTGAGGGGGAGGCTGGCACTGCCCCTGTCTGTGTGTACATACCATGGTGTATCCAGGTGTGTGAGGGGGAGGCTGGCACTGCCCCTGTCTGTGCTGTGTGTACATGTCATGGTGTATCAGTGTGTGAGGGGGAGGCTGGCACTGCCCCTGTCTGTGCTGTGTGTACATGTCATGGTGTATCAGTGTGTGAGGGGGAGGCTGGCACTGCCCCTGCCGGTTTTGTGTGTACATGCCATGGTGTATCAGTGTGTGAGGAGGAGGCTGGCACTGCCCCTGTCTGTGCTGTGTGTACATATCATGGTATATCAGTGTGTGAGGAGGAGGCTGGCACTGCCCCTGCCTGTGCTGTGTGTACATGTCATGGTGTGTCAGTGTGTGAGGGGGAGGCTGGCACTGCCCCTGCCTGTGCTGTGTGTACATGTCATGGTGTATCAGTGTGTGAGGGGGAGGCTGGCACTGCCACTGTCTGTGTGTACATGTCATGGTGTATCAGGGTGTGAGGGGGAGGCTGGCACTGCCCCTGTCTGTGCTGTGTGTACATGTCATGGTGTATCAGTGTGTGAGGGGGAGGCTGGCACTGCCCCTGTCTGTGCTGTGTGTACATGTCATGGTGTATCAGTGTGTGAGGGGGAGGCTGGCACTGCCCCTGTCTGTGCTGTGTGTACATGTCATGGTGTATCAGGGTGTGAGGGGGAGGCTGGCACTGCCCCTGTCTGTGCTGTGTGTACATGTCATGGTGTATCAGTGTGTGAGGGGGAGGCTGGCACTGCCCCTGTCTGTGCTGTATGTACATGTCATGGTGTATCAGTGTGTGATGGGGAGGCTGGCACTGCCCCTGTCTGTGCTGTGTGTACATGTCATGGTGTATCAGTGTGTGAGGGGGAGGCTGGCACTGCCCCTGTCTGTGCTGTGTGTACATGTCATGGTGTATCAGTGTGTGAGAGGGGAGGCTGGCACTGCCCCTGTCTGTGCTGTGTGTACATGTCATGGTGTATCAGTGTGTGAGAGGGGAGGCTGGCACTGCCCCTGTCTGTGCTGTGTGTACATGTCATGGTGTATCAGTGTGTGAAGGGGAGGCTGGCACTGCCCCTGTCTGTGGTGTGTGTACATGTCATGGTGTATCAGTGTGAGAGGGGGAGGCTGGCACTGCCCCTGTCTGTGCTGTGTGTACATGTCATGGTGTATCAGTGTGTGAGGGGGAGGCTGGCACTGCCCCTGTCTGTGCTGTGTGTACATGTCATGGTGTATCAGTGTGTGAGGGGAGGCTGGCACTGCCCCTGTCTGTATATACATGTCATGGTGTAACAGTGTGTGAGGGGGAGGCTGGCACTGCCCCTGCCTGTGCTGTGTGTACATGTCATGGTGTATCGGTGTGTGAGGGGGAGGCTGGCACTGCCCCTGTCTGTGCTGTGTGTACATGTCATGGTGTATCAGTGTGTGAGGGGGGAGGCTGGCACTGCCCCTGTCTGTGCTGTGTGTACATGTCATGGTGTATCAGTGTGTGAGAGGGGAGGCTGGCACTGCCCCTGTCTGTGCTGTGTGTACATGTCATGGTGCATCAGTGTGAGGGGGAGGCTGGCACTGCCCCTGTCTGTGCTGTGTGTACATGTCATGGTGTATCAGTGTGTGAAGGGGAGGCTGGCACTGCCCCTGTCTGTGGTGTGTGTACATGTCATGGTGTATCAGTGTGAGAGGGGGAGGCTGGCACTGCCCCTGTCTGTGCTGTGTGTACATGTCATGGTGTATCAGTGTGTGAGGGGGAGGCTGGCACTGCCCCTGTCTGTGCTGTGTGTACATGTCATGGTGTATCCGTGTGTGAGGGGGAGGCTGGCACTGCCCCTGTCTGTGCTGTGTGTACATGTCATGGTGTATCAGGGTGTGAGGGGGAGGCTGGCACTGCCCCTGTCTGTGCTGTGTGTACATGTCATGGTGTATCAGTGTGTGAGGGGGAGGCTGGCACTGCCCCTGTCTGTGCTGTGTGTACATGTCATGGTGTATCAGTGTGTGATGGGGAGGCTGGCACTGCCCCTGCCTGTGCTGTGTGTACATGTCATGGTGTATCAGTGTGTGAGGGGGAGGCTGGCATTGCCCCTGTCTGCTGTGTGTACATGTCATGGTGTATCGGTGTGTGAGGGGGAGGCTGGCACTGCCCCTGTCTGTGCTGTGTATACATGTCATGGTGTATCAGTGTGTGAGGGGGAGGCTGGCACTGCCCCTGTCTGCTGTGTGTACATGTCATGGTGTATCAGTGTGTGAGGAGGAGGCTGGCACTGCCCCTGTCTGTGCTGTGTGTACATGTCATGGTGTATCAGTGTGTGAGGGGGAGGCTGGCACTGCCCCTGCCTGTTGTGTGTACATGCCATGGTGTATCAGTGTGTGAGGAGGAGGCTGGCACTGCCCCTGTCTGTGCTGTGTGTACATGTCATGGTGTATCAGTGTGTGAGGGGGAGGCTGGCACTGCCCCTGTCTGTGTGTACATACCATGGTGTTTACAGGTGTGTGAGGGGGAGGCTGGCACTGCCCCTGTCTGTGCTGTGTGTACATGTCATGGTGTATCAGTGTGTGAGGGGGAGGCTGGCACTGCCCCTGTCTGTGCTGTGTGTACATGTCATGGTGTATCAGTGTGTGAGGGGGAGGCTGGCACTGCCCCTGCCTGTTTTGTGTGTACATGCCATGGTGTATCAGTGTGTGAGGGGGAGGCTGGCACTGCCCCTGCCTGTTTTGTGTATACATGTCATGGTGTATCAGTGTGTGAGGGGGAGGCTGGCACTGCCTCTGTCTGTACTGTGTGTACATGTCATGGTGTGTCAGTGTGTGAGGTGGAGGCTGGCACTGCCCCTGTCTGTGCTGTGTGTACATGTCATGGTGTATCAGTGTGTGAGGAGGAGGCTGGCACTGCCCCTGCCTGTGCTGTGTGTACATGTCATGGTGTGTCAGTGTGTGAGGGGGGAGGCTGGCACTGCCCCTGCCTGTGCTGTGTGTACATGTCATGGTGTACCAGTGTGTGAGGGGGAGGCTGGCACTGCCCCTGACTGTGCTGTGTGTACATGTCATGGTGTATCAGTGTGTGAGGGGGTGGCTGGCACTGCCCCTGTCTGTGCTGTGTGTACATGTCATGGTGTGTCAGTGTGTGAGGGGGAGGCTGGCACTGCCCCTGCCTGTGCTGTGTGTACATGTCATGGTGTATCAGTGTGTGAGGGGGAGGCTGGCACTGCCCCTGCCTGTGCTGTGTGTACATGTCATGGTGTATCAGTGTGTGAGGGGGAGGCTGGCACTGCCCCTGTCTGTGTGTACATGTCATGGTGTATCAGTGTGTGATGGGGAGGCTGGCACTGCCCCTATGTGCTGTGTGTACATGTCATGGTGTATCTGTGTGTGAGGGGGAGGCTGGCATTGCCCCTGTCTGTGCTGCGTGTACATGTCATGGTATATCAGTGTGTGAGGGGGAGGCTGGCACTGCCCCTGTCTGTGCTGTGTGTACATGTCATGGTGTATCAGTGTGTGAGGAGGAGGCTGGCACTGCCCCTGTCTGTGCTGTGTGTACATGTCATGGTGTATCAGTGTGTGAGGGGAGGCTGGCACTGCCCCTGTCTGTGCTGTGTGTACATGTCATGGTGTATCAGTGTGTGAGGGGGAGGCTGGCACTGCCCCTGTCTGTATATACATGTCATGGTGTATCAGTGTGTGAGGGGGAGGCTGGCACTGCCCCTGTCTGTGCTGTGTGTACATGTCATGGTGTATCAGTGTGTGAGGGGGAGGCTGGCACTGCCCCTGTCTGTGTGTACATGTCATGGTGTATCAGGGTGTGAGGGGGAGGCTGGCACTGCCCCTGTCTGTGCTGTGTGTACAGGTCATGGTGTATCAGTGTGTGAGAAGGAGGCTGGCACTGCTCCTGTCTGTGCTGTGTGTACATGTCATGGTGTATCAGTGTGTGATGGGGAGGCTGGCACTGCCCCTGCCTGTGCTGTGTGTACATGTCATGGTGTATCAGTGTGTGAGGGGGAGGCTGGCACTGCCCCTGCCTGTTGTGTGTACATGTCATGGTGTATCAGTGTGTGAGGAGGAGGCTGGCACTGCCCCTGTCTGTGCTGTGTGTACATGTCATGGTGTATCAGTGTGTGAGGGGGAGGCTGGCACTGCCCCTGTCTGTGTGTACATACCATGGTGTATCCAGGTGTGTGAGGGGGAGGCTGGCACTGCCCCTGTCTGTGCTGTGTGTACATGTCATGGTGTATCAGTGTGTGAGGGGGAGGCTGGCACTGCCCCTGTCTGTGCTGTGTGTACATGTCATGGTGTATCAGTGTGTGAGGGGGAGGCTGGCACTGCCCCTGCCTGTTTTGTGTGTACATGCCATGGTGTATCAGTGTGTGAGGGGGAGGCTGGCACTGCCCCTGCCTGTTTTGTGTATACATGTCATGGTGTATCAGTGTGTGAGGGGGAGGCTGGCACTGCCTCTGTCTGTACATGTCATGGTGTGTCAGTGTGTGAGGTGGAGGCTGGCACTGCCCCTGTCTGTGCTGTGTGTACATGTCATGGTGTATCAGTGTGTGAGGGGGAGGCTGGCACTGCCCCTGCCTGTGCTGTGTGTACATGTCATGGTGTGTCAGTGTGTGAGGGGGGAGGCTGGCACTGCCCCTGTCTGTGCTGTGTGTACATGTCATGGTGTATCAGTGTGTGAGGGGAGGCTGGCACTGCCCCTGTCTGTGCTGTGTGTACATGTCATGGTGTATCAGTGTGTGAGGGGGAGGCTGGCACTGCCCCTGTCTGTATATACATGTCATGGTGTATCAGTGTGTGAGGGGGAGGCTGGCACTGCCCCTGTCTGTGCTGTGTGTACATGTCATGGTGTATCAGTGTGTGAGGGGGAGGCTGGCACTGCCCCTGTCTGTGTGTACATGTCATGGTGTATCAGGGTGTGAGGGGGAGGCTGGCACTGCCCCTGTCTGTGCTGTGTGTACAGGTCATGGTGTATCAGTGTGTGAGAAGGAGGCTGGCACTGCTCCTGTCTGTGCTGTGTGTACATGTCATGGTGTATCAGTGTGTGATGGGGAGGCTGGCACTGCCCCTGCCTGTGCTGCGTGTACATGTCATGGTGTATCGGTGTGTGAGGGGGAGGCTGGCACTGCCCCTGTCTGTGCTGTGTGTACATGTCATGGTGTATCAATGTGTGAGGAGGAGGCTGGCACTGCCCCTGTCTGTGCTGTGTGTACATGTCATGGTGTATCAGTGTGTGAGGGGGAGGCTGGCACTGCCCCTGCCTGTTGTGTGTACATGCCATGGTGTATCAGTGTGTGAGGAGGAGGCTGGCACTGCCCCTGTCTGTGCTGTGTGTACATGTCAGGGTGTATCAGTGTGTGAGGAGGAGGCTGGCACTGCCCCTGTCTGTGCTGTGTGTACATGTCAGGGTGTATCAGTGTGTGAGGAGGAGGCTGGCACTGCCCCTGTCTGTGCTGTGTGTACATGTCATGGTGTATCAGTGTGTGAGGGGGAGGCTGGCACTGCCCCTGTCTGTGTGTACATACCATGGTGTATCCAGGTGTGTGAGGGGGGAGGCTGGCACTGCCCCTGTCTGTGCTGTGTGTACATGTCATGGTGTATCAGTGTGTGAGGGGGAGGCTGGCACTGCCCCTGTCTGTGCTGTGTGTACATGTCATGGTGTATCAGTGTGTGAGGGGGAGGCTGGCACTGCCCCTGCCTGTTTTGTGTGTACATGCCATGGTGTATCAGTGTGTGAGGGGGAGGCTGGCACTGCCCCTGCCTGTTTTGTGTATACATGTCATGGTGTATCAGTGTGTGAGGGGGAGGCTGGCACTGCCTCTGTCTGTACTGTGTGTACATGTCATGGTGTATCAGTGTGTGAGGGGGAGGCTGGCACTGCCCCTGTCTGTGCTGTGTGTACATGTCATGGTGTATCAGTGTGTGAGGAGGAGGCTGGCACTGCCCCTGCCTGTGCTGTGTGTACATGTCATGGTGTGTCAGTGTGTGAGGGGGGAGGCTGGCACTGCCCCTGCCTGTGCTGTGTGTACATGTCATGGTGTACCAGTGTGTGAGGGGGAGGCTGGCACTGCCCCTGACTGTGCTGTGTGTACATGTCATGGTGTATCAGTGTGTGAGGGGGTGGCTGGCACTGCCCCTGTCTGTGCTGTGTGTACATGTCATGGTGTGTCAGTGTGTGAGGGGGAGGCTGGCACTGCCCCTGCCTGTGCTGTGTGTACATGTCATGGTGTATCAGTGTGTGAGGGGGAGGCTGGCACTGCCCCTGCCTGTGCTGTGTGTACATGTCATGGTGTATCAGTGTGTGAGGGGGAGGCTGGCACTGCCCCTGTCTGTGTGTACATGTCATGGTGTATCAGGGTGTGAGGGGGAGGCTGGCACTGCCCCTGTCTGTGCTGTGTGTACATGTCATGGTGTATCAGTGTGTGAGGGGGAGGCTGGCACTGCCCCTGTCTGTGCTGTGTGTACATGTCATGGTGTATCAGTGTGTGATGGGGAGGCTGGCACTGCCCCTATGTGCTGTGTGTACATGTCATGGTGTATCTGTGTGTGAGGGGGAGGCTGGCATTGCCCCTGTCTGTGCTGCGTGTACATGTCATGGTATATCAGTGTGTGAGGGGGAGGCTGGCACTGCCCCTGTCTGTGCTGTGTGTACATGTCATGGTGTATCAGTGTGTGAGGAGGAGGCTGGCACTGCCCCTGTCTGTGCTGTGTGTACATGTCATGGTGTATCAGTGTGTGAGGGGAGGCTGGCACTGCCCCTGTCTGTGCTGTGTGTACATGTCATGGTGTATCAGTGTGTGAGGGGGAGGCTGGCACTGCCCCTGTCTGTATATACATGTCATGGTGTATCAGTGTGTGAGGGGGAGGCTGGCACTGCCCCTGTCTGTGCTGTGTGTACATGTCATGGTGTATCAGTGTGTGAGGAGGAGGCTGGCACTGCCCCAGTCTGTGTGTACATGTCATGGTGTATCAGGGTGTGAGGGGGAGGCTGGCACTGCCCCTGTCTGTGTGTACATGTCATGGTGTATCAGGGTGTGAGGGGGAGGCTGGCACTGCCCCTGTCTGTGCTGTGTGTACAGGTCATGGTGTATCAGTGTGTGAGGGGAGGCTGGCACTGCTCCTGTCTGTGCTGTGTGTACATGTCATGGTGTATCAGTGTGTGAGGGGGAGGCTGGCACTGCCCCTGTCTGTGGTGTGTGTACATGTCATGGTGTATCAGTGTGTGAGGGGGAGGCTGGCACTGCCCCCTGTCTGTGCTGTGTGTACATGTCATGGTGTACTGGTGCATGAGGGGGAGGCTGGCACTGCCCCTGTCTGTGCTGTGTGTACATGTCATGGTGTACTGGTGCATGAGGGGGAGGCTGGCACTGCTGTCCATACCTTTACTTTCTTGCCTTTGTCTTTCTTTGATGGTTTCTTTTCCTCCTCCTTCTCTTCCTCCTCCTCTTCATCATCACTTTGATCATCTCCTAGAGCAGCAAAAATGTTCCTTCCCTATGTTAAAATAAAATTACATTTATTAACATTTTCCTATAAATCTCTATTTTTCAGCTTCGTATTAAGGAGCAGCGAGACCACTTAAACACTATAAAAGTACCTAGAAAAATATTTAAAGTTAGCTCCACCCCCTCTGAAAAAGGTCATAGGTAAGGTCCACGGCTGCTGAAGTCACTGATCAAACCAGTATGAGTAATCTCTAAATGATAGTTCTGCCTGTTTATGGGTGTACCTCTCGGGCGCGCTCACTACACGGGCTTGTAAATACTCCTCGTGGTTTATTATCTGCTTATGCAACAAAACACAAATAAGCACTAATTATATGTTGTATATTTAGACGTCTAGGCATGTACCTGGTTCTTGGCGCCTCGGCGAGGAGGGGCAATGTCTGGAAGATAGAGAAAGACATTACGTTGCGGCAGCCCCCACGGCCCCTCGCGTCGCGGCAGCCCCCACGGCCCCTCGCGTCGCGGCAGCCCCCACGGCCCCTCGCGTCGCGGCAGCCCCCACGGCCCCTCGCGTCGCGGCAGCCCCCACGGCCCCTCGCGTCGCGGCAGCCACCCAGGCCCCTCGCGTCGCGGCAGCCACCCAGGCCCCTCGCGTCGCGGCAGCCACCCAGGCCCCTCGCGTCGCGGCAGCCACCCAGGCCCCTCGCGTCGCGGCAGCCACCCAGGCCCCTCGCGTCGCGGCAGCACCCCGGCCCCTCACGTCGCGGCAGCCCCCCGGCCCCTCACGTCGCGGCAGCCCCCCGGCCCCTCACGTCGCGGCAGCCCCCGGCCCGTCACGTCGCGGCAGCCCCCAGGCCCCTCACGTTGCGGCAGCCCCCGCCCCCTTACGTTGCGGCAGCCCGGCCATCTTGTCCTACCTGGCTCCTCCTCTTCATCACTCGCTTGCACGGAAAGCTTCTTCAGCTTCTCTGTGATCTGTTTATCCTCCTCCTCTTCATCCCCTTCTCCTCTCTGCTTCCTTCTGTCTTTCTTCTTTTTCTTCTCGGTCTTCTTTTGCTGCCAGACAACAGTTATTTAATATTAAAATGACTGACAGCATCCTCATCCAATCACAGAACGTGTTTTTTCCAAGTATTCTGATTGGCGGATGGGACTAAGAAGGGTGGGAGCAGTCTTATTGACATCTCCCTGAGCCAATCCATGGAGAGATCTTATTTGTTTCCTTATCCATGATAAGGGCACACTTACTTGCTGCTGCTGCTGCTCTATCTCTCGTTCCTTGGCGGCCTCCTCCTCCTGGACCTGCTTGTTATCCGCAGACAACTCCTCAAAAAACTACCAGGAGAAAAAACAAAATGGCCGATGTGACGCCAAGACATAACCTACATCTTAATAGCAGGAGATATATAGATAAGAGTGAATTACCGATTTTTTGCCTTTCTTGTCTTTTTTCCCTTTTTTCACCACTTTTTCTACAGGATAAAAAAAAAGTGAAGTTACAGAGCAGCCACAGTGTTATCTAGATAGGCTGAGTCAGCGAGGGGGGTGGGGTGGGAGGCTGTTATCTACCCAACTCTAATACACACCTCTTTTCTCTCCCCCTCCCTCCTTTAGATCTCTTTTTCTTCTATTAATACCTTTGATCCCCCCTTATATATTCACTGTATCTCTCATTACTCTTTTATCTCCTCCTCCCTCTCTATGTACCAGTCTTTTCTTCCTCCCTTTTTCTTGCTCTCCTCTATACTCACAAAAACAGTTTCTTACGCGTTTCATCCAGACAGGACTTCCTCAGGGATACTTCACAGGAAAACAAAAAGGTCTAAAAATGCCTTCGGTTTCATGCGACGTATCCCTGAGGAAGTCCTGTGTGGGGGAAACACGTAAGAGGCCCATTCTGTCAGAGTTTTTTTTTTAAATCTTTTTAAGCATATAATAAATAGTTGGCCATTTTAGGTCTCAACTACATCCATTTTATAGTCTCCTTTCTCCCCACTCTCCTCCTCCGCCTCCCTCCCAGATTCTCCCCACTCTCCTCCTCCGCCTCCCTCCCAGATTCTCCCCACTCTCCTCCTCCGCCTCCCTCCCAGATTCTCCCCACTCTCCTCCTCCGCCTCTCTCACCACTTCGCCACACTCTCCGCTCCTCTCACCACTTCGCCACACTCTCCGCTCCTCTCACCACTTCGCCACACTCTCCGCTCCTCTCACCACTTCGCCACACTCTCCGCTCCTCTCACCACTTCGCCACACTCTCCGCTCCTCTCACCACTTCGCCACACTCTCCGCTCCTCTCACCACTTCGCCACACTCTCCGCTCCTCTCACCACTTCGCCACACTCTCCGCTCCCCTCACCACTTCGCCACACTCTCCGCTCCCCTCACCACTTCGCCACACTCTCCGCTCCCCCTCACCACTTCGCCACACTCTCCGCTCCCCTCACCACTTCGCCACACTCTCCGCTCCCCTCACCACTTCGCCACACTCTCCGCTCCCCTCACCACTTCGCCACACTCTCCGCTCCCCTCACCACTTCGCCACACTCTCCGCTCCCCTCACCACTTCGCCACACTCTCCGCTCCCCTCACCACTTCGCCACACTCTCCGCTCCCCTCACCACTTCGCCACACTCTCCGCTCCCCTCACCACTTCGCCACACTCTCCGCTCCCCTCACCACTTCGCCACACTCTCCGCTCCCCTCACCACTTCGCCACACTCTCCGCTCCTCTCACCACTTCGCCACACTCTCCGCTCCTCTCACCACTTCGCCACACTCTCCGCTCCTCTCACCACTTCGCCACACTCTCCGCTCCTCTCACCACTTCGCCACACTCTCCGCTCCTCTCACCACTTCGCCACACTCTCCGCTCCTCTCACCACTTCGCCACACTCTCCGCTCCTCTCACCACTTCGCCACACTCTCCGCTCCTCTCACCACTTCGCCACACTCTCCGCTCCTCTCACCACTTCGCCACACTCTCCGCTCCTCTCACCACTTCGCCACACTCTCCGCTCCTCTCACCACTTCGCCACACTCTCCGCTCCTCTCACCACTTCGCCACACTCTCCGCTCCTCTCACCACTTCGCCACACTCTCCGCTCCTCTCACCACTTCGCCACACTCTCCGCTCCTCTCACCACTTCGCCACACTCTCCGCTCCTCTCACCACTTCGCCACACTCTCCGCTCCTCTCACCACTTCGCCACACTCTCCGCTCCTCTCACCACTTCGCCACACTCTCCGCTCCTCTCACCACTTCGCCACACTCTCCGCTCCTCTCACCACTTCGCCACACTCTCCGCTCCTCTCACCACTTCGCCACACTCTCCGCTCCTCTCACCACTTCGCCACACTCTCCGCTCCTCTCACCACTTCGCCACACTCTCCGCTCCTCTCACCACTTCGCCACACTCTCCGCTCCTCTCACCACTTCGCCACACTCTCCGCTCCTCTCACCACTTCGCCACACTCTCCGCTCCTCTCACCACTTCGCCACACTCTCCGCTCCTCTCACCACTTCGCCACACTCTCCGCTCCTCTCACCACTTCGCCACACTCTCCGCTCCTCTCACCACTTCGCCACACTCTCCGCTCCTCTCACCACTTCGCCACACTCTCCGCTCCTCTCACCACTTCGCCACACTCTCCGCTCCTCTCACCACTTCGCCACACTCTCCGCTCCTCTCACCACTTCGCCACACTCTCCGCTCCTCTCACCACTTCGCCACACTCTCCGCTCCTCTCACCACTTCGCCACACTCTCCGCTCCTCTCACCACTTCGCCACACTCTCCGCTCCTCTCACCACTTCGCCACACTCTCCGCTCCTCTCACCACTTCGCCACACTCTCCGCTCCTCTCACCACTTCGCCACACTCTCCGCTCCTCTCACCACTTCGCCACACTCTCCGCTCCTCTCACCACTTCGCCACACTCTCCGCTCCTCTCACCACTTCGCCACACTCTCCGCTCCTCTCACCACTTCGCCACACTCTCCGCTCCGCTCACCACTTCGCCACACTCTCCGCTCACCACTTCGCCACACTCTCCGCTCCGCTCACCACTTCGCCACACTCTCCGCTCACCACTTCGCCACACTCTCCGCTCACCACTTCGCCACACTCTCCGCTCACCACTTCGCCACACTCTCCTCCTCCTCCTCTCACCACTTCGCCCCACTCTCCTCCTCCTCCTCTCACCACTTCGCCCCACTCTCCTCCTCCTCCTCCTCTCACCACTTCGCCACACTCTCCGCTCACCACTTCGCCACACTCTCCGCTCACCACTTCGCCACACTCTCCGCTCACCACTTCGCCACACTCTCCGCTCACCACTTCGCCACACTCTCCGCTCACCACTTCGCCACACTCTCCGCTCACCACTTCGCCACACTCTCCGCTCACCACTTCGCCACACTCTCCTCCTCCTCCTCTCACCACTTCGCCACACTCTCCTCCTCCTCCTCTCACCACTTCGCCACACTCTCCTCCTCCTCCTCTCACCACTTCGCCCCACTCTCCTCCTCCTCCTCCTCTCACCACTTCGCCCCACTCTCCTCCTCCTCCTCCTCTCACCACTTCGCCCCACTCTCCGCTCACCACTTCGCCCCACTCTCCGCTCACCACTTCGCCCCACTCTCCGCTCACCACTTCGCCCCACTCTCCGCTCACCACTACGCCCCACTCTCCGCTCACCACTTCGCCCCACTCTCCGCTCACCACTTCGCCCCACTCTCCGCTCACCACTTCGCCCCACTCTCCGCTCACCACTTCGCCCCACTCTCCGCTCACCACTTCGCCCCACTCTCCGCTCACCACTTCGCCCCACTCTCCGCTCACCACTTCGCCCCACTCTCCGCTCACCACTTCGCCCCACTCTCCGCTCACCACTTCGCCCCACTCTCCGCTCACCACTTCGCCCCACTCTCCGCTCACCACTTCGCCCCACTCTCCGCTCACCACTTCGCCCCACTCTCCGCTCACCACTTCGCCCCACTCTCCGCTCACCACTTCGCCCCACTCTCCGCTCACCACTTCGCCCCACTCTCCGCTCACCACTTCGCCCCACTCTCCGCTCACCACTTCGCCCCACTCTCCGCTCACCACTTCGCCCCACTCTCCGCTCACCACTTCGCCCCACTCTCCGCTCACCACTTCGCCCCACTCTCCGCTCACCACTTCGCCCCACTCTCCGCTCACCACTTCGCCCCACTCTCCGCTCACCACTTCGCCCCACTCTCCGCTCACCACTTCGCCCCACTCTCCGCTCACCACTTCGCCCCACTCTCCGCTCACCACTTCGCCCCACTCTCCGCTCACCACTTCGCCCCACTCTCCGCTCACCACTTCGCCCCACTCTCCGCTCACCACTTCGCCCCACTCTCCGCTCACCACTTCGCCCCACTCTCCGCTCACCACTTCGCCCCACTCTCCGCTCACCACTTCGCCCCACTCTCCGCTCACCACTTCGCCCCACTCTCCGCTCACCACTTCGCCCCACTCTCCGCTCACCACTTCGCCCCACTCTCCGCTCACCACTTCGCCCCACTCTCCGCTCACCACTTCGCCCCACTCTCCGCTCACCACTTCGCCCCACTCTCCGCTCACCACTTCGCCCCACTCTCCGCTCACCACTTCGCCCCACTCTCCGCTCACCACTTCGCCCCACTCTCCGCTCACCACTTCGCCCCACTCTCCGCTCACCACTTCGCCCCACTCTCCGCTCACCACTTCGCCCCACTCTCCGCTCACCACTTCGCCCCACTCTCCGCTCACCACTTCGCCCCACTCTCCGCTCACCACTTCGCCCCACTCTCCGCTCACCACTTCGCCCCACTCTCCGCTCACCACTTCGCCCCACTCTCCGCTCACCACTTCGCCCCACTCTCCGCTCACCACTTCGCCCCACTCTCCGCTCACCACTTCGCCCCACTCTCCGCTCACCACTTCGCCCCACTCTCCGCTCACCACTTCGCCCCACTCTCCGCTCACCACTTCGCCCCACTCTCCGCTCACCACTTCGCCCCACTCTCCGCTCACCACTTCGCCCCACTCTCCGCTCACCACTTCGCCCCACTCTCCGCTCACCACTTCGCCCCACTCTCCGCTCACCACTTCGCCCCACTCTCCGCTCACCACTTCGCCCCACTCTCCGCTCACCACTTCGCCCCACTCTCCGCTCACCACTTCGCCCCACTCTCCGCTCACCACTTCGCCCCACTCTCCGCTCACCACTTCGCCCCACTCTCCGCTCACCACTTCGCCCCACTCTCCGCTCACCACTTCGCCCCACTCTCCGCTCACCACTTCGCCCCACTCTCCTCCTCCTCCTCCTCTCACCACTTCGCCCCACTCTCCTCCTCCTCCTCCTCTCACCACTTCGCCCCACTCTCCTCCTCTCACCACTTCGCCCCACTCTCCTCCTCTCACCACTTTGCCCCACTCTCTGCCTCTCTCACCACTTCGCCCCACTCTCCGCCTCCTCTCACTATTTCTCCCCACTCTCCTCCTCCTCTCACTATCCCCACTCTCCTCCTCCTCTCACTATCCCCACTCTCCTCCTCCTCCTCTCACTATCCTCACACTCCTCTGCTCCTCCATCTTTTCTATTTCCCATTCCTCTTCTCCTCCTCCTCCTCTCACTATTTCTCCCCACTCTCCTCCTCCTCTCACTATTTCTCCCCACTCTCCTCCTCCTCTCACTATTTATCCCCACTCTCCTCCTCCTCTCACTATCCCCACTCTCCTCCTCCTCCTCTCACTATCCTCACACTCCTCTGCTCCTCCATCTTTTCTATTTCCCACTCCTCTCCTCCTCCATCTTTTCTATTTCCCACTCCTTTACTCCTCCATCTTTTCTATTTCCCACTCCTTTACTCCTCCATCTTTTCTATTTCCCACTCCTCTCCTCCTCCATCTTTTCTATTTCCCACTCCTCTCCTCCTCCATCTTTTCTATTTCCCACTCCTCTCCACCTCCATCTGTTCCCTTCTATCTTTCCTTTTCTTTGCTCTATTTCCCAGTCTTTCTGTCTCTTTCTCACCAGTTTTCTCTTCCTCCTCCATATTTTCTTCTTTCTCTCCCTTTGGCATGCTTCTGACGTCACTCTCTGTGCCTCCCCGTCCCTTCTTCCTGTCTCCCTTCTCTCACGTGTGCCACACACCGCACCGACCGGCGACCTGAGCCAACCAGAAAGCCCCGCCCCCGTCAAACTGACAGACCAATCATAACATTTCTTGCATACGCCTTTTAAAAGAGCTCAAAATAAAAGTTGAAATCCTATTGGTGCATTGTGCCGAAGTACTAGCCATGTGACCTCAAGTTATATCATGATTGGTCATTTTTCTGAACGGAGGCTGGGTTAAAAGCATACTTTGTTTCCTATTGGCCACTAAACTCTGCAAGCGAGGCGTGAAATTATTCCTATCGAGGCTTGAACCGCAGCGTCTACTTCCTGTTTATCAGTCATGACGCATGAACTCAAACCGAGGCTTGAAATCTAGCATTATTTCCGTAATAGCTTCCTATTGGTTGACTTTATAATCTGACAGGAGGTTTGACACGCATACTAGGCTCTGATTGGCCACGAGTGCTTTGAAGCCGAGGCTTGGAACGCACAGTGGGCCTTTCCCATTAACTAGGCTGTCAGGGGGCACATTGATGCTCTTTTCAACTGCTGGGGCAGTTGTTTAACCCTTTCAGGAGCTTAACCTTATTAAATCTGTTGTGGTTAGGGGGGTTTTGCGTTAAGGAGCCGGTCTGGAGGCAATAAGGAGCCCCCTCATGGAGGTGGACCCTACAGAACAAAGCATCGGGGCTTTTATAGTGTATGGTGTATTTTGCAGGGGTAACAAGGCAGGATTTCCTGGAACTTGGGTAATAAGGTATAAATTGGGGTAAATTCCTGGGATAGATAATTAATAAGGAAGATATTAGAAAATCTGAGCCAGTAAGGTAAGACTATTGAAATATACTGTATTGGGGCGATAAAGGACAGGCTGGGGCAATAAAAGAGCCCCTGGGGCAATTCTATTTATCTTACAAGAAAGAAATATAACAGAAAAATTATATATACAGAGAACAAAACTGGGTCCAAACAGTGTGGGGTAAGCAGGAGGCGTTGGGTCTTTGGAGGTAGTTGGATATAACTATTGCCCTGGGGTACATCCTTGGGGTGAATAACAGTATAAAAATGCCCCGCAAGAAGCCTTTTAGTACCAAGCAGAAGAAGAGGCAACTACAGGATAAGCGAGAGAGAAAGAGGGGTGAGTATGGACCAAAGTGCGTGTATTTTGTATATGTGTGTGTGTATATAATGTTCAGACAGTATCACAAACATTTATTTACTATACTGGGTAAGAAGTAGTGAGTGAAGGAGAAAGTGTAATGGAAAAAGACGTATATGATGGGAAATGTGGAGGCAGAGGGAAAGAGCGTGGAGGGAGATACAAGGGGAAGAGGGTGGAAAATAGTAGGGACTAGGAAAAAGGGAGGGAGAACCATGTGAGAGATAGAAATGATGGGACGAGACAGGAGATTGAAGGAAGGGAAGTGAACAGGAAAAGGGGATTGGTAAATTAAGGTGGGTGTTGGAAGGAATGCAGTGAAGGTGAGAGAGCAGGAATGGGGTGGAGTGAGGATGGGATTAGGAAGTAATGGGGTGAAGGGGGGATAGCAGGAACAGGGGTGAAGTGAGGAGGGGGGGTAGGGTAGGAAGGAATGGGTGTGAAGGGGAGAGAGCAGGAACGGGGGAATGGGGTGAAGTGAAGAGGGGGGATAGGAAGGAATAGGGTGAAGTGAAAAGGGGGGATAGGAAGGAATAGGGTGAAGTGAGGAGGGGGGATAGGAAGGAATGGGTGTGAAGGGGAGAGAGCAGGAATGGGGGAATGGGGTTAAATGAATAGGGGGATAGGAAGGAAAGGGGTGAAGGTGGGAGCAGGAACGGAGGAATGGGGTGAAGTGAAGAGGGGGGGATAGGAAGGAAAGGTTTGAAGGTGAGAGCAGGAACAGGTGATTAGGGTGAAGTGAAAAGGGGGGATAGGAAGGAATAGGGTGAAGTGAGGAAGGGGATAGGAAGGAATGGGTGTGAAGGGGAGAGATCATGAATGGGGTGAAGTGAAGAGGGGGGGGGTTAGAAGGAATGGGTGTGAAGGGGAGAGAGCAGGAATGGGGTGAAGTGAGGAGGGGGATAGGAAGGAATGGGTGTGAAGGGGAGAGAGCAGGAATGGGGTGAAGTGAGGAGGGGGATAGGAAGGAATGGGTGTGAAGGGGAGAGAGCAGGAATGGGGTGAAGTGAGGAGGGGAATAGGAAGGAATGGGTGTGAAGGGGAGAGAGCAGGAATGGGGTGAAGTGAGGAGGGGGATAGGAAGGAATGGGTGTGAAGGGGAGAGAGCAGGAATGGGGTGAAGTGAGGAGGGGAATAGGAAGGAATGGGTGTGAAGGGGAGAGAGCAGGAATGGGGTGAAGTGAGGAGGGGAATAGGAAGGAATGGGTGTGAAGGGGAGAGAGCAGGAATGGGGTGAAGTGAGGAGGGGAATAGGAAGGAATGGGTATGAAGGGGAGAGAGCAGGAATGGGGAGAAGTGAGGAGGGGAATAGGAAGGAATGGGTGTGAAGGGGAGAGAGCAGGAATGGGGTGAAGTGAGGAGGGGAATAGGAAGGAATGGGTATGAAGGGGAGAGAGCAGGAATGGGGAGAAGTGAGGAGGGGAATAGGACAGAATGGGTATGAAGGGGAGAGAGCAGGAATGGGGTGAAGTGAGGAGGGGAATAGGACAGAATGGGTATGAAGGGGAGAGAGCAGGAATGGGGTGAAGTGAAGAGGGGGGGGGTAGAAGGAATGGGTATGAAGGGGAGAGAGCAGGAATGGGGTGAAGTGAGGAGGGGAATAGGAAGGAATTGGGTGAAGTTGAGAGCAGGAAAAATGGGAATGGGATGAAGTGAAAAGGGGGGGATAGGAAAGATGTCACAACCCTTAGTGTGAGGATAGCACTTTCACTCCTTCACCTCCTGCCTTCAGCTACAGGAACACCCCCCTGGATCACAAGGAGTTAGATTATCTCCGTGTCCAGCAGAGACTCTGGACCTTCAGCCATTACAACTAGGGACACATGATCAGCCTGGCCATTCATTCCCCCTTCCTCTAACCCCCTGCCTTAGGCTGGATCATCATCCAGAGACATCTTTATTCTTCACACACATATGTAACCAGTACAATAAGCAATCACATTACCCCCCTGGGGCACGCCGCTCTTAGCCAATACCTAATAGCTTCTTGGACCCATCCCACCTGACTTTGATTGACAGGCTTGTAATTACTTATCTGAGGCCATGAGCCCAACGATCTGGCTTCTCTTCCACCTGGACACCTGGGGGGCCGAGCAGAGCGCATTTATGGAAAATCCAATACATTATACTAAACTATATTAGTAGTAGGCCCGAACACTCACAGACCAAGGCCTCTTAAAGCCCATTGAGGTTGGTGGCTCCATGGGTTAGTGGCCACAATGGTTCAGGGGTCACCCAAATAGAGCCCATGGTGGGGTTGTGGCCCTGAAAGGCTGTGAAGTAAGGAGGGGAATAGGAAGGATTGGTGGTGAAGGTGAGAGAGCAGGTACAGAGGGAATGGGGTGTAGTGAGGAATAGGTATGAATGGGGTGAAGTGAAGAAGGAGCATGTGAAGGTGAGAGGGGGGGTGCAGTGAACAGAGGAGGGGTAAATAGGAAGGAGTGGTGAAGAAGAGAGAGCATGAATGGGGTGAGGTTAGGAGGGAATGGGGGGAGGTTAGGAGGGAATGGGGTGAGGTTAGGAGGGAATGGGGAGAGGTTAGGAGGGAACGGGGGGAGGGTATGGGGTGAGGTTAGGTGGGAATGGGGGGAGGGTATGGGGTGAGGTTAGGTGGGAATGGAGGTAGGGTAGGAAGGAATGGGGTGAAGGTGAGAGCAGGAAGGGAGGGTATGGGGTAAGGTGAGGTGGTAGGGTAGGAAGGGAGGGGTGAAGGTGAGAGAGCATGAAAGGAGGGAATGGGCTGATGTGAGGAGGGAGGGTAGGAAGGAAGGGGTGAAGGTGGGAGAGCAGGGAGGGAGGGAGGAGATGGGAGGGTAGGAAGGAAGGGGGTGAAGGTGGGAGAGCAGGGAGGGAGGGAGGAGATGGGAGGGTAGGAAGGAAGGGGGTGAAGGTGGGAGAGCAGGGAGGAGATGGGAGGGTAGGAAGAAAGGGGTGAACCTGAGAGCAGCAAGGAAGGGAATGAGGTGAGGTAGGAGGGCATGGGGTAAAGCTGGAGGGGAAATAGGAAGGGATGAGGGTGGTGAGAGAGCAGGAATGGAGGCAATGGGGTGAAGTGAGGAAATATGAAGGAATGGACAGAATGTGTAAAGGAGGGGAGAATTGGTTATATCGTATTGAAAGGAAAAAGTGGGAATGGGGCAAGAAACGGTGGGGGCATGATAAGAAGGCTCAGTGGAAACCTTTGACCCTTTGTATATATTTTAGACTGGATGTAAGGATCATTTTGAGTCTAGTTTTTGGTTTAGTTTTACCAACCCCCCCCCCCCAACAGGGCCGACAGACTTAGGCAGGTCCGAGTCCAACAGTCGCAGCCAGAGCAGAGAGCGCGCCGAGGATAATACAGATACCTCAGACAGCGAGAGCATCCGACCGCAAGTGAGACGCCTCAACCAGCAGCCCCAGACACTCCGGCCGGGAGACGTGGGGTATGACCCAAACAGGTAAGGTGTGAGAGTGACTCCCTGTGGTCAGTATGTGTTTTACAGGAGGTATATTCCTATGGGTATAGCGCATTACACAACATATATCCTTATGGCTATTTAAGTGCCAATACATGTTATATTTACATATTACAGGTACAGGCTCCACTTTGAGAAAGAAAGCAAAGAAGAGATTGAGAAGAGAAAGAAGATTGCTCAAGAGAAGATTTTGGTACCTGTGTCAGAAACAGAATTAGAAGTGGACATCGATCAAATATACCGACCGGGATCAGGTACCTGAGAGATGATCCTCATATTACTAGAATTATTCTAAATTATTATAATTTTACTTAAGAGATTAATTATAGATGGGTGTGCGACCTTGGGCTGGCTGTTTGGGGGGTCTGGGTGCGGTTAGACATGCTATTGGGGGTCTAGGGTACGCAGTTGGGGTTCAGGGTGTGCCGTTCGCCCAGGTCCAGGGAGCGCAGTTGGGGTCCAGGGTGTGTGATTTTAGGCTGGTCAAAGATTAGTAACTGGGCAGAGATTCGCCTTTGGTTAATTTAGGAAGGTGTGGGAGAAAGTTGAGGACTGGGCAGAGGTTGAGGCTAGACCCCTCGTTTAAATTATTGGAGAGCCACCCTATACACACCTCATCGGTAACATCTTCTTCCCACAGTTCTGGATTTCCCCAAACGCCCAGCCTGGAACTATGCGATGACCAAGGATACCGTGCTCTACCAAGAGGAGAAGGCCTTCAAAGACTATCTACAGAAAATCTATGAGAGCCACGACCCTCGGACACTCAGTTACTTTGAGCACAACTTGGAGGTAATGGGTTAATGTAAGGATTTACCTTATATATAAGGGTAATGTGAGGAACCTCAACTCGAGGAAAGACCATATCTTCATCTAAAAACCCTCCCTCTCGAGAATTTCCTCTGTAAACCCCTCCCTAATATGAACTGCTGCTCCTCGGGGGCGGCGTCTATAAGCCACACCAAATGCCTTTCGTTATGCATAATACTCAAATCTTCTCTCTTTACATTTCTTTCCTAATTCATTTCATGTATTTCATGTTTTTTTTTTTGTTTGTTTTTTAGACATGGCGGCAACTTTGGAGAGTACTGGAAATGTCAGATGTGATCCTGCTAATAACGGATATCCGCCATCCGGTAAGTATTATGTAGTATTGGCTATCTGGTATGGTCATGCACTCAGCAATCGCCATCTTATCTTTTATCTGATCCCCTGCACAAGGCAAAGAGCAGATCCTTTATTATAACTTAATATCTCCCTTGATGATATGGTCAAGCACTCAGCAGGCCACCATCTTATATTTTAGTGATGCAGACTAGGACTTTATTATTTGATCACCGCTCATTGTATGCAGTATATAATGCTACTGAGTATCTCCTGCAGGTCCTCCACTTCTCCCCTGCCTTCTATGAATACGTAACTCAGGATTTGGGCAAGTCTCTGGTGTTGGTTCTCAACAAAACCGATCTGGCACCCCCGTCGCTGGTGGCTGCGTGGAAACACTATTTTCAGACCAAATTTCCACAGGTTCATGTGATCTATTTTACATCCTATCCCCGACATCCCGAGGAGGCGCAGGATCCCTCTTCAGGTACCTCCAGCAAAGGTCTGAGGGTGCAACGGGTTCGCAGATTATTCCTCCATAATAATATTGTCTGTTATTTATTTTTGTCTTCATATCCTGGCCTGTTCCTGCCACCTCTCAGTATTTAAGAAGCGTAGGAAGAGGCGCAGAGTCTGGAGTGCGGCCCTTGGGCCCAACCAGCTCCTGCGCGCCTGCGAAACCATCACAAATGGGAAAGGTATATATGAGATCTATTTACTTCATCCTGATTGTTCTGTCTGTCTCTTCCCCCTTTTCCTCTCTCCCTCCCCCTTTTCCTTTCCCCCTTGTTCTCTCTTTCTCTCCCTCTCTCTTTTTTTTCCTTTTTCTTGCTATCGCTTCTTCCTCCCTCCTGCCTCGCCTCCTCTCCTCCTCCTCCTCCTGCCTCGCCTCCTCTCCTCCTCCTGCCTCGCCTCCTCTCCTCCTCCTGCCTCGCCTCCTCTCCTCCTCCTGCCTCGCCTCCTCTCCTCCTCCTGCCTCGCCTCCTCTCCTCCTCCTGCCTCGCCTCCTCTCCTCCTCCTGCCTCGCCTCCTCTCCTCCTCCTGCCTCGCCTCCTCTCCTCCTCCTGCCTCGCCTCCTCTCCTCCTCCTGCCTCGCCTCCTCTCCTCCTCCTGCCTCGCCTCCTCTCCTCCTCCTGCCTCGCCTCCTCTCCTCCTCTTGCCTCGCCTCCTCCTGCCTCGCCTCCTCCTCCTCCTCCTGCCTCGCCTCCTCTCCTCCTCCTCCTCCCTCGCCTCCTCTCCTCCTCCTGCCGTCGCCTCCTCTCCTCCTCCTGCCGTCGCCTCTTCCTTTACCCTCTTCTTTTTCCTCCTTTACCCTCTTCCCTCTCGCTCGCTCTCAATATTTACCTCCTCTCTCTCTCTCCCTCTCTCTCTCTCTCTTCCCCAGTGGACCTCACTAGCTGGAGAGAGAAGATAGAGCGCTACTCTGCTGCTCTGAATAACCCGGCTGGCGAGGAAGAGGAGGATGATGATGATGATGAGGAGGGTGCAGATGAGAAGGCCTCAGATGCACATGGGAGGGACCACGTGGTGTCTCAGCAGATCACAGACGCAGAGTTTGGGACCCCCAGTAGAGAACTGTACAAGGATGGAGTGCTGAGCATCGGCTGTGTGGGTGAGAGCATGGGCTGCTCCTTCTCTCCATCACTCCCCCCACTCACGCTCACCCTTCTCTTTTTCACGCTCCCTCTCCTCCTCCCCCTCTCATGTCTCTTCTCACCCCTCCCTCCAGGGTTCCCCAATGTGGGTAAGTCTTCTATAATAAACGGTCTGGTGGGTAAGAAGATCGTGAGCGTCTCTCGGACCCCCGGACACACCAAGTACTTCCAGACGTATTACCTGACCCCCACGGTGCGGCTGTGTGACTGCCCCGGGCTCATCTTCCCCTCGCTCATAGACCGCCAGCAGCAGGTGGGTGTATAGTGGGGGGAGACCTCAATGTATAGGGGCTCAAAGCTGCGCACTCTCCCATCTGTCACTATATATATAATGTGTGTGTTCACTCAACTCTCTCTCTCTCTCTCTCTCTTTCTTTCTCTCTCTCCTTCTCTCCTTCTCTCTTTCTCTCTTTCTCTCTCTCCCTCCTCACAGATCTTGGCAGGTATCTACCCTATTGCCCAGATTCAGGAGCCTTACACCCCCGTTGGATACCTCTCCTGCCGTATCCCAGTCCCACAACTCCTGAAACTGCCCCAGCCCCCCGAGGGGAGCGGAGGTTGGACCGCGTGGTACATCTGTGAGGGTGAGATGCGTGTTCCTCTAATTCTGTAAAGTCTTTCCTACTAGCAGTCTCTTTCCTACATGGTCTCTCTCTTACTGTACAGAAAACGTCCTGTTACGCTCTCTCTTTTCTCTCTCCCTTTAAGCCTGGGCAGACAAACGTGGCTATAAGACCGCCAAGGCGTCTCGCAGTGACACGTACAGAGCCGCGAACAGTCTCTTGCGCCTGGCTGTGGATGGGCGTCTGTGCTTGTGCATGAGACCCCCGAGCTACACACAACAGAAAGGTACCCGCCTCTCAGTGCTTCAGCTCATCTCAATTTTTCTCGACTTGCTCACCCATTTCTATTTTTTTAGACCCCTTCTTGTTGCTTGGCACGCCCCTTCCTTTTTTTCTCCTTGCTTGGCACGCCCCTTGCTTGGCACGCCCCTTCCTTTTTTTCTCCTTGCTTGGCACGCCCCTTGCTTGGCACGCCCCTTCCTTTTTTTCTCCTTGCTTGGCTTGGCACGCCCCTTCCTTTTTTCTCCCTGCTTGGCACGCCCCTTCCTTTTTTCTCCCTGCTTGGCACGCCCCTTCCTTTTTTCTCCCTGCTTGGCACGCCCCTTCCTTTTTTCTCCCTGCTTGGCACGCCCCTTCCTTTTTTCTCCCTGCTTGGCGCGCCCCTTCCTTTTTTCTCCTTTATTGGCGCGCCTCTTCCTTTTTTCTCCTTGCTTGGCACGCCCCTTCCTTTTTTCTCCCTGCTTGGCGCGCCCCTTCCTTTTTTTTCCTTTATTGGCGCGCCTCTTCCTTTTTTCTCTTTGCTTGGCACGCCCCTTCCTTTTTTCTCTTTGCTTGGCACGCCCCTTCCTTTTTTCTCCTTGCTTGGCACGCCCCTTCCTTTTTTCTCTTTGCTTGGCACGCCCCTTCCTTTTTTCTCCTTGCTTGACATGCCCCTTGCTTGGCACGCCCCTTCCTTTTTTCTCCTTGCTTGGCACGCCCCTTGCTTGGCACGCCCCTTCCTTTTTTCTCCTTGATTGGCGCGCCCCTTACTTTTTTCTCTTTGCTTGGCACGCCCCTTACTTTTTTCTCTTTGCTTGGCACGCCCCTTACTTTTTTCTCCTTGATTGGCGCGCCCCTACCTTTTTTCTTCTTGCTTGGCACGCCCCTTACTTTTTTCTTCTTGATTGGCGCGCCCCTACCTTTTTTCTCCTTGCTTGGCACGCCCCTTCCTTTTTTCTCCTTGCTTGGCACGCCCCTTCCTTTTTTCTCCTTGATTGGCACGCCCCTTCCTTTTTTCTCCTTGATTGGCGCGCCCCTTGCTTGGCGCACCCCTTACTTTTTTCTCCTTGCTTGGCGCGCCCCTTCCCTTTTTCTCCTTGCTTGGCACGCCCCTTGCTTGGCACGCCCCTTGCTTGGCACGCCCCTTGCTTGGCACGCCCCTTGCTTGGCACGCCCCTTCCTTTTTTCTCCTTGATTGGCACGCCCCTTCCTTTTTTCTCCTTGATTGGCACGCCCCTTCCTTTTTTCTCCTTGATTGGCACGCCCCTTCCTTTTTTCTCCTTGATTGGCACGCCCCTTGCTTGGCGCACCCCTTACTTTTTTCTCCTTGCTTGGCGCGCCCCTTGCTTGGCGCACCCCTTACTTTTTTCTCCTTGCTTGGCACGCCCCTTGCTTGGCGCACCCCTTACTTTTTTCTCCTTGCTTGGCACGCCCCTTCCCTTTTTCTCCTTGCTTGGCACGCCCCTTGCTTGGCACGCCCCTTGCTTGGCACGCCCCTTGCTTGGCACGCCCCTTGCTTGGCACGCCCCTTGCTTGGCGCGCCCCTTACTTTTTTCTCCTTGCTTGGCGCGCCCCTTCCTTTTTTCTCCTTGCTTGGCGCGCCCCTTCCTTTTTTCTCCTTGCTTGGCGCGCCCCTTCCTTTTTTCTCCTTGCTTGGCGCGCCCCTTCCATTTTTCTCCTTGCTTGGCGCGCCCCTTCCTTTTTTCTCCTTGCTTGGCGCGCCCCTTCCTTTTTTCTCCTTGCTTGGCGCGCCCCTTCCTTTTTTCTCCTTGCTTGGCGCGCCCCTTCCATTTTTCTCCTTGCTTGGCGCGCCCCTTTTTTTCTCCTTGCTTGGCGCGCCCCTTCCCTTTTTCTCTTTATTTGCACGCACCTTACTTTTTCCCCTTGCTTGGCACGCCCCTTACTTTTTCCCCTTGCTTGGCACGCCCCTTACTTTTTCCCCTTGCTTGGCGTGCCCCTTCCCTTTTTCTCCTCTTTATTTGCACGCCCCTTCCTTTTTTTTCCCTTGCTTGGCACGCCTCTTACTTTTTCCCCTTGCTTGGCACGCCCCTTACTTTTTCCCCTTGCTTGGCACGCCCCTTACTTTTTCCCCTTGCTTGGCACGCCCCTTACTTTTTCCCCTTGCTTGGCACGCCCCTTACTTTTTCCCCTTGCTTGGCACGCCCCTTACTTTTTCCCCTTGCTTGGCACGCCCCTTACTTTTTCTCCTTGCTTGGCGCGCCCCTTCCCTTTTTCTCCTCTTTATTTGCACGCCCCTTCCTTTTTTTTCCCTTGCTTGGCACGCCCCTTACTTTTTCCCCTTGCTTGGCACGCCCCTTACTTTTTCCCCTTGCTTGGCACGCCCCTTACTTTTTCCCCTTGCTTGGCACGCCCCTTACTTTTTCCCCTTGCTTGGCACGCCCCTTACTTTTTCCCCTTTATTTGCACGCCCCTTCCCTTTTTCTCCTTGCTTGGCACGCCCCTTCCTTTTTTTCTCCTTGATTGGCACGCCCCTTCCTTTTTTCTCCTTGATTGGCACGCCCCTTCCTTTTTTCTCCTTGATTGGCACGCCCCTTTTTTCCCCTCATTGCTTGGCACGCCCCTTTCTTCTTTTCACTTCTCGCTTTGCCCGTCTCCTTTTTTTTATTGTTGCTTTGCTCGCCCCTTCCTTTTTCCCTTTGTTCTTGCTTTGCCCGCCTCTTCCTTTTCTTGGCTTTGTTCTTTTTTTTTATTCCACACATTTTACACATTTTTTGTTTTTTTCCTCTTTGCCTACATTACATTTTTTAATTCACTCCCTTTTCCTGTCCTCGCTCCTTCCCTCTTCCAGATGCCTGGGAACAGCATCCAGACACCCTTGAAATGGCCGCCCATACACAGGCCCAGGGCATCTCAAAGAGTGAATCCTCCTC
Organism: Discoglossus pictus; assembly: GCA_027410445.1. Lineage (NCBI taxonomy): Eukaryota > Metazoa > Chordata > Amphibia > Anura > Alytidae > Discoglossus > Discoglossus pictus. The sequence continues at coordinate 13,385,270 of CM050170.1, forward strand.
CGACCAAGAAGAAGATGAGGAGATTTCCAGCTCTGGAGAGGAGGAGGAAGAAAAGGACCGTGATGCTGACGAAGAAGGGGAGGATGAGACCCCAACCCAACCTCATCCCAAGAAAGCACTCAAAACCAAAATGGCTGACACCAACCCCTATGCCCTTCTTGGAGAAGATGAGTGTTAAAGTTGGTGCTAAGAGGGAGATGAGCGGGGTTGTACTTTCTAGGGGCCAATCTTTTTCCCATGAATGAATTTGCTTTTCTGTTCCTGCAGCAGACAGAGCTAGACCTCAGTTCAAAATGGCCGACAATCTAAGAACCATGTTGACGTTGAATATTAAATATAATTTTTTTTTGAGCTAAGGGTTATAAATTTGGGTGGGTAAATACTTTCTCCAGCATTCATCTCAAGATCCGCTCTAAGATGTGTACTCAAGTAGTCCTCAACTTAAACTGTATGACCGTACATTAATTACTCCAGAATTTGGAGGAAAGATCTCCTCTATCATTGGGCATTTCCATCCCTCATTCCTACACCTATTTTTGGCTCTTCAATGCAAAATGGTGGACAATCTGATTTTTGACTTTGGATATGATGGAGACAAATTGTGAAAGATCTCCTAAATATATTGTACTTACTCCAAAGCCACCGACCAATCAAAGCACAATGGGTTCAAAATGGCAGACAATCCATTTTTTTTGCATAGGAGGAAAGTTACAATGTGGGGCCAAGGGAAATTTCCAACACCCCCAGGCTTATGCTTTTGAGTGATATTTTTTGCTGTGTGAATGGGAAGGTTTTTGGGTCAACCATTTACTCTAGAATGTTCTACGGTATCCACCGGCGGTAGACCACAAGTCATAGTAAACTTGTTTTATTATAGAGTGAATGTTGCTTGGGCGCCTTGTTGGGTGGAGAGCAAGGCTTAAAAAGAATAACATTCCCTATATTAACCCAAAGTTTCTTTCCTTGTATTTAAGCAACCACCCAATATCCATGAAGGCCTTTGCTTGTTTTTCGTGACAAATGTTACTTTGGGAACAGTGTTATACTCTTTCTAAAAATACTATGTATTTCATATATATATTTTTGGGCTTTTAAGTGGCTAAACGGAGACAAAATGGCTGACCTTGTCCTACCACCATAAATAGATTGGATATTTTTCATGGTTTTAATAAGACGTTGCTACAGTTCAGTTCAAAATGGCCGTAATTCCGATATCCCTGCCAATCTATCCTCATATTTTGGGGAGGGGTCATATAAAACATACACGGACAAGTGTGGAAGTTGTTGACTAAATCCCAGTTCAGCCACCAGTGGTGGAAAGCAACATTCCAATATGGCGCCCACGTTTAAAAATGGCAGACCTAATCAACCTGAATACTCATCATGAGATATATCCATTTATCTGGGAAATGTAGAACAGAAATATCCCTTTTATCTTTTGCCTTTTTTTGCCCCTCTCCACCTTCTTGCCCCAAGCTTGCCAGAAATATTCCTATTTTGCTCTGTTCAGATGTCTATTTTGCCGAATTATAAAATAAAATGCTATTATATTTACTGATCTATGGGTGTCTATTTATTTATTTATTTATATTGCACTCAAGCACTGTAATAGGACAAGAAATCTAAATGTTTCCCATAAATCACATCTCCATATAAATGGTAAAATATATATATATATATCTACCCTACTACCCTATTGTATATATTGGAGAAAATGCCACTAGGTGTCACCCATGAGCCAATTATATCCACCATTTTGAATCATGTTATTTTGATGTCCTTGGCCAATTAACCAAAAATTATAAATGGTGTAATTTATCAAAAATAAGTCACAAAACCTTATTTCTAAAAGACCCTACAAAAAAAAAGCAATCTTTATTTTTCTGCAAATTAGTGAAATCTGGCAAATCTCTATATATTAACGTCATATAAAAAAAATTGACACAATCTCAATTATGGCTTTAAATTAGCGCATATATACATGTACACGTCACAACATAAAGGGTACAACAGACATAAAGGTTTCGGACCCTCAAATTGGGGTTCAGAAGTGGCAATTCATTAAGGTCATATTTTAACAAAAAAATCCAACATTACAGTGAAAACTGTAGATTTTAACCCAGTTACCCAACAGTCCTTGACGAAAGTCTAGCGTTAAGATCAATATGTGATTTATCGACAGTTGACCGTTCTTCAAGATTGATACTCACTTGGGCTCAAAATCTTAAAAATTGTATATTTTCACCAAAATTTGATTAAATATATAAACAATCTCTTAAAAAAACATATTTTTCTTTCTCATGATGCTCCAACAAAGACGATCGTCGATGAAAGATCTCAAATTTTTATCATTCTGAGAGAACCAATATTAAAACTAGTTCTTCTTTCAAAAATTTCTGATTTATTTAGAATTTTATTGCAATTATTTAAAAAAAATCGACTTTATAAAAAAAGTTTTTAGTATTGAGACTGATTCATTCATAAAAATTCTGTTGAAAATGTCAATATTAAAGTTGTTGAGATGTTTTTCCATTGATCTTCATTTCTCTTTCAACTGGCTTCTTGAGTTGAAGGAACAAGATGGGAAAACACCAAGTATCCCATGTTTGGTTCTTCTGATATTGCCATTCTACGTAGACTTATTTGGTGGTTGTCCATCCTACGTAGATTTGTTTGGAGGATGTCCACCCGTTGCAGATAAGTTCAGAGATTGTCCACACAAAGTAGACTTGTTCGGAGATTGTCCACCGAACCAGTTTCGTTCTTGGTATTAAGAAATATCGTAGAGATACCAATCTCTCGATTCATTGATTAAGGTTTTAGATATTTTCCAGTGTTTTATTTGAGGTAAACTATATAAGCCTTACTCTACAAAGGGAAAAAGTGGTGGTCGGAGTGATGGAGTCAATCCTTAAGAAGGTAAGGAGTGTGTTGGATTGATCATTGTTGATGAACATCCACTGTAAATGAAGCTGGGTTGACCATAGTTGTAGAAAGTTGACTGTGGGTACATGCCAGGAGACCATTTTACAACTATGAGGTGCTTGTTGAGTTCAACTTTAGTATTGTAGAGAGAGATATATCAGCTAGAGCCTTGGAGTATCTTCTCACCAAGATTTGTAGAAGCTAAGTGATCTATAAGAGTGATAGAGTTGATCTTCAGAAATTAAGGAACGAAGTTAGAGGAGAGATTACAGCTCGTGGACCATAGCTGGAAAATATTGACCATTCCTACAACTATGAGATGCTCCTTGAGTTCAACTTTGGTATTGTAGAGAGAGATCTCTCCGAGCATTGGACGATCACCAAACCTTTGTCTAGTTCATATAGGGCCAGGCATCCAATTTTACCAATAGGATCGATCAACTCTACCTTAAGCGGTCAAGAATCCAGTGTGTGAAATTACAGTAGAGGTAATGAAGTGTAAGACACAAATTCTTCAAGTTCCTACAATATCAAAGTGCTAGTACCGTGAGAAATCCTGTGAAAATATCATGGTGTGAAATGTATGGAGTACTCCGTAATTGTTTTGTCCATTCCTACCAACCTACAGAAAATATAGTCTTTGGTAGACGAAGAAAGTGTGAAAATGTGATAGGATGGAGATGTATCCCAACCTTTTAAGGAGTAATGGGGTGGCTATTTTAATGGTTCTATGGGATGGCATAGGGTAAGGGGAGAATTGGCTATGGGTGGTCTACTACATCGGAATGTTATAGGTTAGAACCTTTCTTTGTATGGGATGGGAAGAAGAAACGTGGAGACATTGACTCTTCAGTTGACCCTATCTGTTAGGTGTGGGTGTATAGATAATTGGGGAGAGATATGAATAGGATCCCTTACTTTGTCGTGGTGAAAGGGCTTGTGAAGCTCAATGAAGATGTGAGCTATACCATGTAGAAACACCCAAGATGGGCAGGTCAAAGAAGAAGGAACGAGCCACCCACTCCAGTATCTTTGCCAAGAAAACCTTATGTATAAGGTCACAGAGAGTTGGATACGACTGACTAGTGGGTATGGTATGATGATCGTTATGGGCTCCTCCATTTATAGGTTGGCATCTCCACCCTATACCAACATAAGAGGGATTACAATGGATATTTCTTTATACGGAAGTGAGAAGAGATCTTCTAAAGAACTACGATTTCTAGATTACTCCTTCAACGCAACCCCAATGGACAACTCTAGTAATTTCTACAATATCTGCCGTCAGGATTAAAGCTTGGAGTATCTTATTGAGAACCTTCGTTTCGACTTGACAAACTTAGGTCAGGCCTACACATTTTAGGATGTAGTCCAGTGTATATGACTGTGAAGAGGTGATTGATGGGATGAAAGATCTTCTAGCCTATGGGGTCCATTCTATAGTCCATTTCTACGCTCGTCTCCAGTCAAGACGAGAAAAGTGTTGTAGTGTTAAAGACAAGATCCTGTATCTCCATTTTAATGGGGTACAGGAATTGCACGGAGAGGTCCTCTTCATTAGTCCTTCAGCCCATTACTGGAACAGCAGAGGGAGTGGGATGTAAGAATAGCGTGAATGTCTTGGAAGGAAGGTCTCTCCCGGCAGTCTCGAGCCCAGCACTGTAACATCAGCTCGTAGAGAGGTTGTGGGCATGGGGGAGGGCGTGAGAGATAGATCTGTAATGGAAGATATGGGGGGGATCATAACACAAATATGTCTGTCTCACCCCAGCTGGGTCACTACCCCGCCATGCCGGGATGTAGCTCTCTCTGCTCGTTCTCGGCTGTACTATTTCTGACCACACACACGTACTGTACCATTCTCTGCTATTCCTGTACTGCCCCCATGCACACACAGGTCTGTCTCTGCACCTCCATCATTTTATGCAGTCCCCTCTGCTATTCCTGTACTAGACTCCCATACACAGCTCCGTCACTACACCTCCATCATGTCCTGCAGCTCTCTCTCTTTGCTATTCCTATACTGACCACACACCACTATGTCACTGCACCTCCATCCTCCCTCCAGCTCTCTCTGCTATTCCTACACTAACCTCACACACACAGCTCTGTCACTACGCCTACATCTTGTCCTACAGTCGTTTCTACTATTCCTGTACTAACCACTCACACCACTATGTCACTGCACCTCCATCATGCCCTACAGCCCTCTGCTATTCCTGTACTAACTTCACACACCACTATGTCACTACACCTCCATCATGTCCTACAGTCCTCTCTGCTATTCCTGTAGTAACCTCACACACCACTAACTCACTACACCTCCATCATGTCCTACAGTCCTCTCTGCTATTCCTGTAGTAACCTCACACACCACTAACTCACTACACCTCCATCATGTCCTACAGTCCTCTCTGCTATTCCTGTACTAACCACACACACCACTATGTCACTACACCTCCATCATGTCCTACAGTCCTCTGCTATTTTTGTACTAACCTCACACATCACTATGTCACTGCACCTCCATCCTCCCTCCAGCTCTCTCTGCTATTCCTACACTAACCTTACACACACAGCTCTGTCACTACACCTACATCTTGTCCTACAGTCCTCTTTACTATTCCTGTACTAACCACTCACACCACTATGTCACTGCACCCCCATCATGTCCTGCAGTCCTCTCTGCTATTCCTGTACTAACCTCACACATCACTGTCACTACACATCCACCCCACCCTTCCGCTCCTCCTCTGCTATTCCAGTCCATACCTGCGTCTTGCTGTCCCTGAAGACTTCTCCTGCATTTTCAATCACGTCCTCGTCGCTCAGCTCTCCGTACGGCTGTTCCTTGCACAGCATCAAAATCTCCCACAGGGTGACCCCAAACGCCCACACGTCGCTGGCCGTGGTGAACTTGCCCTGCGCAGGAAAAAACAAGTCCAGTTAAAATGGTAATAGTGACAGAGACTATTAAATCAGTGTTATTATAATTATCTTCCTTTATGCACTAACCAGGACCTTTGCACTGTCACTTTAAGGCCATAAGGCAAGACTCATTAAACATGGCCACCTGTTCTGAGCAGGTGTCCCTCCATATTGAATCATGGCATTCCAAGATATCCCCCACGCCAATTCCCAGCAGAGACGCCTAGATGGCTCCCATCTCTGGCATCCGGAAAAACATCTGCCAGCTGCTGTAGGAAAATGCGCCCGGATGTTCCGCAAGATTAGCTTTCAATTGTCTCACCAACTGTTGGCCTTGTCCGCCATTATGATGTTTGTAAGGATGAAAGTTTGAGTATTTATATTATATTTGTGAGTTCAATCCAGCCCTGAAATGCCAAGCATTTATTCTCTGAACGGACAAAAAAGGTAGCCCTAGAGGTATAAAATGGACTTAATTCATGCTCTGCAACAAAAGAATAACATTTAAAAGCTAGTAATACAATTTGTATAAATGTATAGTCAGTTTTTTATTGGAGTGGTGGGTGTATTGATCCACTTCCTGTTTCACAATCATCTTACAGGAAGGGGCAGGGCTATAGGCAGTACAACATCCATTTTGTTTTATACAGTTTAAATAGAATTTAATGGGAATTCGTTCAAACAGGATAGTAAATTATATTATATTGGAAGGGGTGGGTGTATTGATCCACTTCCTGTTTCACAATCATCTTACAGGAAGGGGCAGAGCTATAGGCGGTACAACATCCATTTTGATTTATTTAGTTTAAATAGAATGTAATGGGAATTCGTTCAAACAGGATAGTAAATTATATTACATTGGAAGGGGTGGGTGTATTGATCCACTTCCTGTTTCACAATCATCTTACAGGAAGGGGCAGGGCTATAGGCAGTACAACATCCATTTTGTTTTATACAGTTTAAATAGAATGTAATGGGAATTCGTTCAAACAGGATAGTAAATTATATTATATTGGAAGGGGTGGGTGTATTGATCCACTTCCTGTTTCACAATCATCTTACAGGAAGGGGCAGAGCTATAGGCGGTACAACATCCATTTTGATTTATATAGTTTAAATAGAATGTAATGGGAATTCGTTCAAACAGGATAGTAAATTATATTACATTGGAAGGGGTGGGTGTATTGATCCACTTCCTGTTTCACAATCATCTTACAGGAAGGGGCAGGGCTATAGGCGGTACAACATCCATTTTGTTTTATATAGTTTAAATAGAATGTAATGGGAATTCGTTCAAACAGGATAGTAAATTATATTATATTGGAAGGGGTGGGTGTATTGATCCACTTCCTGTTTCACAATCATCTTACAGGAAGGGGCAGGGCTATAGGCAGTACAACATCCATTTTGTTTTATATAGTTTAAATAGAATGTAATGGGAATTCGTTCAAACAGGATAGTAAATTATATTATATTGGAAGGGGTGGGTGTATTGATCCACTTCCTGTTTCACAATCATCTTACAGGAAGGGGCAGAGCTATAGGCGGTACAACATCCATTTTGATTTATATAGTTTAAATAGAATGTAATGGGAATTCGTTCAAACAGGATAGTAAATTATATTACATTGGAAGGGGTGGGTGTATTGATCCACTTCCTGTTTCACAATCATCTTACAGGAAGGGGCAGGGCTATAGGCGGTACAACATCCATTTTGTTTTATATAGTTTAAATAGAATGTAATGGGAATTCGTTCAAACAGGAAAGTAAATTATATTATATTGGAAGGGGTGGGTGTATTGATCCACTTCCTGTTTCACAATCATCTTACAGGAAGGGGCAGGGCTATAGGCGGTACAACATCCATTTTGTTTTATATAGTTTAAATAGAATGTAATGGGAATTCGTTGAAACAGGATAGTAAATTATATTATATTGGAAGGAGTTGGTGTATTGATCCACTTCCTGTTTCACAATCATCTTACAGGAAGGGGCAGGGCTATAGGCGGTACAACATCCATTTTGTTTTATATAGTTTAAACAGAATGTATTGGGAAGTCCGCTCAAGCTGATGTGAACTGTGTGATATTGTTGAGTGTAACCATAAAGAAAGGTCATCAATGTAACGTTACTATATGGTGATATTGTTTAGATCCACATCTATGCCACCTTAGCCTAGAGGACACCTTAGCTCTCCAAATACTCCCCTAACTGCCTCTGTCACAGCATACTCCTCTACACGTATCATCATCTAATACCTCAACTGCCTACAGGACCTCTCAGATGCTGCCCCCTGTCTTTTTGGACCTTCATAACTCACTCTCCCCCACTTTTCATGGCTCCAGAATCTGATCTCCAAACACTCCCCTAACTGTCTCTTGTGCCCTGCCTACAACTTACGCCCCTCTTCACCCGTTATCACACATTTGTCTACAGGATTCCTCCTTTGCTGCCCCCACTCCCTAACTCATTTTCCCCACTCTTCAAAAACTCTATAAATTCTCATCTATCCAGACAAACTTACTATCCAGCATCCTAATGTTAGGTAAGCAGACTCTCTTATCTTGTCTGATCTCCAAATACTCCCCTTACTGCTCTTCCTATCTACCCAAATATTACACCTCTCTTCACCCATTACTGCCTTCTACAGGACTTCTCCTGTGGTGTCCCCACCTATTGCTTCTCCCTACTATACTCCATCCTCACTTTGCGTGGCTTCAAACATTCCCTGAAATCTTATCTATTCAGCACAAGCTTACTACCATTCTCCCTAACGCCCACTAAACAAACTCCATACCAATGCCATGAGGAGCTTCCACCCAACCCGACCCTGGTCAATATCTTGACTACCCTCTTAATCACACATAAAGCTTACCATAAGTATGCACTCCCACGCCATCCATCTGATAGGAAGCACAGCCCGGCCTTGGATCCTGTAGTAATCCCCGGCGTACAGGTTTCGACTCATCCCAAAATCAGCAATCTTTATGGTCAGATTCTCCCCAACCAGGCAGTTTCGGGAGGCAAGATCCCGATGCACAAAATTAAGTGAGGAGAGGTATTTCATTCCGGAGCAAACTTGAAGGGCCACATACAGGAGGCTGTGATAACTTGGGTAGGAAAGAAAAAGAAAATGTCATACATGGAGGTGGAAAGAGAAGGGTATTGGTATGCAAGGAGAGATACTTAAGAAAGAAGTGACAATATCCCATTCCTTATTATTCCTCTCTGCAACCTCTCTTTTTGCTCAATCCTCATGCCACAATCCTTCCCGCAACCTACTTCTGCAACCTCTCAAGCTGCCCATGTCCCTCTGAAACCTCTTGATAAATCCCTCAGCTCAACAATCTACTTATTTTTGCAACTTCTTAAGTTGGCAACTTCTCAACCACTTTCTTCTTCAAACTCTCATACAGCCCCCTGCATTCTGCGTCCACTTCTTCCTACATCATCTTCCCTAACCCTTTCTTTTCTGCATCTTCTCCATCAGTTGTTGTTTCTGCAACCTCTCCAGCTGCCCATGCCCCTCCGCAACTTCTTGTTGAATACCTTGGACCTCTGCAACATCTCAACAGTCCACTTCCTTCAGTAACTTCTTGTACAACTCTTTCAATTCATGCTGCCCCCATGCATTCTGTATTCTCTGTCCACTTGCTTTTCCAACGTCTTCTACAACCCTTCTGCAACACGTCCAGCTGTCCATGTCCTTCTGCAACCTCTTGATGAACTCCTTGGTCCTATTCCACAACCGCTTTCCTTCTGCAACCTCTCGATCAGCTACTGTTTATGGTAACCTCTCCAGATGCCCATGTTCTTCTACAACCTCTTGGTGAATCCCTCGGACCTCTACACAATCTCGACAGTCCATCTACTTCTGCAACCTCATCTACTTCTTTCTGCAACATATCTCTCAGTCGTTCCTTCTGCAACCTCTCCAGATACCCATGTTCTTCTACAACCTCTTGGTGAATCCCTCGGACCTCTACACAATCTCGACAGACCATCTACTTCTGCGACCTCATCTACTTCTTTCTGCAACATATCTCTCAGTCGTTCCTTCTGCAACCTCTCCAGATGCCCATGTTCTTCTACAACCTCTTGGTGAATCCCTCAGACCTCCACACAATCTCGACAGTCCATCTACTTCTGCAACCTCATCTACTTCTTTCTGCAACATATCTCTCAGTTGTTCCTTCTGCAACCTCTCCAGATGCCCATGTTCTTCTACAACCTCTTGGTGAATCCCTCAGACCTCTACACAATCTCGACAGTCCATTTACTTCTGAGACCTCATCTACTTTTTGTGCAACCTCATCTCTCAGTTGTTCTTTCTGCAACCTCTCCAGATGCCCATGTTCTTCTACAACCTCTTGGTGAATCCCTCGGACCTCTAGACAATCTCGACAGTCCATCTACTTCTGCAATCTCATCTACTTCTTTCTGCAACCTCATCTCTCAGTCGTTCCTTCTGCAACCTCTCCAGATGCCCATGTTCTTCTACAACCTCTTGGTGAATCCCTCGGACCTCTACACAATCTCGACAGTCCATCTACTTCTGCAACCTCATCTTCTTCTTTCTGCAACATATCTCTCAGTCGTTCCTTCTGCAACCTCTCCAGATGCCCATGTTCCTCTACAACCTCTTGGTGAATCCCTCAGACCTCTACACAATCTCGACAGTCCATCTACTTCTGCAACCTCATCTACTTCTTTCTGCAACATATCTCTCAGTCGTTCCTTCTGCAACCCTTCCAGATGCCCATGTTCCTCTGCAACCTCTGGTACAATCCATTGTCTTCTGCAACTTTTGCACTGTACCTTCAACAACCACCCGTCATTTCCCTTTCTCCACAATGTCTTACGCAACCACTTCCTGTAGCGGAACCCATCACTGTTTTACCCTGTTTTATGATTATTATGGTTAGAATATGATCCTACAATATGTATGCTGGTTTATGCTCTGCAGAATATTAGCCAGACTTTTGCAGACCTAGGCTAATAGATAATCCTATTACAGAGATTCAAGAGATAAGAAAGTTGTAAAGGATCCTTGCATTTTCCAAAGTGTTTTCATTCTCTGATGGGAACAAGGAAGTGTGATTGAGTCGGTGTCTGGTTGTGTCAAAGTTGCCAGGGAGGTGTGACCCCCCTGTTGTTCTCTTTGTGTGTGTTGTGTGTGGCCAAGTATGGGCATGTGTATTGCCTGTGGCCAAAGAGATGTATATATATTTCTGCAATAACAAAATGAAGTCAGTATTCATTTGACTCCCAAATTGTGTGTCGTCCAATATGGGAGGTCGGGAATGGTGAAACTGTAGTGCCTCTTGGGTATTTTACCGTATACCAGCGGAGATTTTGGACTGCGTGTTCCAGCTCCGTTACATTTGTTGGCAAGTGGTGGAATTGTTCCCACGGTCAGAAGGACAGCTACAGGAGACACCATTCCGTGGAGTACAAATTGAGGGCAACGCTAGTATCCGTACAGCGCCCCTGGCTACAGCAGGATGGAACCGGCTAGTTTTCAGACAGCGTTCCATGATGAGGAGGAGGAGGCGGCCACAGACTACAGGGAAACAGACAGAAAGGAACTCTGGTATGATGCCCTGCAAGATGCCCAATGGCGGCGAGGTGAGAGTCTCCCCAGTGATGAGCAGCGGCTACAGAAGCGTGTGGCGATGCGGATGTATCTATTGGGAGAGCAGCCCCTGGATGAGTGGGTGACAAGACTAGAGACCCTGGTATGGCGAGAGCTCTGGCTAGACAACGCATACCAGGCCCTCTGGTGGCATACCGTTCGACTTACCCCCTGGACGGCTGAACACGACTTACCGGAGGGGGATGATTATGATGGCCCGGGTTTATTATGGGATGCCTTGGAGGACGATATTGATCTTGGCAGCACGGAGGGGTCTAGGTTTTGGGACATCTACGACTACCGGATGGGCATGTATGTCTGGGATGACGAAGGCGAGGTGAGCAAAGACATGACCCACCTGGTAACGAGAGAGTGGGAGCTGGAGCAGGACTACCAACACCTGCTCAGCTTCGTGCAGCCCCAACCTACTCGACAAGCAGAACCAGACTTCATTGACTGGTCCTGGGATGACCTCCAGATGGCAGGTAGAGATGGGACCGAGGTCTCTCTACCGGCCCTACAGAGGGCAGAAGGTGTCGTCCTTCCCCCCCAGCGGCAGTGTGAACCCCAGGGGGCAGAAGGTGTCGTCCTTCCCCCCCAGCAGCAGTGTGAACCCCAGGGGGCAGAAGGTGTCGTCCTTCCCTCCCAGCGGCAGTGTGAACCCCAGGGGGCAGAAGGTGTCGTCCTTTCCCCCCAGCGGCAGTGTGAACCCCAGGGGGCAGAAGGTGTCGTCCTTTCCCCCCAGCAGCAGTGTGAACCCCAGGGGGCAGAAGGTGTCGTCCTTCCCCCCCAGCGGCAGTGTGTACCCCAGGGAGCAGAAGGGGCCGTCCTTCCTCCCCAGCGGCAGTGTGAACCCCAGGGGGCAGAAGGTGTCGTCCTTTCCCCCCAGCGGCAGTGTGTACCCCAGGGAGCTGAAGGTGTCGTCCTTCCTCCCCAGCGGCAGTGTGTACCCCAGGGAGCTGAAGGTGTCGGCCTTCCCCCCCAGCGGCAGTGTGTACCCCAGGGAGCTGAAGGTGTCGTCCTTCCTCCCCAGCGGCAGTGTGTACCCCAGGGAGCTGAAGGTGTCGGCCTTCTCCCACAGCGGCAGTGTGTACCCCAGGGAGCAGAAGGGGCCGTCCTTCCTCCCCAGCAGCAGTGTGAACCCCAGGGGGCAGAAGGTGTCGTCCTTTCCCCCCAGCGGCAGTGTGAACCCCAGGGGGCAGAAGGTGTCGTCCTTCCCCCTCAGCGGCAGTGTGAACCCCAGGGGGCAGAAGGTGTCGTCCTTCCCCCCCAGCGATTCCCCCTCAGCGGCAGTGTGAACCCCAGGGGGCAGAAGGTGTCGTCCTTCCCCCCCAGCGACAGTTTACCCTAACCAGGGGAGACACCAATCTCCCAGACGGCGCAGATGGGACCGTGGTCTCTGCGCCCACAGCCTGTCCAGATCCCCAACTACCGTCACTGGGACAACCGGAGGAGGGGGTAAGTACAAATTCCCCTCCCCAGCTAACTTCTAATGTGGCCCCAGGGTTAACAGAGGAAATGTTAACCCCCACGTTTCCCTGGCTACTGAGCCGGAATATGTCCCAAGTACCCCAGCAGAAGAGCTGACAGCGGGGCAGAGTGCAGTCGGCCTCTGCCCTCCCTTTGTCCCTTGTACAGAGCAGGAGGTCCTGCAGGTTATACCAGCAGAAGAGCTGGCATCAGGGCAGAGTGCCGCTGGCCTCTGCCCCTCAAGTCCCCTCAGCGTGTTGCACCATCACCCCAGCAAAATATCCAGGTGCCTGGTTAGACTTCCCCCCAAAGGGGAGATGTGTGACGAAGTGCCCTTGAGAGAGGACTGTTTGCCAGCCTCCTGCCCTGCGACTATGGCCCTGGTACATATTGCCCTTTGGAACCAGTGTTCGGCCATACCAGAGTGTAAGTCACTCATTCTGGCCCTTTACATACAGGGGGTCATTCTGTACTTGCCCTGTGGGAGCGGTGATACCCCAGATAGCTATGCCATGGAGCCCATTCATATGATGAAAGACTATGGGAAAGAGTTTAGCTACTTGGCAATTGAACTGTGTGAAGAGGATCTGAGCGCTATTCGGTGGTTTTGTGCGCTCAGATCCCAGCTATCTGGGGATATGGGAAATGTGAGTAAATGTGAATTGCAGTAATGCTGATGGGTTGTCAAACTAGAGAATTGACCAACAAATACTTTTGTCCGAACATCCCCAGGCCGATCCGTTGGGATCAGACCGTGTATGCCGGCTTATGGTCACGGGGGAGGTGTGTAGCGGAACCCATCACTGTTTTACCCTGTTTTATGATTATTATGGTTAGAATATGATCCTACAATATGTATGCTGGTTTATGCTCTGCAGAATATTAGCCAGACTTTTGCAGACCTAGGCTTATAGATAATCCTATTACAGAGATTCAAGAGATAAGAAAGTTGTAAAGGATCCTTGCATTTTCCAAAGTGTTTTCATTCTCTGATGGGAACAAGGAAGTGTGATTGAGTCGGTGTCTGGTTGTGTCAAAGTTGCCAGGGAGGTGTGACCCCCCTGTTGTTCTCTTTGTGTGTGTTGTGTGTGGCCAAGTATGGGCATGTGTATTGCCTGTGGCCAAAGAGATGTATATATATTTCTGCAATAACAAAATGAAGTCAGTATTCATTTGACTCCCAAATTGTGTGTCGTCCAATATGGGAGGTCGGGAATGGTGAAACTGTAGTGCCTCTTGGGTATTTTACCGTATACCAGCGGAGATTTTGGACTGCGTGTTCCAGCTCCGTTACACTTCCTTCTACAACCTCCCCTCTGCAACCTCTCCTATAACTCCATCTTACTGCAACCTCTTTCAACCACTTGCAATCCGCTCAGTTTCTTTTCTGAAGCCACATACTTCTGCAAGTAAATATTTTGTGTGTCCTCACCTGATGCACGGCAGGCCGAGTCCTCCATCCCCGCTGCTTTCTCCTTCCTCACCCAGACAGTGGGCATTGAGAAACTGATTGAGGTCTCCATTCTCCATGTACTCAGTGATCATACACAGGGGGTCCTCTTCCAGGCAAGCCCCCAACAGACGGATAATGTGAGGGTCGCTGAGACGGGAGAGGATCTTCAGCTCCTTCAGAAAGTCACTTCTGTGCATCAATGGAGAGAAAGGAGAATGTGTTATTATATCGATAGAAAGAATGGGTTGGTTACATGGGTTTAATGTGGGGGAGCATGAGAAAGGCTGCAGAAAAGGGGTTCAATCCGTGGTTGCAGAAGAAGGGGGATAATCGAGAGGTTTCAGAGGACAGTGAGATTGTCCATGAGGCTGAAGAGGGCAGGAGGCAGCTAGAGAGGTTGCAGAAGAAACAATCGGGCAAGAGGTTGCAGAGGACAGTGAGATTGCCCAAGAGGCTGAAGATGGCAGGAGGCAGCTAGAGAGGTTGCAGAAGGAACAACCGGGCAAGAGGTTGCAGAGGATAGTGAGATTGTCCATGAGGCTGAAGAGGGCAGGAGGCCGCTAGAGAGGTTGCAGAAGAAACAACCGGGCAAGAGGTTGCAGAGGACAGTGAGATTGTCCATGAGACTGAAGAGGGCAGGAGGCAGCTAGAGAGGTTGCAGAAGAAACAACCGGGCAAGAGGTTGCAGAGGACAGTGAGATTGCCCATGAGGCTAAAGATGGCAGGAGGCAGCTAGAGAGGTTGCAGAAGGAACAACCGGGCAAGAGGTTGCAGAGGACAGTGAGATTGTCCATGAGACTGAAGAGGGCAGGAGGCAGCTAGAGAGGTTGTAGAAGAAACAGCCGGGCAAGAGGTTGCAGAGGACAGTGAGATTGTCCATGAGACTGAAGAGGGCAGGAGGCAGCTAGAGAGGCTGCAGAAGAAACAACCGGGCAAGAGGTTGCAGAGGACAGTGAGATTGTCCATGAGGCTAAAGAGGGCAGGAGGCAGCTAGAGAGGTTGCAGAAGAAACAACCGGGCAAGTGGTTGCACAGGACAGTGAGATTGTCCATGAGGCTGAAGAGGGCAGGAGGCAGCTAGAGAGGTTGCAGAAGGAACAACCGGGCAAGAGGTGGCAGAGGACAGTGAGATTGCCCATGAGGCTGAAGAGGGCAGGAGGCAGCTAGAGAGGCTGCAGAAGGAACAACCGGGCAAGAGGTTGCAGAGGACAGTGAGATTGTCCATGAGGCTGAAGAGGGCAGGAGGCAGCTAGAGAGGTTGCAGAAGAAACAACCGGGCAAGAGGTTGCACAGGACAGTGAGATTGTCCATGAGGCTGAAGAGGGCAGGAGGCTGATAGAGAGGTTGCAGAAGGAACAACCGGGCAAGAGGTGGCAGAGGACAGTGAGATTGTCCATGAGGCTGAAGAGGGCAGGAGGCTGATAGAGAGGTTGCAGAAGGAACAACCGGGCAAGAGGTTGCACAGGACAGTGAGATTGTCCATGAGGCTGAAGAGGGCAGGAGGCAGCTAGAGAGGTTGCAGAAGGAACAACCGGGCAAGAGGTTGCAGAGGACAGTGAGATTGTCCAAGAGGCTGAAGAGGACAGGAGGCAGCTAGAGAGGTTGCAGAAGAAACAACCGAGCAAGAGGTTGCAGAGGACAGTGAGATTGTCCATGAGGCTGAAGAGGGCAGGAGGCCGCCAGAGAGGTTGCAGAAGGAACAACCGGGCAAGAGGTTGCACAGGACAGTGAGATTGTCCATGAGGCTGAAGAGGGCAGGAGGCAGCTAGAGAGGTTGCAGAAGAAACAGCTGGGCAAGTGGTTGCAGAGGACAGTGAGATTGTCCATGAGGCTGAAGTGGGCAGGAGGCAGATAGAGAGGTTGCAGAAGAAACAACCGGGCAAGAGGTTGCAGAGGACAATGAGATTGTCCATGAGGCCGAAGAGGGCAGGAGGCAGCTAGAGAGGTTGCAGAAGAAACAACCGGGCAAGAGGTTGCAGAGGACAGTGAGATTGTCCATGAGGCTGAAGAGGGCAGGAGGCAGCTAGAGAGGTTGCAGAAGAAACAACCGGGCAAGAGGTTGCAGAGGACAGTGAGATTGTCCATGAGGCTGAAGAGGGCAGGAGGCCGCCAGAGAGGTTGCAGAAGGAACAACCGGGCAAGAGGTTGCACAGGACAGTGAGATTGTCCATGAGGCTGAAGAGGGCAGGAGGCAGCTAGAGAGGTTGCAGAAGAAACAGCTGGGCAAGTGGTTGCAGAGGACAGTGAGATTGTCCATGAGGCTGAAGAGGGCAGGAGGCAGATAGAGAGGTTGCAGAAGAAACAACCAGGCAAGCGGTTGCAGAGGACAGTGAGATTGTCCATGAGGCTGAAGAGGGCAGGAGGCAGCTAGAGAGGTTGCAGAAGAAACAACCGGGCAAGAGGTTGCAGAGGACAGTGAGATTGTCCATGAGGCTGAAGAGGGCAGGAGGCAGCTAGAGAGGTTGCAGAAGAAACAACCGGGCAAGAGGTTGCAGAGGACAGTGAGATTGTCCATGAGGCTGAAGAGGGCAGGAGGCAGCTAGAGAGGTTACAGAAGAAACAGCCGGGCAAGTGGTTGCAGAGGACAGTGAGATTGTCCATGAGGCTGAAGTGGGCAGGAGGCAGATAGAGAGGTTGCAGAAGGAACAACCGGGCAAGAGGTTGCACAGGACAGTGAGATTGTCCATGAGGCTGAAGAGGGCAGGAGGCAGCTAGAGAGGTTGCAGAAGAAACAACCGGGCAAGAGGTTGCAGAGGACAGTGAGATTGCCCATGAGGCTGAAGAGGGCAGGAGGCAGATAGAGAGGTTGCAGAAGGAACAACCGGGCAAGAGGTTGCACAGGACAGTGAGATTGTCCATGAGGCTGAAGAGGGCAGGAGGCTGATAGAGAGGTTGCAGAAGAAACAACCGGGCAAGAGGTTGCACAGGACAGTGAGATTGTCCATGAGGCTGAAGAGGGCAGGAGGCAGCTAGAGAGGTTGCAGAAGGAACAACCGGGCAAGAGGTTGCAGAGGACAGTGAGATTGTCCAAGAGGCTGAAGAGGGCAGGAGGCAGCTAGAGAGGTTGCAGAAGAAACAACCGAGCAAGAGGTTGCAGAGGACAGTGAGATTGTCCATGAGGCTGAAGAGGGCAGGAGGCCGCCAGAGAGGTTGCAGAAGGAACAACCGGGCAAGTGGTTGCACAGGACAGTGAGATTGTCCATGAGGCTGAAGAGGGCAGGAGGCAGCTAGAGAGGTTGCAGAAGAAACAACCGAGCAAGAGGTTGCAGAGGACAGTGAGATTGTCCATGAGGCTGAAGAGGGCAGGAGGCTGATAGAGAGGTTGCAGAAGGAACAACCGGGCAAGAGGTTGCACAGGACAGTGAGATTGTCCATGAGGCTGAAGAGGGCAGGAGGCCGCCAGAGAGGTTGCAGAAGGAACAACCGGGCAAGAGGTTGCACAGGACAGTGAGATTGTCCATGAGGCTGAAGAGGGCAGGAGGCAGCTAGAGAGGTTGCAGAAGAAACAGCCGGGCAAGAGGTTGCAGAGGACAATGAGATTGTCCATGAGGCTGAAGTGGGCAGGAGGCAGATAGAGAGGTTGCAGAAGGAACAACCGGGCAAGTGGTTGCAGAGGACAGTGAGATTGTCCATGAGGCCGAAGAGGGCAGGAGGCAGATAGAGAGGTTGCAGAAGAAACAACCGGGCAAGAGGTTGCAGAGGACAATGAGATTGTCCATGAGGCCGAAGAGGGCAGGAGGCAGATAGAGAGGTTGCAGAAGAAACGGCCGGGCAAGAGGTTGCAGAAGACAGTGAGATTGTCCATGAGACTGAATAGGGCAGGAGGCAGCTAGAGAGGTTACAGAAGAAACAGCCGGGCAAGAGGTTGCAGAGGACAGTGAGATTGTCCATGAGGCTGAAGTGGGCAGGAGGCAGATAGAGAGGTTGCAGAAGAAACAACCGGGCAAGAGGTGGCAGAGGACAGTGAGATTGCCCAAGAGGCTGAAGAGGGCAGGAGGCAGCTAGAGAGGTTGCAGAAGAAACAGCCGGGCAAGAGGTTGCAGAAAGAAGAGGATGCAAATTGTTACAGAAGGTGATTAGTTGCAAAATAAAGTGGTGTAGAAACAATTTGAAGGAGTTGTAGAGGGCAGAGCATTGTGCAAGAAGTTGTAGAGGGCAGAGCAACATGCAAGACGTTGTAGAGGGCAGAGCAACATGCAAGACGTTGTAGAGGGCAGAGCAACATGTAAGACGTTGTAGAGGGCAGAGCAACATGCAAGACGTTGTAGAGGGCAGAGCAACATGCAAGACGTTGTAGAGGGCAGAGCAACATGCAAGACGTTGTAGAGGGCAGAGCAACATGCAAGACGTTGTAGAGGGCAGAGCAACATGTAAGGAGTTGCATACTGCAGATCATTGTGCAAGAAGGTGCATACTGCAGATCATTGTGCAAGAAGGTGCATACTGCAGAGCATTGCACAAGAAGGTGCATACTGCAGAGCATTGTACAAGAAGGTGCATACTGCAGATCATTGTACAAGAAGGTGCATACTGCAGAGCATTGTGCAAGAAGGTGCATACTGCAGATCATTGTACAAGAAGGTGCATACTGCAGAGCATTGTGCAAGAAGGTGCATACTGCAGATCATTGTACAAGAAGGTGCATACTGCAGAGCATTGTGCAAGAAGGTGCATACTGCAGATCATTGTGCAAGAAGGTGCATACTGCAGATCATTGTGCAAGAAGGTGCATACTGCAGAGCATTGTACAAGAAGGTGCATACTGCAGATCATTGTGCAAGAAGGTGCATACTGCAGATCATTGTGCAAGAAGGTGCATACTGCAGATCATTGTACAAGAAGGTGCATACTGCAGAGCATTGTACAAGAAGGTGCATAATGCAGATCATTGTGCAAGAAGGTGCATACTGCAGAGCATTGTACAAGAAGGTGCATACTGCAGAGTATTGTACAAGACGTTGCATACTGCAGAGCATTCTACAAGAAGGTGCATAAGACAGAGTATTGTGCAAGAAGGTGCAAAGGGCAGTGGGATTGTACAAGAATTGGCACAGGGCAAAATAAGAAAGCAGAGTTGCAGAAGGGGATAGTATAATGGGTTAAGAAGTTGCATCTCTTACCTTGCATTCTTATTTGCGTCTGCCCTCAGTAATTTGACAGCTACCAGTAGGCTCCTCCCCTTGCGCATGTTGAACGGAAACTGAAGGGCAGGAAGTTCATTGGGGTTCACTACCTCGCACAGGTGAACCTGGAAAAGCAGAGGACGCGTGAGAAATCTGTGTGTTTGGGGGGGGGGGGGGGGGGGGGGTCAGTGCATGAAAAGCAGAGTATGGGGGGGTTACCTCTCCGAATTGCCCCTCCCCTAGTTTCTCCCTGAAGAGCAGGTGCCCCCGCGGGAACTTGCTGAGCGGCAGTTCTTTGGAGGCGAGAGAATCAGCAGTCAGGGCAGGTACAGCGTAAGTGTTACCCCCAGTTACCCCCTGTAGGGTAACAATATCTGCTTCTGCATAGTGTGGGACGCTGGGGGCGATCATCGGCAGCTTGGGGGTCTCAAGCTCCCGATATCCCCCCTCTGAGGAGAGAAAGAGGTGGGGTGGGGTGATAGAGAGAAGTTATGGAAAGGAGGGAAAGAGAAAAAAAAGAGAGAATAAAGAGATATATTAAACATTGCCCCAATATATATATCTTTGCTTAGTATATATATGTAGACGAAATCTTGAGACAATTCAAGACGTCTCCAGTCCTCGAGGTGCCACAGACAGCGAGACAAGACAGCAAGATGGAGATAAAGAGAGATATAGGGGCCTGACAGGTGGCCATGTTGTTCTGTTTGGCCAATTCCAATATGGCCGCCCCTTACCCTGGCTGTTGATTGGTTTAACTTGCAAGGGGCCGGGCTCTGCGATTGGCCGGCTGTAGGTGGCGAGCAGGAGCTCGTAGGCTGGGTTGTTTAACAGTAGAGCTGGAGAGACACATGCAGAGTACACAGTGTATATACATGCAGTGTACCCCCAATATTACCTCCATATATATATGCATACAATGTATAATGCCCACACAGTGTGTACCCCCAAAGCAACATCAAAATAATCATGCACACAGTGCATACACAAGGCCAGATTTACATCTGAGGTGTGTCTAGTACTCCTCAGGTGCCCCCCTCCCACACTTTGCCATAAGACACATTTATGTTTATAGCTCTATTTGTATATCTATCTATATGTTGTTAATGTACTACTGGGTGGTCTGAGAGCTGCCATATGGAAAAGCCCAGAACTGTGACCCTCCCTAGAAGACTGACTGACCTCATGCTATGGGATCTTCCAATTAACATGCTTTTCACTGCTGCGACATAGTACCCTCTACAAGTAGACAACGCTTGGCACCTGCCTTCTCTGCCTAATGGTAAATCTGGCCCTGTATATACATACCGTATGTAAAAGTTCAGTTAAACTGAACACACATGCTAGACACACAACTTTATATCCACACACGGACACCCACATACAGCAGACCCTTGCCCCTTTCTCTCACCTGCCCCCTCGGAGGTGGAGGGGAGTGTGGCTATCTTTGCACGGGGAGTGTGATTAGGTTCCTGGTACTCTGCATCTGTAGTGAGGATACGTTCGTATCGGTTGGCATGACGGGGAGGCCCTGGAGGATTCTGGGTATTGTTAATCACCACTGTGTCTGAAGGGAGGGAGAGGTGAGCGGTCAGGTCAGTGTCGGAGGGGCGACATTGAGCCTGGGGTAATAGTGGGAAGACAAGAGGGGTAAAAAGAGAGAATTGTTATACAATTCCTTAATATACATCTCACACACGTATACACTGCCAGCCTTTCTCCCCCTCTCACCTCTCCCTTCTCTTTCTCCCTCCATTCACTTCTCAGTATCCCATCTCCCTCTCTACCCTTTTCTCCCGTTTTCCTTCCATCTGTCTCTCCCCTTCCTTGTTCCCTCCCTCTTTTGTCCCTTTCCTTCAGCTCCACCTCTGCCCTTTCTTACTCCCACTTTACCTTCCCTTATACCCAACTGCCTCCCACCTTCTCTATCTATTTCTCCCCTCCCTCCTTTCTTCTCCTGTCTTGCATTTTCATTGCTCTAATTTATCTCCTTCCCTTCTTCCTCTATCCTTCCTTTCTCCCTCTCCTTCTCCCTCTCTTTCTCCATTCCTTCTCCCTCTCTTTCTCCATTCCTTCTCCCTCTCTTTCTCCATTCCTTCTCCCTCTCTTTCTCCATTCCTTCTCCCTCTCTTTCTCCATTCCTTCTCCCTCACTTTCTCTATTCCTTCTCCCTCACTTTCTCTATTCCTTCTCCCTCACTTTCTCTATTCCTTCTCCATCTCTCTCTCCTTCCCTTCTTCCTCTATCCTTCCTTTCTCCCTCTCCTTCTCCCTCTCTTTCTCCATTCCTTCTCCCTCTCTTTCTCCATTCCTTCTCCCTCTCTTTCTCCCTCTCCTTCTCCCTCTCTTTCTCCATTCCTTCTCCCTCTCTTTCTCCATTCCTTCTCCATCTCTCTCTCCTTTCCTTCTCCCCATCTCTCTCTCTTTTCCTTCTATCCTTCTCCCCCTCTCTCTCCTTCCATTCTCCCTCTCTCCTTCTCTTCTTCCCCTATGTCTCCTTCCTTTATCCCTCTCTCTCCATTCCTTCTCCCTCTCCCTCCCTTCTCCCTCTCTCCTTCTCTTCTTCCTCTATGTCTCCTTCCTTTATCCCTCTCTCTCTCCTTCTCCCTCTCTTCCCTTCTCGCTCTCTCCTCCCCTTCTCCTTATCTCTCTTTCACTTCTCCCCTCTATGTTTCCTTTACTTATCCCTTCTCTCCCAATTCTCTTCAGTCTCACCCTCCACTTCTCTCTCTCTTCCTCTTCCTCTCTCCCTCACTCCTCACCTCTCTCATTCCTCTCCACTCCACCCTCATCCCCTCTCACCTTCCCCAGTAGCTTCCTCCACCGTTGCCTCCACAGGATCAGTATAATAACCACCAATAGCAGCAAGATAATGACCATCAGGCAACCAATCAGAATGGAGGTGTCGCTGCTGTCGTCCTTTGCGATTGGCTGGTTTATTCTGATGTCAGAACCGGCCTCCAAAACTGGTACAAAGCAAGAGAGAGTGAGACGATGTCATAAAAATGGGGGGAAATAAAAACTTAAAGGGACACAGCAAAGGTCCCAATTAGTGCAGAACGGAAGAGTCCACAAATAAATAAATAAGTGGTTGGTATTAAATCAATATTACAGAGATCCCCTCACCTTGCCCACTGAGGGCACTGCTGGTCATGGTGGTATCTGTCTTCTGGCTGGTGCTGGGAGGTACAGTGGTGGTAGTCGTAGGTGGGAGTGTCACTCTTGGTGGGGGCACTGGGCTGGGGTCTTCTGGATCTGATGGGTCCACGATGTCTGTTGGGATAAAAAAAATCAACCAATCAGAAGATTGCCTGTCTGGCACTTTAATACAGGAAGCTCGCCAATTGGCTCAAAGTGCTGTCAGTCAAGCACATGTCTGACACTACCCTCCCTTAATTTGAATTTATAGTGATAGCAAGATGGAAGGGGAGAGAAAGATGAGAAAAAAAGAGAAAAAGAGAGGGAGAGATGGGAAAAGACTGGAAGGAGGAGAGGGAAGAAGACAGAGAGCAATGAGAGAGAGGGGAAGGGTGAGATACAGGAAAGGGACAGAGGAATGAGAGGGAAGGGACAGCGGTAGGAAAGGGAAGAGAAGAGAGAGAGGAAGGGAGATAGACAGGAAAGGTGAAGAGGAAGGAGAGGGAAGGAGGAAAGCGAGAGAGAGGAAACAAACAGAGAAAGGAGAGTGAAGGAGGAAGGAGAGAGAGAAAGGGAGAGAGATGGAAAAGGGACAGAGGAAGGAGAGGAAGGAGAGAGAGACAGAGTAAGGAAGGAGAGAGACAGGAAAGGGACAGTGGTAGGAGAGGGGAAAAAAGAAGAAGAGAGAAAGGAAGGGAGATAGACAGGAAAGGGGAAGAGGAATGAGAGGGAAGAGAAGAGAGAGAGAGAGAGGAAGGAAAGCGAGAGAGAGGAAACAAACAGAGAAAGGAGAGGGACGGAGGAAGGAGAGAGAGACAGAGTAAGGAAGGAGAGAGACAGGAAAGGGGCAGTGGTAGGAGAGGGGGAAAAAAGAAGAAGAGAGAGAGGAAGGGAGATAGACAGGAAAGGGGAAGAGGAATGAGAGGGAAGAGAAGAAAGAGAGAGAGGAAGGAAAGAGTGAAAAACAGACAGAGAAAGGAGAGGGAAGAGAGGAAGGAGAGAGACAGGAAAGGAACAGCTGAAGGAGAGGGAAGAGAGGAAAGAGAGAGAGATAAAGGGAGACAGAAAAGGGACAGAGGAAGGAGAGGGAAAAAGGAAGAAGAGAGAGAGGAAGGAGAGGGAAGAGAGGAAAGAGAGAGAGAGGAAGGAGGGAGAAAACAGACAGAGAAAGGAGAGGGAAGAGAGGAAAGAAAGAGATAATGGGAGAGAGACGGAAAAGGGACAGAGGAAGGAGAGGGAAAAAAGAAGAAGAGAGAGAGGAAGGGAAATAGACAGGAAAGGGGAAGAGGAAGGAGGGGGAAGAGAGCAAAGAGAGACAGAGAGGAAGGAGAGAGAGAGGAAAGGAACAGCAGAAGGAAAGGGAAGAGAGGAAAGAGAGAGATAGAGAAAGGGAGAGACGGAAAAGGGACAAAGGAAGGAGAGAAGAGAGAGGAAGGGAGAGAGACGGGAAAGTGACAGAGGAAGGAAAGAAAGACGAAGGGAGAGAGACAGGGTTTGAATGAGAGAAAGAAAGGAAGGAGAGAGAGTTAGGAGGGTAAAGGATACAGATGAAAGAGAAAATAGAGAGAAAGGAGAGGAAAGAATGGAAAACAAGGAGTGGGAGAGAGAGGTCGGAACAAGGAGAGGAATAGAGAGAGGAAAGAGAAGGAGACGGAGCAAAGAGAAACAAAGAAAGAAAGGAGAGGAAGATGGATGGGAGGGAGAAAAGAAGGAGAGGGAGCGTGAGATGAAAGGGAAAGCGGAAGAGAGAGAAAGGAAGGTGGAAGAGACAGAGGTGAGTGAGAGAGGAAAAAGACAGATAGAGGTAGAGAAAGAATGGAGAAAAGAAGGAGAAGGATATAGTGTGTCATTGATACAAAACAAGTCTACGACCATTGTTCAATGTTGATTGTCTTCCTCCCTAGGCCCAAGCCTTCTGATAGGACACTGACCTGACAGGAAGGACAGCTCACTGAAGAGCATCCATTGGCTGGAAAAGAAATAGTGGCACCGCAGGATGCGGGCGGCTCGCCCATTCAGGGGCACTGTGACTGTTCGGGCGCTGAGGTCTCGCACATCCAGGGCCAGGGGGAGGCTGACTCCGTGAGGGTCCCAGGGGGTGTGCAAGGAGCGTTTGAAGTAACAGTCCACACGGCGGAATATCTGCACCCCGTGGGAATGCATGTTATTGCAGTGCACCTGAGAGAGAGGGGGAGATATAGGAGGGGGTTATAGAGAAAGGAGATAGATAGATAGATAGATAGATAGATAGATAGATAGATAGATAGATAGATGGATGGATGGATGGATAGATGGATGGATGGATGGATGGATAGATTCTCACCCTCATATATGTAAACACTCTGAGTGCATCAAACTGGAACTCCATCTCCAGGTACCCCGTGGGGAAGCTCTCGTTATTCCAGCCCACGTAGTCATACCCCGGCCAGACCCCCTGCTCCTTGTACTGAGTGAAGTCATCTGCACCCACCACTCCATCAGTCAGCTGCCCCAGACCCCCGTACTGGAGCCTGTGGAGGAGACAGGGGTGTGAGGGGGAGGCTGGCACGGCTGAATAATTCATATCTCAAAGTATAATTAGTTACCTGCCAACTGTAAACCCGTCATAGGTGGAGTCGTTAAGATTAATTAGCTCTGACGAGAGCTTCATCACTTGTCCAGGGGGCGAGGTATAAGAGCGCAGTCCATCTGTGGAGGGTGAGAGAGAGTCAGCGGGTGTAACACATGGGGAGGGTCTTGCGGGCATAGACAATTAGCAGCCTTACCCTGCCATACACAGCCGTACAACTCCACCCGTAGACATACACTCATCACACGATCCGCCATGGGATAAAAACGGACATAGCGGGCGATGAGTGGAGGGCCAAGGTCCTTCAGAACCACATCTTGGGTGTTCTCGTTACCTGAGATGACCTGTGGAAGAGATCATTTCCATTATACGCCCATATTTTGTCCAAACCATTCAGTTGCCTGCTTTTTCTCACCCCATTCCTCACCTCATTTCCCCAACGGTCCTTCCACAACGCCCACTTGTAGCCATCACGGCTGTAACGCAGCTGGTAATGGCGGGCAAACTCTTTACCCAATCCTCCGCCATCTCGCCCTTGGGTGCCCACTAGCGTCAGAAAATATAACTTCCTCAGGTCCACCTGCAGGTACTCCTCGTTATTAGGGTACACTGGTCCTACCGGGCACCATGCCCCATCACCATCATGGCTGTCCAACCTAGGAAATCGAAGAAAGGATTAAACTGACTTGTAAGTAAAAAAAATAATAAATTATAGCCTGTATTATTATTCTAAAATATGTTATATTATATTATAATATTATATTATAATTTAATAGTATATCTTATATTATAATATATTATATTGTATAGCGCTGCAGAATATGTTGGCGCGTTATAAATAAAAGATAATAATAATAATATTATATTTTTTTCTAAATTTAGGTCTTTAAAATAGTATATTTTAATAACTTTATTTCCTTGAGACAAAATCAGTAAAATAGAAGAATAGTGAGCAAAGCTCATTGGCAACTCCTCAGGGGCGGGGCTTGCTCTAGGCTACTCATGGGTGGAGCCAAGATCTTCTCACTTCCTTTATCCATTACTATGTATTAATGTAACATTATATTAAATAATTTAGAGGCTATATTATATTTTTTTGTAGTGAACATCTACTAAATATTATAATGAAAATATAGTGGCCCTATAAACATGTTAAGGGCCTTATTGCCTAAAATACCACTATTATACACTTATAAAGTGATAAAATAGCTATAAATATGATCCTTTAATTCAAAATAATATATACACCGGCAATAACATGGCGTGTCTTGGCTTGTTTCACAAGATTAATTTTAATTTATTCTCCGACTCCAGGTCCCAGAGGAAATCCATACATTATAATAATATATTGAGCATGTCTGGGCAAGATGGCGTTCCTTTGAGCGTTGTGCGAACAGAACATTCTAGAAACATTCCTAACATAAGAGTATTTATGGGATAATTCCCTTTTTTTAATAAAAACTTGACTTTATAATATGCAAATAAATAATATATCTATTAAGCTGTTGCAGTTTAGTAGCTATTGCCCCAAAAGTGGCCTTCAACCTATATTTACTCTTGTTGATCGCCCGTAATCTATATTTTGGGGGTTTTGGACACCACAATCTATGTTGTGTCTCTGATATCCGGGGCCTTGGGATTGGATTATTATTTGAATTCATATATATATAAATAATATGAAAAGTACACAGAAGAAATTAAACAAACTGTCACTGTTTAGGATTGCAGCAAACTACTCTAGGGAAGGCTTGAATATGCCGTAGTAGGCCTCAGTATGTCTGAATAGGAGTCAGTGAGTCTCACTACACTATTCAGTGTGGCCTAAAGCTGCTAACTCTAGGCAAGGCTTGAATATGCCACAGTAGGCCTCAGTATGTTTGAATAGGATTCAATGGGAGCCACTATACCATATAGTGGAGCTCAGAGTTGTGTACTTTAGGCAAGGCTTCAACAGAGCACAGTAGGCCTCAGTATGTCTAAATAGGATTCAATGGGACTCGTACCATACAGTGTAGCCCAGAGCTGTATAATCTAGACAAGGCTTCAATTTGCCATACTAGGCCTCAGTATGTCTGAATAGGATTTAGTGGGTCTCACTAAACCATACAGTGGGGCCCAGAGCTGTGTACTTTAGGCAAAGCTTAACAGAGCATAGTAGGCCTTAGTATGTCTGAATAGGATCATTCAGGGGGACTCATTATACCATACAGTGTGTCCCAGAGTTGTGTACTCTAGGCAAGGCTTCAACAGAGCACAGCAGGCCTCAGTATGTCTGAATAGGATTCAGGGGGACTCATTATACCATACAGTGTGTCCCAGAGTTGTGTACTCTAGGCAAGGCTTCAACATGCACAGTAGGCCTCAGTATGTCTGAATAGGATTTAGGGGGACTCATTATACCATACAGTGTGTCCCAGAGTTGTGTACTCTAGGCAAGGCTTCAATATGCACAGTAGGCCTCGGTTTGACTGAATGGGATTCAATGGAACTCATTATGCCTTACAGTGTGGCCCAGAGCTGTGTACCTTAGGCAAGGCTTCAATAGAGCACAGCAGGCCTCAGTATGTCTGAATAGGATTCAGTGGCACTCTCTATACCACTCAGTGTGGCCCAGAGCTCTGTACTTTAGGCAAGGTTTGAATTTGCCACAGTAGGCCTCAGTATGTCTGAATAGGATTCAGTGGGCCTCACTCTATCGCTCAGTGTAGCCCAGAGCTACGTATTCTAGGACTCCAAACTAGGCCTCTGCTGCATACTAAGCCTGACTCTACACTAGGCCCTGTTCAGCATGCTAGGACCTGCACACCATGCTAGGTTTCTCAACCCCACACTAGACCTCTACTACACACTAGGCCTCCTCTCCATGCTGAACCTATATTCCATGCTAAGTCTGGGTCCACACAGGGAATCTTTTCAGCTCTAGGTCTGATTCCACACTAGACCTCTACTGCATGCTAGGCCTGACTCCACGCTAGGCCCTGTACACCACGCTAGGTCCTGCACACCTTGCTAGGCTTCTGTTCTCCACACTAGGCCTCGACTGCATGCTAGGCCTCCACTCCATGCTAGGCCGGCACTCCACGCTAGGCCGGCACTCCACGCTAGGCCGGCACTCCACGCTAGGCCAGCACTCCACTCTAGGCCGGCACTCCACTCTAGGCCGGCACTCCACTCTAGGCCGGCACTCCACACTTCGATGCTCCATTCTTGGTCTCTACTCATCAAAAAGCCTCTACTCCATGCTAGGCCTCTACTCCACACTAAGTCTATTCTCCAGAGCAAGCCTCTACTCCACACTTCTACATCACTCTAGACCTCTATTTCACTCTAGACCTCTACTCCATGCTAGACCTCTATTGAACACTGAGCATCTTCTCAACACTAAGCCTCTTCTCCACAGCAGGTCGCTACACCACACTAGACCTCTATTCCATACTGGACCTCTACTCATGCTAGGCCTATGACCCACGCTAGACCTCTATTCCATACTGGACCGCTACTCATGCTAGGCCTATGACCCACGCTAGGCCTCTATTCCATACTAGGCATCCACTTCACAATCGGCATCTATTCCATACTCGCCCTCTTCTCCACAGCAGGCCTCTACTCCATGCCAGGCCTCAACTCAACAGGAAGACTCAACTCCAAGCTAGGCCAAGACCTCACCTGCTGTGTTTGGCCTCCGTTGAGTCAGACCAGGCACTGGACGCCGTGATGTCCTCATCCGGGATAGTCCTGTCCTGCATCCCCAACGCATAGCGGCACGAAGCTGTGGGAGACCGGCAAAGGGTTAATTCTAGAGGTCTTACACCTTGTGTCGTCGTATAGTCCAAGGAGTGGCAGCCATCACTTACAGGGGTCAAAGTGCGCGTCAGGCTCAGCGTAACAGACAGACAGAAGGAGGCAGAGGACAAACAGACGTGACGCCATCTTTATTCCCTCCATTAGAGATGTCCCATGGAGAAAAATGTCATAGTCCTGGAGATAAAGGTGCATTATATAGTGTTATTGAGTATCCATAATGATATATAATGATCCATATTATGATTAGAGTATCTACACACTGATAATGATCAGGCTGCTCTGTATAATGATACTGAGTATCTCTACAGTCTGGCACCTCTAGGACTGTACAGTATGGCAGCTGGCAGTGTTTCAGGAGCTCACATACCTCACACGCCAAGACACGTCAGAGAGCAGAAATACAGGAAAATCACAGCACTCTAATCCAGCGCTCTATACACCTCGCTCATCAGTGTTTTTGGTGTATTGTCTTTTTCCTCTCACCTCTCTCTTTTTTCTCTCTCACGTCTCTGTCGATCATTTCCCTCTATACCCTATGTCTGTCCTTTCTATATATATATATATCACACTCTCTTTTTATATAACCACTCTGCCCTTCTTTACATCACTCTCCCTTTTAATACATCTCTCTCTTTCTATATATCACTCTCTCTTTCTATACATCACTCTCTCTTTCTATATATCACTCTCCCTTTCTATACACCACTCTCCCTTTCTATACATCACTCTCTTTCTATACATCACTCTCTTTCTATATATCACTCTCTTTCTATATATCACTCTCTTTCTATATATCACTCTCTCTTTCTATACATCACTCTCCCTTTCTATACACCACTCTTTTTCTATACATCACTCTCTTTCTATATATCACTCTCTTTCTATATATCACTCTCTCTTTCTATACATCACTCTCCCTTTCTATACACCACTCTTTTTCTATACATCACTCTCCCTTTCTATATAAATCACTCTCTCTTTCTATACATCACTCTCTTTCTATATATTACTCTCTCTTTCTATACATCACTCTCTTTCTATACATCACTCTCTTTCTATATATCACTCTCTTTCTATACATCACTCTCTTTCTATACATCACTCTCTTTCTATGTATCACTCTCTCTTTCTATACATCACTCTCTTTCTATACATTACTCTCTCTTTCTATACATCACTCTCTCTTTCTATACATCACTCTCTTTCTATATATCACTCTCTTTCTATACATCACTCTCTTTCTATATATCACTCTCTCTTTCTATATATCACTCTCCCTTTCTATATATCACTCTCTCTTTCTATATATCACTCTCTTTCTATATATCACTCTCCCTTTCTATATATCACTCTCTCTTTCTATACATCACTCTCTTTCTATATATCACTCTCTCTTTCTATACATCACTCTCTTTCTATATATCACTCTCTCTTTCTATACATCACTCTCTTTCTATATATCACTCTCTCTTTCTATATATCACTCTCTTTCTATATATCACTCTCTCTCTTTCTATACACCACTCTCTTTCTATATATCACTCTCCCTTTCTATATATCACTCTCTTTCTATATATCACTCTCTTTCTATACATCACTCTCTCTTTCTATATATCACTCTCTCTTTCTATATATTAATCTCTCTTTCTATACATCTCTCTCTTTCTATATATCACTCTCTCTTTCTATATATCACTCTCCCTTTCTATACATCACTCTCTCTTTCTATACATCACTCTCTCTTTCTATACATCACTCTCTTTCTATACATCTCTCTCTTTCTATATATTAATCTCTCTTTCTATACATCACTCTCTCTTTCTATACATCACTCTCTTTCTATATATCACTCTCCCTTTCTATATATCACTCTCTTTCTATACATCTCTCTCTTTCTATACATCACTCTCTTTCTATATATCACTCTCTCTTTCTATATATCACTCTCTCTTTCTATACATCACTCTCTTTCTATACATCACTCTCTTTCTATACATCACTCTCTCTTTCTATACATCACTCTCTTTCTATACATCTCTCTCTTTCTATATATCACTCTCCCTTTCTATATATCACTCTTTCTATACATCTCTCTCTTTCTATATATCACTCTCTCTTTCTATATATCACTCTCTCTTTCTATACATCACTCTCTCTTTCTATACATCACTCTCTCTTTCTATACATCACTCACTCTTTCTATATATCACTCTCTTTCTATACATCACTCTCTTTCTATATATCACTCTCTCTTTCTATACATCACTCTCTTTCTATATATCACTCTCCATTTCTATACATCACTCTCTTTCTATACATCACTCTCTCTTTCTATACATCACTCTCTTTCTATACATCTCTCTCTTTCTATATATCACTCTCCCTTTCTATACATCACTCTCTCTTTCTATACATCACTCTCTTTCTATACATCTCTTTCTATATATCACTCTCCCTTTCTATACATCACTCTCTTTCTATATATCACTCTCCCTTTCTATATATCACTCTCTTTCTATACATCTCTCTCTTTCTATATATCACTCTCTCTTTCTATACATCACTCTCTTTCTATACATCACTTCTCATCGTTCTATATATCACTCTCTTTCTATATAATCACTCTCTCTTGCTATACATCTCCCTCTCTTTCTTACATCATCTCTCTTTCTATACATCACTCTCTTTCTATACATCCTTCTCTGTTCTATACATCACTCTTCATCTTCTATACATCTCACTCTCTTCTATACATCACTCTCCTCTTTCTATATATCACTCTTCTACATTCTTTCTATACATCACTCTCTCTTGTCTATACATTACTAGGGGCTCCCTTTCTATACACACTTCTCTTTCTATACATCAACTCTCCTTTCTATACATCTCTCCTTTCTATACTTACCTCTCTCTTTCTATACATCACTCTCTCTTTCTTATACATCATCTCTCTCTTTCTATACATCTCTCTCTCTTTCTATACATCACTCTCGCTTTTCTATACATCACTCTCGTCTTTATCGTATACATCACTCTCTCTTCTATACTATCACTCTCTCTTTCTATACATCACTCTCTCTTTCTATACATCACTCTCTCTTTCTATACATCACTCTCTCTTTCTATACATCACTCTCTTTCTATATATCACTCTCTCTTTCTATATATCACTCTCTCTTTCTATACATCTCTCTCTTTCTATATATCACTCTCTTTCTATACATCACTCTCTCTTTCTATACATCACTCTCTCTTTCTATACATCACTCTCTCTTTCTATACATCACTCTCTTTCTATATATCACTCTCTCTCTTTCTATATATCACTCTCTCTTTCTATATATCACTCTCTCTTTCTATACATCACTCTCTCTTTCTATACATCACTCTCTTTCTATACATCACACTCTCTTTCTATACATCACTCTCTTTCTATACATCTCTCCCTTTCTATACATCACTCTCCCTTTCTATATATCACTCTCCCTTTCTATACATCACTCTCTTTCTATACATCACTCTCTCTTTCTATATATCACTCTCTTTCTATATATCACTCTCTCTTTCTATACATCACTCTCTCTTTCTATACATCACTCTCTTTCTATACATCACTCTCTTTCTATACATCACTCTCTTTCTATACATCACTCTCTCTTTCTATACATCTCTCCCTTTCTATACATCACTCTCCCTTTCTATATATCACTCTCTCTTTCTATACATCACTCTCTTTCTATATATCACTCTCTTTCTATACATCACTCTCCCTTTCTATACATCACTCTCTTTCTATACATCACTCTCCCTTTCTATACATCACTCTCCCTTTCTATACATTACTCTCTCTTTCTATACATCACTCTCCCTTTCTATACATCACTCTCTCTTTCTATACATCACTCTCTCTTTCTATATATCACTCTCTCTTTCTATACATCACTCTCTCTTTCTATACATCACTCTCTCTTTCTATACATCACTCTCTCTTTCTATACATCACTCTCTCTTTCTATACATCGCTCTCTTTCTATATATCACTCTCTCTTTCTATACATCACTCTCTCTTTCTATACATCACTCTCTCTTTCTATATCA
>CM050170.1:13418911-13433911 GCA_027410445.1 Discoglossus pictus
GACCCTCCCTCTATCTCAGCCCTACCCTCTCGCTATCTCAGCCCTGCCCTCTCGCTATCTCAGCCCGACCCTCTCTCTATCTCAGCCCTACCCTCTCTCTATCTCAGCCCGACCCTCCCTCTATCTCAGCCCTACCCTCTCGCTATCTCAGCCCTGCCCTCTCGCTATCTCAGCCCGACCCTCTCTCTATCTCAGCCCGACCCTCTCTCTATCTCAGCCCGGCCCTCTCTCTATCTCAGCCCGACCCTCTCTCTATCTCAGCCCTGCCCTCTCTCTATCTCAGCCCGGCCCTCTCTCTATCTCAGCCCGACCCTCCCTCTATCTCAGCCCTACCCTCTCGCTATCTCAGCCCTGCCCTCTCTCCATCTCAGCACTACCCTCTCTCCATTTCAACCCCCTGCTCTCTATCTCTCTCCAATCCAGCCCTTCCCTGCCCTCTCTCCAATCCAGCCCTGCCCTCTCTTCAACCCAACTTCCTGCCCTCTCTCCATTTCAGCCCCTGCTCTCTCTCTCTCCAATCCAGCCCTGCCCTTTCTCCATCTCAGCTCCCTGACTTGTCTCTCTCCATCTCAGCCCCTGCTCTTTCTCTCTCTCTCTCTCTCCATCCCAAGCCCCTGTTCTCTCTCTATCTTGGCCACTGCATGCTCTCTCTCCATCTCAGCCCCCTGATTTCTCTCTCTCCATCTCAAACCCCTGCTTTCTCTCTCTCCATCTCAGCCCCTACTCTCTCTCGCTCTCCAATCCAGCCCTGCCCTCTCTCCATCTCAGCCCCCTGCTGTCTCTACGTTTCAGCCCATACTCTCTCTCTCCAATCCAGCTCTGCCCTCTCTCCATCGCAGCCCTGCCCTCTTTCCATCCCAACCTTACCCTCTCTCCATCTCAGTCCCCTGTTCTCTCTCCCCATCTGAGCCCCCTGCTGTCTCTCTATCTTGATCCCTGCTCTCTCTTGCTCCATCCCAGCCCTGCAATCTCTCCATCTTAGCTCCCTGATATGTCTCTATCCATCTAAGCCCCCTTCTTTCTCTCTCTCACTCTCTCTCTCCATCTCAGCCCCTGCTCTCTCTCTCTCTTTCTCCCTCTCCAATCCAGCCCTTCCCTTGCTCCATCCCAACCCCCTGCTCTCTCTCTATCTTGGCCCCTGCGCCCTCTCTCTCCATCCCAGCCCTGCCCTCTCTCGACCTAAGCACCAGCTCTCTATCTCTACCCCAGCCCGCCGCTCTCCATCTCAGCCCTCTGTTATCTCTCTCTCTCTCTACATCTCAGCACCAGCTCTTTCTCTCTCTATCTCTACCCCAGCCCTTCCGCTCCCCAGCCCTGCTCTCTCTCCATCCCAACCCTCTCTCTCCATCTCATCCACCTGCTCTCTCTCCATCCTGGCCCTTGCCCTCTTTCCATGTCAGCCCTCTGTTATCTCTCTCTCCATCTCAGCACCAGCTCTCTCTCTCTACCCCAGCCCCTGTCGCTCTCCATCTCAGTTCCTTGCTCTGTCCCATCACAGCCCTACCACTTCCCCTGGTAGGCTGCTCCACTTCATTTCCCCAAGTAGTACTTTCACACATTAACCCTAGATCATTTTGAATTCCCCCGTCAGTAGAGGATCCAATCAGAGGCCACTATTTGTTGGTACTAATCTGATTGGCTGAGTGTTCTTGGGCAGTCATTGTTTTGGGGGGATAGGGGTACTGGAGGCAAAGTATCTGGGGCAATGGGTCAGGGTTTAATCCATGGAACAATGGATCGGGGTAGACCGGCTTATGTCCCGCGAAGGGGGACCCAGTTGAGGGTGGTGAACTGGTTGGTGGGCTCATGGTGACCTTTTAATGCTGAAGAGATGTCCCTTGTGCCCCATGTTTGTGGGGAGGATGGTGGCTGTGCCACCCGTTCCTTAGCCAACCTCCTCTTGGGTAGAGGTATCTTTATTCAGTCGAGTCGGCTAGGAGGGTGAGGTGGCCTCCTGGCCCACCAGGACTTCTGTATTTTATCTAACAATATGGGCTCTATTGGTTGTTATGAGGGGCTCAGTAACAAGGTCAAGTTTATACCAATTATTGGTTAACCACAAGACAATAGATCAAATGGGGTATCAATAACAAAGTACTTTACATCGATTGACCTTTGTCTACTATCTTTGATGGCTCCGTCAGTTCCGTGGATCTCCCCATCTATGGAGCCACTACAATCTGGCCAGATCCTTGGACTGGGAGCGAACTGGGTATCGTGGTCGGCTACTACCTTCAAAATATTTTTATTAGCCCCCTTGTTCACACTCAGAAACACATTATACACATATGGCAACTGCCACAAAACAGTAAAAGTGACATAAACCACCCTGGTTTGGGGCATATAACCAGGGGCTTGGGGACCATTAGAGCATATGTCCATGTTAAAGTCCACTTTATGGCCCTATTAAGTGAAATAGACTTTTATAAGATAGTCTGTTTGGCTACTACATCAGCCTTAGTCCGTAATGATCAAAGTGGCTAGAGTACGTAAAGGTCCGGTTGCCAGGTCCATCGGCCGGATGGGGTTGTTACACCTTTCTCCCTTCTCTCTTTTAACCTATACATATTAATGTCATGGATTCTCCATTTCATCTTTATCCTACCACTTTTATCCGCCCACTTTTAGCCGTCCACTTTTTAGTCGCCCACTTTTAGCCGCCCACTTTTTAGCCGCCCTCTTTTAGCCGCCCTCTTTTAGCCGTCCATTTTTTAGCCGACCACTTCTAATCTCCAATCTATTTCCATCCTATCACTCTGATACTAACCCAGCAGAGGTATCATTATATGATAACGTTTATATTGCTTTCATTCCAGAGGTTGATTTTCCTGTTTGCAAACCCCAAAAATGTTGATGAACAGGAAGCATTACTGGAGCATTCTTATTATTCCAAGGGTGTGTAGATACTCAGCATCATTGTACAGTGCAACGTGTTCTTTATCAGTGTGGAGACAATCAGTGTCTTTATAGAGCACATCGTGTACACTATCATTATGTAGATACTCAGTATCATTATACAGTGCAGCTTATTATCCGTATATAGAGGCTCAGCATCGTTATATTTAGCAGGATGTTTAATAATAGAGATACTGCAAGGTGAGGTCCATAGGGTCACGGAGAGTCGGACACGACTAAATAGAGATACTTAGTATCAGTATACGATACGATTCATACATATAATTCATATATAAACATAAATATATATACATATATAAATATACAAACATAAATATTGGCAAGGGAAGTGGCTACTAAGGGCACGAGGCTCGGCAAAACATAAATAGTGGCAGAGAGGGGGTTAACACGAGTGTGGGAAGGGTTAAAAACAATGGCGGGAGCGTCGGTTAATGGTGAAAACACTCGGTTGGAGTTGGCTGATGACGGTGAGACATTCTGTTGGGGGTACTGGTGGTGTGATGCTCTGCAGGGCTCTCCTGGTAGCTGATGAAGGTGAGACGCTCTGCGGGGGGTATTGGAGACGGTGGTGCGATACTCTGCAGGGCTCTCCTGACAGCTGATGAAGGTGAAACGCTCTGTGGGGGGTATTGGAGCAGGTGGTGTGATGCTCTGCAGGGGCTCTCCTGACAGCTGATGAAGGTGAGGCACTCTGCGGGGGTATTGTGGCAGGTGGTGCGATGGTCTGCGGATCACTGCGTGTCCTAGTGATTAAAAAGAGGGTGGGGTTAGTAATATCAGCCAATCAGAACGCTTCGTTATATGTAACTATAATTTCCTTATGTCTACTACTACTTTACTCAGAGTTTACACCTTCCCTTATCTCCTATGTAACCTTTAAGAAAGGTATGGGAGTAATGTCTACCTACGGCGGATTCCTCTAACGCACTCTCTATGACTTACTAACGCTCTACATACCTTATAAAAATTAACACTTTACTACTCTGTAGTAATGGAATAGTATATTACTCTGTAGTAAGAATAAGAGATATTCTTTTGATCGTCTTCAATCAATGTGTAATTTACTACTCCACTCCTAAATACTCAATTATTTAATACTGTTTTGGCAGATGAATATATTTTGTTGATCTACTCAGAGTAATAACTGGTACAAGTAGAAGTAGTAACTGGTACTAGTTCAGAAACAAAATCAAAACATGTAACCAAGGACATTGTTGTCTTCCAGATTCAACCAAGAAACCTCAGGTGGCCCAAGTCCGGTACTTCTAACGATGCTTCCAGTAATAAGGCCTGGGATGATCCAACCAAGACACCTCAGATGGGCCAAGTCCATAACTGATTGCAGTTACTTCTGGTGATGATTCCGGGAAGAAGGCCTGGGATGATCCAACCAAGACACCTCAGGTGGTCCAAGCCCATAACTGATTGCCGGTACGTCTGGTGATGATTCCATTAACAAGACCTGGGATGATCCAACCAAGACACCCCAAGTGGCCCAAGTCCATAACTGGTTGCCAGTACTTCTAAAGATGTTTCCAGTAATAATGCCTGGGATGATCCAACCAAGACACCTCAGATGGCCCAATCCATACCTGATTGCTAGTACTTCTGGTGATGTTTCCATTAACAAGGCCTGGGATGATCCAACCAAGACACGTCAGATGGCCCAAGTCCATTACTGATCGCAGTTACTTCTGGTGATGTTCCCATGAATAAGGCCTGAGATGATCCAACCAAGACACTTCAGGTGGCACAAGTCCATAACTGATTGCAGTTACTTCTGGTGATGATTCCGGGAAGAAGGCCTGGGATGATCCAACCAAGACACCTTGAGTGGCCCAAGCCCATAACTGATTGCCGGTACGTCTGGTGATGTTTACGGCAATAAGGCCTGGGATGATACAACCAAGACACGTCAGATGGCCCAAGTCCATAACTGATTGCAGTTACTTCTGGTGATGATTCCGGGAAGAAGGCCTAAGATGATCCAACCAAGGCACCTCAGGTGGCCCAAGTCCATAACTGATCGCAGTTACTTCTGGTGATGTTCCCATTAATAAGGTCTGGGATGATACAACCAAGACACGTCAGATGGCCCAAGTCCATAACTGATTGCCGGTACTTCTGGTGATGTTCCCATTAATAAGGCCTGGGATGATACAACCAAGACACGTCAGATAGCCCAAGTCCATAACTGATCACAGTTACTTCTGGTGATGTTCCCATTAATAATGCCGGGGATGATCCAACCAAGACACTTCAGGTGGCACAAGTCCATAACTGATTGCAGTTACTTCTGGTGATGTTCCCATTAATAAGGCCTGGGATGATCCAACCAAGGCACCTCAGGTGGCCCAAGCCCATAACTGATTGCAGTTACTTCTGGTGATGTTTATGGCAATAAGGCCTGGGATGATACAACCAAGACACGTCAGATGGCCC
This sequence comes from Discoglossus pictus, assembly GCA_027410445.1. Lineage (NCBI taxonomy): Eukaryota > Metazoa > Chordata > Amphibia > Anura > Alytidae > Discoglossus > Discoglossus pictus. The sequence goes on from CM050170.1 coordinate 13,424,270, forward strand.
AACTCCATTACTGATCGCAGTTACTTCTAGTGATGTTCCCATTAATAAGGCCTTGGATGATCCAACCAAGACACTTCAGTTGGCCAAAGTCCATAACCGATTGCCGCTACTTCTGACGTCTTAATCAATATGACTTGGGATGATCCAACCAGAATGCCTCAGATGGCCCAATTCCATAACTGATTGCCATTATTTCTGACAATGTTTCCAGCGATAAGACCTGGAATGATCCAGCCAAGACCCAAGATTCCTCAGGTGGCCCAAATCCATAACTGAGTATCATTACTTCTGAATATGTTTGTGGCAATAAGGCCTGGGATAATCCAGTCACGGTTTCTCAGATAGCCAAAGTCTATAACTGTTTGCCATTACTACTGATCATAATTCCATTAATGAGGCCTGGGATGATCCAACCAAATGTCTCAGATGGTCCAAGAACATAACTGACTACCTTTACTTCTGACAATGTTTCCAGGGATAAGACCTGGGATGATCCAACCAAAATCCAAGACCCCTCAGGTGGCTCAAGTCCATAACTGATTGACATTAGTTCTGACACTGTTTCCAGCGATAAGACCTGGGATGATCCAACCAAGACCCCATAAATGGCCCAAATTCATAACTGATAGGCATTACGTCTGATGAATATTCCATCAATAATGCCTGGGATCATCCAACCAAGATGCCTCAGTTGGGCCAAGTCCATAACTAATTGCCGTTACTTCTGATGATGATTGCAGATATAAAGACTGGGATGATCCAACCAAGATCCCTCAGATGGCCCAAGTCCATAACTGATCGCAGTTACTTCTGGTGATGTTCCCATTAATAAGGTCTGGGATGATACAACCAAGACACGTCAGATGGCCCAAGTCCATAACTGATTGCCGGTACTTCTGGTGATGTTCCCATTAATAAGGCCTGGGATGATACAACCAAGACACGTCAGATAGCCCAAGTCCATAACTGATCACAGTTACTTCTGGTGATGTTCCCATTAATAATGCCTGGGATGATCCAACCAAGACACTTCAGGTGGCACAAGTCCATAACTGATTGCAGTTACTTCTGGTGATGTTCCCATTAATAAGGCCTGGGATGATCCAACCAAGGCACCTCAGGTGGCCCAAGCCCATAACTGATTGCAGTTACTTCTGGTGATGTTTATGGCAATAAGGCCTGGGATGATACAACCAAGACACGTCAGATGGCCCAACTCCATTACTGATCGCAGTTACTTCTAGTGATGTTCCCATTAATAAGGCCTTGGATGATCCAACCAAGACACTTCAGTTGGCCAAAGTCCATAACCGATTGCCGCTACTTCTGACGTCTTAATCAATATGACTTGGGATGATCCAACCAGAATGCCTCAGATGGCCCAATTCCATAACTGATTGCCATTATTTCTGACAATGTTTCCAGCGATAAGACCTGGAATAATCCAGCCAAGACCCAAGATTCCTCAGGTGGCCCAAATCCATAACTGAGTATCATTACTTCTGAATATGTTTGTGGCAATAAGGCCTGGGATAATCCAGTCACGGTTTCTCAGATAGCCAAAGTCTATAACTGTTTGCCATTACTACTGATCATAATTCCATTAATGAGGCCTGGGATGATCCAACCAAATGTCTCAGATGGTCCAAGAACATAACTGACTACCTTTACTTCTGACAATGTTTCCAGGGATAAGACCTGGGATGATCCAACCAAAATCCAAGACCCCTCAGGTGGCTCAAGTCCATAACTGATTGACATTAGTTCTGACACTGTTTCCAGCGACAAGACCTGGGATGATCCAACCAAGACCCCATAAATGGCCCAAATTCATAACTGATAGGCATTACGTCTGATGAATATTCCATCAATAATGCCTGGGATCATCCAACCAAGATGCCTCAGTTGGGCCAAGTCCATAACTAATTGCCGTTACTTCTGATGATGATTGCAGATATAAAGACTGGGATGATCCAACCAAGATCCCTCAGATGGCCCAAGTCCATAACTGATTGCTGTTACTTGTGATGATGATTCCATCAACGAGACCTGGGATGATCCAAAGTAGATCCATCAGGTGGCCCAAGTCCATAACTGATTGATATTACTTGTGATGATGATTCCATCAACGAGACCCGAAATGATCCAAAGTAGATCCCTCAGATGGCCCAAGTCCATAACTGATTGATGTTACTTGTGATGGTGATTCCATCAACGAGACCTGGCATGATCCAAAGTAGATCCATCAGATGGCCCAAGTCCATAACTGATTGATGTTACTTATGATGATGATTCCATCAACAAAATTTGGGATGATCCAAAGTAGATCCATCAGATGGCCCAAGTTAATAACTGATTGATGTTACTTGTGATGATGATTCCATCAATAAGACCTGGGATGGTGCATCCAAGATGTCCCAGTTGGGCCAAATCTATTTTCATTGTCCAGGTATTCATGCTCCCAAGTCTACATGACCATGCCCACCAACTCACCTTTCACAAGCAGTAATACAATACTTCTCCTCTACCTCAACACACCATGGTTACTCATACCCTTATAAAGTAGTACGTTAATCCACAACAACATACTAGATTACTCTCCATTACCGTAATAACATACTCTGGTACTCACTGTACTGGTTGTATATTCACCTCTCCAGTTCCTATGTTGTTCTCTGGAGCCTCTTTTTTTAAGTTGGAGAGATTAAGTTAGACGGCATGCAAGACATTACTACAGTACTGATCCTCAAACAAATGTAATACTCTTGGAAAACAACAGGTGGCGCTACAATGCAAGTAACATATGCCAAAGCATTGTAGACCTATATTTAATAATATATACAATTATTATATCGACCTAAGGCCTATGGATGGACTTGTACCTATCTGAGGCATGCTTGAATCCCTTAACTGTGTAGTAATAATGGTCTGTTACTTTCTAGTAACTATAATCTAGGTTACTTTCTAAGAACAGTGCTCTGTTACTCCATAGTATTACTCCATAGTAAGTCAATGTTAGGTTACCCTCTAATAATAATGGTCTGTTACTCTCTAGTAACTATAGCCTAGGTTACTTTCTAAGAAAAATACTCTGTTACTCTATACTCCATAGTATTACTCCATAGTAAGTCAATGTTAGGTTACCCTCTAATAATAATAGTCTGTTACTCTCTAGTAACTATAGCCTAGGTTACTTTCTAAGAACAATACTCTGTTACTCTATACTCCATAGTATTACTCCATAGTAAGTCAATGTTGGGTTACCCTCTAAAAATAATAGTCTGTTACTCTCTAGTAACTATAATCTAGGTTACTTTCTAAGAACAATACTCTGTTACTCCATACTCCATAGAATTACGCCATAGTAAGTCAATGTTAGGTTACCCTCTAATAATAATGGTCTGTTACTCTCTAGTAACTATAGTCTAGGTTACTTTCTAAGAACAATACTCTGTTACTCCATACTCCATAGTATTACTCCATTGTAAGTCAATGTTAGGTTACCCTCTAATAATAATAGTCTGTTACTCTCTAGTAACTATAGTCTAGGTTACTTTCTAAGAACAATACTCTGTTACTTTATACTCCATAGTATTACTCCATAGTAAGTCAATGTTAGGTTACCCTCTAATAATAATAGTCTGTTACTCTCTAGTAACTATAGTCTAGGTTACTTTCTAAGAACAATACTCTGTTACTCTATACTCCATAGTATTACTCCATAGTAAGTCAATGTTAGGTTACCCTCTAATAATAATAGTCTGTTACTCTCTAGTAACTATAGGTTACTTTCTAAGAACCGTGTTTTTTACTCCATAGTATTACTCCATAGTAAGTCAATGTTAGGTTACCCTCTAATAATGGGTAGAATGGGATAGAATGGGCAACTGGATGTCGGTTGATAAAATGGGCAATTGGAAGGTAGGTTGATAGAGTGGGATAGAATGGGCAACTGGATGTCGGTTGATAAAATGGGCAATTGGATGGGAGGTTGATAGAATGGGAAATTAGATGGAAGATTGGTAGAATGGGATAGAATGGGCAAATGGATAGGAGGTTGATAGAATGGGCAGTTGGATGGGAGGTTGCTAGAATGGGATAAAAATTGGCAGATGGATGAAGGTTGCTAGAATGGGCAATTGGAAGGTAGGTTGATAGAATGGAAAACTGTATGGGGGATTAATAGAGCTGGATAGAATGGGCACTTGGATGGGAGGTTGATGGAATGGGTAATTGGATGGGAGATGGATAGAATGGGATAGAATGGGCACTTGGATGGGAGGTTGATGGAATGGGTAATTGGATGGGAGATGGATAGAATGGGATAGAATAGGCACCTGGATGGGGGGTTGATAGAATGGGATAGAATGGGCACTTGGATGGGAGGTTGATGGAATGGGTAATTGGATGGGAGATGGATAGAATGGGATAGAATGGGCACCTGGATGGGGGGTTGATAGAATGGGATAGAATGGGCACTTGGATGGGAGGTTGATGGAATGGGTAATTGGATGGGAGATGGATAGAATGGGATAGAATAGGCACCTGGATGGGGGGTTGATAGAATGGCATAGAATGGGCACTTGGATGGGAGGTTGATGGAATGGGTAATTGGATGGGAGATGGATAGAATGGGATAAAATGGGCAATTGGATGGGAGATGGATAGAGTGGGATAGAATGGGCACCTGGATGGGGGGTTGATAGAATGGAAAATTGCATGGGGGTTGATAGAATTGACCATTGGATGGGAGGCTGATAGAATGGACAACTGGTGGGGTGGGTGATAGAATGGGCGATTTGAATGGGAGTTTGATAGAATGGGATATTGGATGGGAGGTTGATAGAATGGGTTTGAGTAGGCAATTGGGGTTTAATAGAGTGGTCAACAGGATTGTCCCTTATTGTTCCTAATCTGTTGTTAAATAACACCCTTAAAAGGGTAGTAGATACATAGAACAGCTTACAGCAGATGTGGTACTAACACAATTATGGGTTCCCACCTACATTTTTTTAAGTTGATAAGACAACATGACCTCCGTTTTTATTGCTGAGACCCCCCCTCCCCCCGCCATGCACATATCTCACCGACTCCTTCCTCCTCCTGGGCGCGGGCGCCTGGGAATTGAGCCTCCGGGCGATTCTTGTGGTTACCCCCAGTCGCACATCTGTTGTAATCCCTCTCCAGCCCATGGCCCGTCCGCACCTCGGGCAAGTCACCTGTCCTTTCATGGAGTCCCTGCCGCCGGCTCTGGCAAGGAGGCAACCCCGGCAATAACTGTGCCCGCACTCTGTAGTAACCGGGTCTTCAAAATAGCAGCCACACAGCGGGCACAATGAGTCATCCTTTAGCTCTCGCACGGGCCCTCCGGCTGCCATTTTTAAAACACTTCCTCGGAGTATGTTTACGATGATCAGTCGTCAGGGCTCAAAGTGCACAAATACTCCACGGCTAATAAATAATAATATATATATACATACGGCCACGTTCTTATCTCCTCCCACGTTCTATCCGTCATAAATACCTGTGGCGGGGCGGGAAATGTCACCTGGCAGGTTTGTACAGATGAGTGATGGTGGGACGGGCCCCGGGGAGCCGCGCAGCACCTGAGGGTGATGTAATAAGATAAAGAAAGGGGTGTGGGGGAGGATTATGCGCTATATATAGCCTGAGGCAGGCGAGGGGTTAATAGGAGTCATAAAAAAACAAAAACACCAATATATCCCATATATATATATATATATATATTTATAGTCCCCTCACACACACCAGCTGTCCCCATACATTTTATAGCATCCCCTCTTACACACACCAGCTGCCCCATACACTTCTATAGGTTCCCCTCTTACATACTCCAGCTGTCCCATACCCTTCTATAGGATCCCCTCTTACACATACCAGCTGCCCCATGCACTTCTATAAGGTCCCCTCTTACACACACCAGCTGTCCCATAAACTTCTATAAGGTCCCCTCTTACACACACCAGCTACCCCCATAAACTTCTATAGGATCCCCTCTTACACACACCAGCTGTCCCATAAACTTCTATAGGATCCCCTCTTACACACACCAGCTGCCCCCATACACTTCTATAGGATCCCCTCTTACACACACCAGCTGCCCCCATACACTTCTATATGATCCCTCTTACACACACCAGCCGCCTCCATACACTTCTATAGGATCCCCTCTTACACACACCAGCTGCCCCCATACACTTCTATAGGACCCCCTCTTACATACACCAGATGCCCCCATACACTTCTATAGGATCCCCTCTTACACACACCAGCTGCCTCCATACACTTCTATATGATCCCTCTTACACACACCAGCTGCCTCCATACACTTCTATAGGATCCCTCTTACACACACCAGCTGCCGCCATACACTTCTATAGGACCCCCTCTTACATACACCAGCTGCCCCCATACACTTCTATAAGGTCCCCTCTTACACACACCAGCTGTCCCATACCCTTCTATAGGATCCCCTCTTATACACACCAGCTGCCCCATACACTTCTATAGGATCCCCTCTTACATACACCAGCTGCCCCCATACACTTCTATAAGGTCCCCTCTTACACACACAAGCTGACCCCATACACTTCTATAGGATCCCCTCTTACACACACCTGCTGCCCCATACACTTCTATAGGATCCCCTCTTACACACACCAGCTGCCCCATACACTTCTATAAGGTCCCCTCTTACACACACCAGCTGTCGCATACCCTTCTATAGGATCCCCTCTTACACACACCAGCTGCCCCATACACTTCTATAGGATCCCCTCTTACACACACCAGCTCCCCCCATACACTTCTATAAGGTCCCCTCTTACACACACCAGCTGTCGCATACCCTTCTATAGGATCCCCTCTTACACACACCAGCTGCCCCATACACTTCTATAAGGTCCCCTCTTACACACACCAGCTGTCGCATACCCTTCTATAGGATACCCTCTTACACACACAAGCTGACCCCATACACTTCTATAGGATGCCCTCTTACACACACCAGCTGACCCATACACTTCTATAGGATCCCCTCTTACACACACCAGCTGTCGCATACCCTTCTATAGGATCCACTCTTACACACACAAGCTGACCCCATACACTTCTATAGGATGCCCTCTTACACACACCAGCTGACCCATACACTTCTATAGGATCCCCTCTTACACACACCAGCTGCCCCATACACTTCTATAGGATCCCCTCTTACACACACCAGCTGCCCCCATACACTTCTATAAGGTCCCCTCTTACACACACCAGCTGTCCCATACCCTTCTATAGGATCCACTCTTACACACACAAGCTGACCCCATACACTTCTATAGGATGCCCTCTTACACACACCAGCTGCCCCATACACTTCTATATGATCCCTCTTACACACACCAGTTGCCCCATACACTTCTGTAGGATCCCTTCTTACACACACCAGCTGCCCCCATACACTTCTATAAGGTACCCTCTTACACACACCAGCTGTCCCATACCCTTCTATAGGATCCCCTCTTACACACACAAGCTGACCCCATACACTTCTATAGGATGCCCTCTTACACACACCAGCTGCCCCATACACTTCTATAGGATCCCCTCTTACACACACCAGTTGCCCCCATACACTTCTATAGGTTCCCCTCTTACACACGCCAGCTGTCCCATACCCTTCTATAGGATCCCCTCTTACACACACCAGTTGCCCCCATACACTTCTATAGGTTCCCCTCTTACACACGCCAGCTGTCCCATACACTTCTATAGGATCCTCTCTTACACACACAAGCTGACCCCATACACTTCTATAGGATCCCCTCTTACACACACCAGCTGCCCCCATACATTTCTATAGGATCCCCTCTTACACACACCAGCTGCCCCATACACTTCTATAGGATCTCCTCTTACACACACCAGTTGCCCCCATACACTTCTATAGGTTCCCCTCTTACACACGCCAGCTGTCCCATACCCTTCTATAGGATCCCCTCTTACACACACCAGTTGCCCCCATACACTTCTATAGGTTCCCCTCTTACACACGCCAGCTGTCCCATACACTTCTATATGATCCCTCTTACACACACCAGCTGCCCCCATACACTTCTATAGGATGCCCTCTTACACACACCAGCTGCCCCATACACTTCTATAGGATCCCCTCTTACACACACCAGTTACCCCCATACACTTCTATAGGTTCCCCTCTTACACACGCCAGCTGTCCCATACCCTTCTATAGGATCCCCTCTTACACACTAGCTGCCCCATACACTTCTATAAGGTCCCCTCTTACACACACTAGCTGCCCCATATACTTCTATAGGATCCCCTCTTACATACACCAGCTGCCTCCATACACTTCTATAGGATCCCCTCTTACACACACCAGCTGCCTCCATACACTTCTATAGGATCCCCTCTTACACACACCAGCTGCCCCCATACACATCTATAAGGTCCCCTCTTACACACACCAGCTGCCCCCATACACTTCTATAGGTTCCCCTCTTACAAACGCCAGCTGTCCCATACCCTTCTATAGGATCCCCTCTTACACACACCAGCTGCCCCATACACTTCTATAAGGTCCCCTCTTACACACACTAGCTGCCCCATATACTTCTATAGGATCCCCTCTTACATACACCAGCTGCCTCCATACACTTCTATAGGATCCTCTCTTACACAAACCAGCTGCCCCCATACACTTCTATAGGATCCCCTCTTACACACACCAGTTGCCCCCATACACTTCTATAGGTTCCCCTCTTACACACACCAGTTGCCCCCATACACTTCTATAGGATCCCCTCTTACACACACCAGCTGCCCCCATACACTTCTATAGGTTCCCCTCTTACACACACCAGTTGCCCCCATACACTTCTATAGGATCCCCTCTTACACACACCAGTTGCCCCCATACACTTCTATAGGATCCCCTCTTACACACACCAGCTGCCCCCATACACTTCTATAGGTTCCCCTCTTACACACACCAGTTGCCCCCATACACTTCTATAGGATCCCCTCTTACACACACCAGCTGCCCCCATACACTTCTATAGGATCCCCTCTTATACACACCAGCTGCCCCCATACACTTCTATAGGATCCCCTCTTACACACACCAGCTGCCCCCATACACTTCTATAGGATCCCCTCTTACACACACCACCTGCCCCCATACACTTCTATAGGATCCCCTCTTACACACACCACCTGCCCCCATACACTTCTATAAGGTCCCCTCTTACACACACCAGCTGCCCCCATACACTTCTATAGGATCCCCTCTTACACACACCAGCGGCTTCCATACACTTCTATAGGATCCCCTCTTACACACACCACCTGCCCCATACACTTCTATAGGATCCCCTCTTACACACATCAGCTGCCCCCATACACTTCTATAGGATCCCTTCTTACACACACCAGCTGCCCCCATACACTTCTATAGGATCCCCTCTTACACACATCAGCTGCCCCCATACACTTCTATAGGATCCCTTCTTACACACACCACCTGCCCCCATACACTTCTATGGGATCCCCTCTTACACACACCAGCTGCCCCAATACACTTCTATAGGATCCCCTCTTACACACACC
>CM050170.1:13438911-13460337 GCA_027410445.1 Discoglossus pictus
GTATAAAAACAGGAAGTTGGTGGGAGGGGCTTGTAGCCAACAGGAAGTTAGATGTTAAAACAATGTTTGTACATGTTAATGAGATTATTAAGACGTCTTTATAGATCCCATGTGTAGGACGGCATGCTCCTTAATAAATATATTAATATGGTCATTGGTTTTATTTAATAATTTAATAGACGTATGTGTTAATTATACATGATGTATATATAAGACAGTTATATAATCACAAGATGATAGCGGCTCCATGTTTATATAGGCTCCATGGAACAAGATAGGAATTAGAAGGGTGCTGTGATATAGATGTGAGCCTTTGTTATATGTCTATTAGGCCTTGGGTGGTAAACAAGAAAGGGGAAGCTGCAAAATGATTCTCTTTATAAATCGTTCTGTCGCGCTCTAGGCCTCTTTCTTCTCTGTGTCTCTTCTTTACTCTCTCTTCTCGCTTTCTTCATCCACTCTCTGCTTCCCTTCTCTCTCTGCTTCCTTCTATCTCTCTCTGACACCCTTCTCTGTCTGCTTCCTTCTCTCTCTCTCTCTGACTCCCTTCTCTCTCTGCTTCCTTCTCTCTCTCTCTGACACCCTTCTCTGTCTGCTTCCTTCTCTCTCTCTCTGGCTTCCTTTCTCTGTCTGCTTCCTTCTCTCTCTGACTTCCTTATTTCTCTGCTTCCTTCTCTCTCTGACTTCCTTCTCTCTTACTTCCTTCTCTCTCTGACTTCCTTCTTTCTCTGCTTCCCTTCTCTCTCTGCTTCCATTCTCTCTCTCTCTGATTCCCTTCTCTCTATGCCTTCCATATCTCTCTGCTTCCTTCTCTCTCTCTGACTTCCTTCTCTCTATGACTTCCTTCTTTCTCTGCTTCCCTTCTCTCTCTGATTCCCTTCTCTCTCTGATTCCCTTCTCTCTATGCCTTCCATATCTCTCTGCTTCCTTCTCTCTCTGACTTCCTTCTCTCTATGACTTCCTTCTTTCTCTGCTTCCCTTCTCTCTCTGATTCCCTTCTCTCTCTGATTCCCTTCTCTCTATGCCTTCCATATCTCTCTGCTTCCTTCTCTCTCTGACTTCCTTCTCTCTATGACTTCCTTCTTTCTCTGCTTCCCTTCTCTCTCTGATTCCCTTCTCTCTCTGATTCCCTTCTCTCTATGCCTTCCATATCTCTCTGTTTCATTCTATCTTACTCTCTGCTTCCTTCTCTCTCTCTCTGCTTACATTCTCTCTTTCTACTTCCCTCCCCCCTCTCTGCTTCTTCTCTCTGTGCTTCCATTCTCTCTCTCTACTTCCCTTCCCTCTCTCTGCTTCTTCTCCCTCTGCTTCCATTCTCTCTATATATCTGGTTCCCTTCTCTCTCTGCTTCCCTCCTCTATCTCGACTTCCCTTGTCTCTCTTTATCTGCTTGACCTCTCTCTCTCTCTCTGCTTACCTTCTCTCTATCTCGGCTTCCATTCTCTCTCTTTCTCCTCTCTTCTCTCTGCCTCCTTTCTCTCTCTCTCTCTGCTACAACTTTCGTTTTCTGCTTCCCTTCTCTTTCTCTGCTTCCATTATTTCTCTTCCTGCCTCCATTGTCTCCTCTTTCTATCTTCTCTCTTTTCTCTGTCCCCTCCTCTTTCCTCCTTCTCTCACATTACCATTTTCCCCGTTGTACTCTCTTTCTCCTATCCATTGTCTCTCTCCTACCTCCACCGTACTCTCCCATTTCTCCCACTTTCCCCTTCTTCCCTTTCACCTCATCTACTAATCCCCCCTTTCATCTTCCTTGTTCCTGTTGCACTCTATTTACCTCCCCTCCCCTTCCCATCTTTTCTTTTTTTTGCACTCTTGTACCCCTATTATTTTTACCCACATCCATCATCAAAAATAGTGGTCGTCATGGGAGATAGTGTGTAACGCTTGCAAAGTTGCTGGTTTGCGCATGCAGAGGACCACAATGAGCGCCGAAAGTGCTCAATGCGAGGCCGGCAATGAGCGCAGAAGGTAGAGTGGCGGAGAGACCCACAAAGGGCGACAAAGGCCCTTATTGCGAGGGCGGCAATAAGCTCAGGAGGGGGGAGAGGCCAGCAAAGTTCAAGGTTTGCGCATGTGCATAGCGCATGCCGAGGCCCGCAATGAGTGGCAAAGCCGCTCATTGCAAAGCCCGCAATGGTTACAGAAGGGAGAGGAGGGCAAAGAGAGACAGGGGCGTGAGGGAAAGAGACACAGGGGAGGGAGAGCGGGGTGCAAAGAGACACAGGGGAGGGAGAGGGGGGAAAGAGACACAGGGGAGGGAGAGTGGGGTGCAAAGAGACACAGCGGCGGGAGAGAGGGGAGAAAGAGACACAGGAGAGGTAGAGGGGGGCAAGGAGACACAGGGGAGGGAGAGGGGGGAAAGAGACAAAGGGGAGGGAGAGGGAGAAAGAGACACAGAGGAGGGAGGGGGGAAAGACACAGGGGAGGGAAGAGACACAGGGGAGAGGGGGAGAGACACAGGGGAGGGAGTAGGGGAAGAGACACGGGGGAAGAGTACATTCAAATATTACCCCGCCTGCAATGGGTGCCGAAGCTGCTCACAGAAGGGAGAGGAGGGCAAAGAGAGACGGGGGGGGGGGAGACACAGAGGAGGAGGACACAGGGAGGGAGAGGGGGAAAGAGACAAGGGGAGGCAGTGGGGGAAAAAAGACACAGGGATGAGAGAGGGGGGAAAGTGACACAGGAGAGGGAGACGGGGGCAAAGAGACACAGGGGAGGGAGAGGGGGGGAAGAGACACAGGGGGAAGAGTAAAATCAAATATTACCCCGTCATTTGTGACGGGAGGCCCGCAATGAGTGCCGAAGGCGCTCATTGAAGGAGAGAAGAGGGATTTGACACGGAAGGAGAGAGAGAAGGCGCTCGCGGCAAAGCCTGGCAATGCGAGCCTTTCTATGTGCAGCATAGCCGCACATTGCAAGCCTTGCATTGTGTGTCAAATAACAGTATTGCGAGGCTTGCAAATATTATGCCGCCATTTTGACAGGCAAGTGGCTAGTATAATATATATTCAATTTCAATAAACCTCTTTATCTAGCCAATCAGAATGGCCAACACATCGTGATAAAATGGCGGCCATGAGATCTCAGATAATAATAATATATCCTATTTATACCACGTGATCCCATATGACCCTTATAACACACTGGTTTCCATGGTAACGGCCTATGACTTTCTATTTACGGGTGACAGGCTTCAGCCTTTGTGTAGGCCTCGGGCCTTTGCTTAGGCCTCTGGAGTTAGGCCATTTACCATGGCAACCATGGAATCTATGCACGAAAGGACACGGGAGGGGATGAAAAAAGGGGGGAAGGTGTGGGGGAGAATGGGGGGAGGAGAGAGATTTAGAGGGTGGAAAATAAAGAGAAAAAGTAAATAAAAAAGAGAAATACAAAGTTTTTTTTATCAAGTTTATCACTTTTTCTCAACTTCTTTAATGCTCATGTTTACACTCTCACCCCTCTCTCTGCCTCCCCCTGTCTATTTAGCCCTGCTATATCGGCCCCTCTCTCTTCCTCCCCACTCTTTCTCTCTCTTCCTCCCCCTCTCCTCTGTCTCTCCTCTCTATTTCTTTCTCTCCCTCCTCTCTTCCCCCTCTCCTCTCTGTCTCTCTTCCTCCCATTTATTCACTTTCTTCCTCTATCTTCTCTGTGTCTTTATTTCTTTCTTCCTTCTCCTATCTCTCTTCATCCTGTCTTTCTCTTCCCCACTCTCTTCTCTCTGTCTTTATTTCTTTCTCCATTCTCCTCTCTCTCTCCACCCTCTTCACTCTCTGTCTTTCTCTTCCCCCTCTTCTCTCTGTCTCTCTCTTCAAACCCTATCCTCCCTCTGTCTATCTCTCTTCCACCTCTCCCCTCTCTCTTTCCCTTCTCCTCTCTGTGTCTCATCCTCCCCTCCCGTTTCTTCCTTCTCTGCCTCTCTCTTCCTCCGCTCTTTCTCTCCTCTCTCTTTGTCTTTCATTCTCTTCCTCCCCCTCTCTCTGTCTCTTTCTTCCCCCCACTCTCCTCTCTCTGTCTATCTTCCTCCCCATCTTATTTCTCTCCTCCTCCCCTCTCTCTTCCTCTCCTGTCTCTTATCCCCCCCTCTCTCTCTCCCTACTCCCCTTTGTTATCTCCTCTCTCTATCCCTCTCCTCTCTCTGTCTTTCATTCTCTTCCTCCCCCTCTCTCTGTCTCTTTCTTCCCCCCACTCTCCTCTCTCTGTCTTTCTTCCTCCCCATCTCGCTATTTCTCTCCTCCTCCCCATCTTATTTCTCTCCTCCTCCCCTCTCTCCCTCCCCTCTCTCTCCCTCTTCCCCTTTTATCTCCTCTCTCTATCCCTCTCCTCTCTTTTTCTTTCATTCTCTTCCTCCCCCTCTCTCTGTCTCTTTCTTCCCCCCACTCTCCTCTCTCTGTCTTTCTTCCTCCCCATCTTATTTCTCTCCTCCTCCCCTCTCCCTCTCTCTTCCTCTCCTGTCTCTTCTTCCCCCTCTCTCTCTCTCCCTACTCCCCTTTGTTATCTCCTCTCTCTATCCCTCTCCTCTCTGTCTTTCATTCTCTTCCTTCCCCTCTCTCTGTCACTTTCTTCCCCCCACTCTCCTCTCTCTGTCTTTCTTCCTCCCCATCTCGCTATTTCTCTCCTCCTCCCCTCTCTCCCTCTCTCCTCCTCCCCTCTCTCCCTCCCCTCTCTCTCCCTCTTCCCCTTTTATCTCCTCTCTCTATCCCTCTCCTCTCTTTGTCTTTCATTCTCTTCCTCCCCCTCTCTCTGTCTCTTTCTTCCCCCCACTCTCCTCTCTCTGTCTTTCTTCCTCCCTATCTCGCTATTTCTCTCCTCCTCCCCTCTCCCTCTCTCTTCCTCTCCTGTCTCTTCCTCCCCTCTCTCCTCTCTCCCTACTCCCCTTTTTATCTCCTCTCTCTATCCCTCTCCTCTCTCTGTCTTTCATTCTCTTCCTCCCCCTCTCTCTGTCTCTTTCTTCCCCCCACTCTCCTCTCTCTGTCTTTCTTCCTCCCCATCTTATTTCTCTCCTCCTCCCCTCTCCCTCTCTCTTCCTCTCCTGTCTCTTCTTCCCCCTCTCTCTCTCTCCCTACTCCCCTTTGTTATCTCCTCTCTCTATCCCTCTCCTCTCTCTGTCTTTCATTCTCTTCCTCCCCCCCTCTCTGTCTCTTTCTTCCCCCCACTCTCCTCTCTCTGTCTTTCTTCCTCCCCATCTCGCTATTTCTCTCCTCCTCCCCTCTCTCCCTCTCCTCTCTCTCTTCCTCCCCCTCTCTCTCTCCCTACTCCCCTTTTTATCTCCTCTCTCTATCCCTCTCCTCTCTCTGTCTTTCATTCTCTTCCTCCCCCCTCTCTGTCTCTTTCTTCCCCCCACTCTCCTCTCTCTGTCTTTCTTCCTCCCTATCTCGCTATTTCTCTCCTCCTCCCCTCTCTCCCTCTCTCTTCCTCTCCTCTCTCTCTTCCTCCCCCTCTCTCTCTCCCTACTCCCCTTTTTATCTCCTCTCTCTATCCCTCTCCTCTCTCTGTCTTTCATTCTCTTCCTCCCCCCTCTCTGTCTCTTTCTTCCCCCCACTCTCCTCTCTCTGTCTTTCTTCCTCCCCATCTCGCTATTTCTCTCCTCCTCCCCTCTCTCCCTTCCTCTCCTCTCTCTCTTCCTCCCCCTCTCTCTCTCCCTACTCCCCTTTTTATCTCCTCTCTGTATCCCTCTCCTCTTTCTGTCTTTCATTCTCTTCCTCCCTCTCTCTCTGTCTCTTTCTTCCCCCCACTCTCCTCTCTCTGTCTTTCTTCCTCCCCATCTCGCTATTTCTCTCCTCCTCCCCTCTCTCCCTCTCTCTTCCTCTCCTCTCTCTCTTCCTCCCCTCTCTCTCCTCCTCCCCTTTTATCTCCTCTCTCTATCCCTCTCCTCTCTCTGTCTTTCATTCTCTTCCTCCCCCTCTCTCTGTCTCTTTCTTCCCCCCACTCTCCTCTCTCTGTCTTTCATTCTCTTCCTCCCCCCCTCTCTGTCTCTTTCTTCCCCCCACTCTCCTCTCTCCTCATTCTCTTCCTCCCCCCTCTCTGTCTCTTTCTCCCCCCCACTCTCCTCTCTCACAATCACTCCATTGTCTTGCTATTTCCCATTATTCAGGCAGCTGTCCCTCCCCCTCCTCACCACAGATCAGCAGCTGAAGCCCCCTCCTTGCACCAAACACTTGTTAACCCCCCCCCCCAACCACATACAGAGCTTTGTACCTCTATGACTGCCACTGGGGTATACACAGCACGGACCTCTAGGACCACACAAAGGGCTAAACATGTGATATATAAAGAAGATGGCATGGGCACAACTAACACCGGGTATATACAGCCTGGCACAGGGGTTTATAGACACTGGTAGAGGGCTATAGAGAGCCTGCCACCTTGTGTATAGGGTCTAGAACCTCTAGGACTGACACGGGGGGATATACACAGACTGGCACCTCTAGGACTGACACAGGATATACACAGACTGGCACCTCTAGGGCTGACACAGGATATACACAGACTGGCACCTCTAGGACTGGCACAGGATATACACAGACTGGCACCTCTAGGGCTGACACAGGATATACACAGACTGGCACCTCTAGGACTGACACAGGATATACACAGACTGGCACCTCTAGGGCTGACACAGGATATACACAGACTGGCACCTCTAGGGCTGACACAGGATATACACAGACTGGCACCTCTAGGACTGGCACAGGATATACACAGACTGGCACCTCTAGGACTGACACAGGATATACACAGACTGGCACCTCTAGGGCTGGCACAGGATATACACAGACTGGCACCTCTAGGGCTGACACAGGATATACACAGAGTGGCACCTCTAGGGCTGACACAGGATATACACAGACTGGCACCTCTAGGGCTGGCACAGGATATACACAGACTGGCACCTCTAGGACTGGCACAGGATATACACAGACTGGCACCTCTAGGGCTGACACAGGATATACACAGACTGGCACCTCTAGGGCTGGCACAGGATATACACAGACTGGCACCTCTAGGGCTGACACAGGATATACACAGACTGGCACCTCTAGGGCTGACACAGGATATACACAGACTGGCACCTCTAGGACTGACACAGGATATACACAGACTGGCACCTCTAGGACTGGCACAGGATATACACAGACTGGCACCTCTAGGACTGACACAGGATATACACAGACTGGCACCTCTAGGACTGACACAGGATATACACAGACTGGCACCTCTAGGACTGACACAGGATATACACAGACTGGCACCTCTAGGACTGACACAGGATATACACAGACTGGCACCTCTAGGGCTGGCACAGGATATACACAGACTGGCACCTCTAGGGCTGACACAGGATATACACAGACTGGCACCTCTAGGGCTGACACAGGATATACACAGACTGGCACCTCTAGGACTGACACAGGATATACACAGACTGGTACCTCTAGGACTGACACAGGATATACACAGACTGGCACCTCTAGGGCTGACACAGGATATACACAGACTGGTACCTCTAGGGCTGACACAGGATATACACAGACTGGTACCTCTAGGGCTGACACAGGATATACACAGACTGGCACCTCTAGGGCTGACACAGGATATACACAGACTGGTACCTCTAGGACTGACACAGGATATACACAGACTGGCACCTCTAGGGCTGACACAGGATATACACAGACTGGCACCTCTAGGACTGACACAGGATATACACAGACTGGCACCTCTAGGACTGACACAGGATATACACAGACTGGCACCTCTAGGACTGACACAGGATATGGAGACTGGCACCTCTAGGGCGGACACAGGATATACACAGACTGGCACCTCTAGGGCTGGCACAGGCTATACACAGACTGGCACCTCTAGGACTGACACAGGATATACACAGACTGGCACCTCTAGGACTGACACAGGATATACAAAGACTGGCACCTCTAGGACTGACACAGGATATACACAGACTGGCACCTCTAGGACAGACACAGGATATACACAGACTGGCACCTCTAGGACTGACACAGGATATACACAGACTGGCACCTCTAGGGCTGGCACAGGATATACACAGACTGGCACCTCTAGGACTGACACAGGATATACACAGACTGGCACCTCTAGGACTGACACAGGATATACACAGACTGGCACCTCTAGGGCTGACACAGGATATACACAGACTGGCACCTCTATGGCTGGCACAGGATATACACAGACTGGCACCTCTAGGACTGACACAGGATATACACAGACTGGCACCTCTAGAGCCGACACAGGATATACACAGACTGGCACCTCTAGGACTGACACGGGGGGATATACACAGACTGGCACCTCTAGGGCTGACACAGGATATACACAGACTGGCACCTCTAGGACTGGCACAGGATATACACAGACTGGCACCTCTAGGGCTGGCACAGGATATACACAGACTGGCACCTCTAGGACTGGCACAGGATATACACAGACTGGCACCTCTAGGACTGACACAGGATATACACAGACTGGCGCCTCTAGGGCTGACACAGGATATACAAAGACTGGCACCTCTAGGACTGACACAGGATATACACAGACTGGCACCTCTAGGACTGACACAGGATATACACAGACTGGCACCTCTAGGGCTGGCACAGGATATACACAGACTGGCACCTCTAGGACTGACACAGGATATACACAGACTGGCACCTCTAGGGCTGACCCAGGATATACACAGACTGGCACCTCTAGGGCTGACACAGGATATACACAGACTGGCACCTCTAGGACTGGCACAGGATATACACAGACTGGCACCTCTAGGACTGACACAGGATATACACAGACTGGCACCTCTAGGACTGACACAGGATATACACAGACTGGCACCTCTAGGACTGACACAGGATATACACAGACTGGCACCTCTAGGACTGACACAGGATATACACAGACTGGCACCTCTAGGACTGACACAGGATATACACAGACTGGCACCTCTAGGACTGACACAGGATATACACAGACTGGCACCTCTAGGACTGACACAGGATATACACAGACTGGCACCTCTAGGGCTGACACAGGATATACACAGACTGGCACCTCTAGGGCTGACACAGGATATACACAGACTGGCACCTCTAGGGCTGGCACAGGATATACACAGACTGGCACCTCTAGGACTGACACAGGATATACACAGACTGGCACCTCTAGGACTGACACAGGATATACACAGACTGGCACCTCTAGGACTGACACAGGATATACACAGACTGGCACCTCTAGGACTGACACAGGATATACACAGACTGGCACCTCTAGGACTGACACAGGATATACACAGACTGGCACCTCTAGGACTGACACAGGATATACACAGACTGGCACCTCTAGGACTGACACAGGATATACACAGACTGGCACCTCTAGGGACTGACACAGGATATACACAGACTGGCACCTCTAGGACTGACACAGGATATACACAGACTGGCACCTCTAGGGCTGACACAGGATATACACAGACTGGCACCTCTAGGACTGACACAGGATATACACAGACTGGCACCTCTAGGGCTGACACAGGATATACACAGACTGGCACCTCTAGGACTGACACAGGATATACACAGACTGGCACCTCTAGGACTGACACAGGATATACACAGACTGGCACCTCTAGGGCTGACACAGGATATACACAGACTGGCACCTCTAGGACTGACACAGGATATACACAGACTGGCACCTCTAGGACTGACACAGGATATACACAGACTGGCACCTCTAGGACTGGCACAGGATATACACAGACTGGCACCTCTAGGACTGACACAGGATATACACAGACTGGCACCTCTAGGGCTGACACAGGATATACACAGACTGGCACCTCTAGGACTGACACAGGATATACACAGACTGGCACCTCTAGGACTGACACAGGATATACACAGACTGGCACCTCTAGGACTGACACAGGATATACACAGACTGGCCCTAGGCTGACACAGTCTATTGGCACCTCTAGGGCTGACACAGGATATACACAGACTGGCACCTCTAGGACTGGACACAGGATATACACAGACTGGCACCTCTAGGACTGGCACAGGATATACACAGACTGGCACCTCTAGGACTGACACAGGATATACACAGACTGGCACCTCTAGGGCTGACACAGGATATACACAGACTGGCACCTCTAGGGCTGACACAGGATATACACAGACTGGCACCTCTAGGACTGACACAGGATATACACAGACTGGCACCTCTAGGACTGACACAGGATATACACAGACTGGCACCTCTAGGCTGACACAGGATATACACAGACTGGCACCTCTAGGACTGACACAGGATATACACAGACTGGCACCTCTAGGGACTGACACAGGATATACACAGACTGGCACCTCTAGGGCTGACACAGGATATACACAGACTGGCACCTCTAGGACTGACACAGGATATACACAGACTGGCACCTCTAGGACTGACACAGGATATACACAGACTGGCACCTCTAGGGCTGACACAGGATATACACAGACTGGCACCTCTAGGGACTGACACAGGATATACACAGACTGGCACCTCTAGGGCTGACACAGGATATACACAGACTGGCACCTCTAGGACTGACACAGGATATACACAGACTGGCACCTCTAGGACTGACACAGGATATACACAGACTGGCACCTCTAGGGCTGACACAGGATATACACAGACTGGCACCTCTAGGACTGACACAGGATATACACAGACTGGCACCTCTAGGGCTGACACAGGATATACACAGACTGGCACCTCTAGGACTGACACAGGATATACACAGACTGGCACCTCTAGGACTGACACAGGATATACACAGACTGGCACCTCTAGGACTGACACAGGATATACACAGACTGGCACCTCTAGGGCTGACACAGGATATACACAGACTGGCACCTCTAGGACTGACACAGGATATACACAGACTGGCACCTCTAGGACTGACACAGGATATACACAGACTGGCACCTCTAGGACTGACACAGGATATACACAGACTGGCACCTCTAGGGCTGACACAGGATATACACAGACTGGCACCTCTAGGACTGACACAGGATATACACAGACTGGCACCTCTAGGACTGACACAGGATATACACAGACTGGCACCTCTAGGGCTGACACAGGATATACACAGACTGGCACCTCTAGGACTGACACAGGATATACACAGACTGGCACCTCTAGGACTGACACAGGATATACACAGACTGGCACCTCTAGGACTGACACAGGATATACA
Source organism: Discoglossus pictus (assembly GCA_027410445.1). Classification (NCBI taxonomy): domain Eukaryota; kingdom Metazoa; phylum Chordata; class Amphibia; order Anura; family Alytidae; genus Discoglossus; species Discoglossus pictus. The sequence continues at coordinate 13,450,211 of CM050170.1, forward strand.
CAGACTGGCACCTCTAGGACTGACACAGGATATACACAGACTGGCACCTCTAGGCTGACACAGGATATACACAGACTGGCACCTCTAGGGCTGACACAGGATAACACAGACTGGCACCTCTAGGACTGACACAGGATATACACAGACTGGCACCTCTAGGACTGGCACAGGATATACACAGACTGGCACCTCTAGGACTGACACAGGATATACACAGACTGGCACCTCTAGGGCTGACACAGGATATACACAGACTGGCACCTCTAGGACTGACACAGGATATACACAGACTGGCACCTCTAGGACTGACACAGGATATACACAGACTGGCACCTCTAGGACTGACACAGGATATACACAGACTGGCACCTCTAGGGCTGACACAGGATATACACAGACTGGCACCTCTAGGACTGACACAGGATATACACAGACTGGCACCTCTAGGACTGACACAGGATAACACAGACTGGCACCTCTAGGACTGACACAGGATATACACAGACTGGCACCTCTAGGGCTGACACAGGATATACACAGACTGGCACCTCTAGGACTGACACAGGATATACACAGACTGGCACCTCTAGGACTGACACAGGATATACACAGACTGGCACCTCTAGGACTGGCACAGGATATACACAGACTGGCACCTCTAGGGCGGACACAGGATATACACAGACTGGCACCTCTAGGGCTGGCACAGGATATACACAGACTGGCACCTCTAGGACTGACACAGGATATACACAGACTGGCACCTCTAGGACTGGCACAGGATATACACAGACTGGCACCTCTAGGACTGACACAGGATATACACAGAGTGGCACCTCTAGGACTGACACAGGATATACACAGACTGGCACCTCTAGGGCTGACACAGGATATACACAGACTGGCACCTCTAGGACTGACACAGGATATACACAGACTGGCACCTCTAGGACTGACACAGGATATACACAGACTGGCACCTCTAGGACTGACACAGGATATACACAGACTGGCACCTCTAGGGCTGACACAGGATATACACAGACTGGCACCTCTAGGACTGACACATGATATACACAGACTGGCACCTCTAGGGCTGACACAGGATATATACAGACTGGCACCTCTAGGACTGGCACAGGATATACACAGACTGGCACCTCTAGGGCTGACACAGGATATACACAGACTGGCACCTCTAGGACTGACACAGGATATACACAGACTGGCACCTCTAGGACTGACACAGGATATACACAGACTGGCACCTCTAGGACTGACACAGGATATACAGAGACTGGCACCTCTAGGACTGACACAGGATATACACAGACTGGCACCTCTAGGGCTGACACAGGATATACACAGACTGGCACCTCTAGGACTGACACAGGATAGACACAGACTGGCACCTCTAGGACTGACGCAGGATATACACAGACTGGCACTTCTAGGACTGACACAGGATATACACAGACTGGCACCTCTAGGACTGACACAGAATATACACAGACTGGCACCTCTAGGACTGACACAGGATATATACAGACTGGCACCTCTAGGACTGACACAGGATATACACAGACTGGCACCTCTAGAACTGACACAGGATATACACAGACTGGCACCTCTAGGACTGACACAGGATATACACAGACTGGCACCTCTAGGGCTGACACAGGATATACACAGACTGGCACCTCTAGGACTGACACAGGACATACACAGACTGGCACCTCTAGGACTGGCACAGGATATACACAGACTGGCACCTCTAGGACTGGCACAGGATATACACAGACTGGCACCTCTAGGACTGGCACAGGATATACACAGACTGGCACCTCTAGGGCTGACACAGGATATACACAGACTGGCACCTCTAGGACTGACACAGGATATACACAGACTGGCACCTCTAGGACTGGCACAGGATATACACAGACTGGCACCTCTAGGACTGGCACAGGATAGACACAGACTGGCACCTCTAGGACTGACGCAGGATAGACACAGACTGGCACCTCTAGGACTGACACAGGATATACACAGACTGGCACCTCTAGGACTGACACAGGATATACACAGACTGGCACCTCTAGGGCTATCTATCCCCCCTCTGCCCGCGGCCTTGTCTCACACCCAGCCGGGGGCCACAGATCTGGTTTCACTTTATCCTCAGGAGTGATCACACGGGCCAGGAATGTGCATCATGTGTGTGTCATGTGTGTGCGTGTGTCATGTGTGTGAGCCATGCGGGCAGGGGAAGGGTTAATGTTGGTGATTTTACTCTCAAATTACCCCAAAATATCCTCCATCACTCCTAATGACTTTATCATTAGCAAGAGGAGTGATGCTCTGCAGGTGTATGAGAAAAAGTAGCAAGAGGAGTGATGCTCTGCAGGAGTATGAGAGAGGTTAGCAAGAGGAGTGACGCTCTGCAGGTCTGTGAGAGAGGTTACCAAGAGGAGTGATGCTCTGCAGGTGTATGAGAGAGGTTACCAAGAGGAGTGATGCTCTGCAGGTGTATGAGAGAGGTTAGCAAGAGGAGTGATGCTCTGCGGGTGTATGAGAGAGGTTAGCAAGAGGAGTGATGCTCTGCGGGTGTATGAGAAAATGTAGCAAGAGGAGTGATGCTCTGCAGGTGTATGAGAAAACGTAGCAAGAGGAGTGATGCTCTGCAGGTGTATGAGAAAACGTAGCAAGAGGAGTGATGCTCTGCAGGTGTATGAGAGAGGTTAGCAAGAGGAGTGATGCTCTGCAGGTCTGTGAGAGAGGTTACCAAGAGGAGTGACGCTCTGCAGGTCTGTGAGAGAGGTTACCAAGAGGAGTGATGCTCTGCAGGTGTATGAGAGAGGTTAGCAAGAGGAGTGATGCTCTGCGGGTGTATGAGAAAAAGTAGCAAGAGGAGTGATGCTCTGCAGGTGTATGAGAGAGGTTAGCAAGAGGAGTGATGCTCTGCGGGTGTATGAGAGAGGTTAGCAAGAGGAGTGACGCTCTGCAGGTCTGTGAGAGAGGTTAGCAAGAGGAGTGACGCTCTGCAGGTGCGTGACAGGGCAGGATTGCAGCAAGGAGCGCGATGCTCTGCTGGGTAGTAATCAGCAGCAGGTTTCAGCCTTTTATCTTTATTACTAAGTCCATCTGGGTGACAGAGCGCGCTCACACGTCTCGCTTTCTTTTTTCTCTCTCTTTTCTCTCATAAAGTCTCCCTCTGTCTCTCTTTCCTCGCTCTCCATTCACCATCCCTCTTTCTTCTCTCTCTCTTTCCTCGCTCTCCATTCCCCATCCCTCTTTCTTCTGTCTCTCTTTCCTCGCTCTCCATTCCCCATCCCTCTTTCTTCTCTCCTCTTTCCTCGCTCTCCATTCCCCCATCCCTCTTTTCTTCTCTCGTCTCTTATCCTCGCTCTCCATTCCCCATCCCTCTTTCTTCTCTCTCTCTTTCCTCGCTCTCCATTCCCCATCCCTCTTTCTTCTCTCTCTCTTTCCTCGCTCTCCATTCACCATCCCTCTTTCTTCTCTCTCTCTTTCCTCGCTCTCCATTCCCCATCCCTCTTTCTTCTCTCTCTCTTTCCTCGCTCTCCATTCCCCATCCCTCTTTCTTCTCTCTCTCTTTCCTCGCTCTCCATTCACCATCCCTCTTTCTTCTCTCTCTCTTTCCTCGCTCTCCATTCCCCATCCCTCTTTCTTCTCTCTCTCTTTCCTCGCTCTCCATTCCCCCATCCCTCTTTCTTCTCTCTCTCTTTCCTCGCTCTCCATTCACCATCCCTCTTTCTTCTCTCTCTTTCCTCGCTCTCCATTCCCCATCCCTCTTTCTTCTCTCTCTCTTTCCTCGCTCTCCATTCACCATCCCTCTTTCTTCTCTCTCTCTTTCCTCGCTCTCCATTCCCCATCCCTCTTTCTTCTCTCTCTCTATCCTCGCTCTCCATTCCCCATCCCTCTTTCTTCTCTCTCTCTTTCCTCGCTCTCCATTCCCCATCCCTCTTTCTTCTCTCTCTCTATCCTCGCTCTCCATTCCCCATCCCTCTTTCTTCTCTCTCTTTCCTCGCTCTCCATTCCCCATCCCTCTTTCTTCTCTCTCTCTTTCCTCGCTCTCCATTCACCATCCCTCTTTCTTCTCTCTCTCTTTCCTCGCTCTCCATTCACCATCCCTCCTTCTTCTCTCTCTCTTTCCTCGCTCTCCATTCCCCATCCCTCTTTCTTCTCTCTCTCTTTCCTCGCTCTCCATTCCCCATCCCTCTTTCTTCTCTCTCTCTATCCTCGCTCTCCATTCCCCATCCCTCTTTCTTCTCTCTCTCGTTCCTCGCTCTCCATTCCCCATCCCTCTTTCTTCTCTCTCTCTTTCCTCGCTCTCCATTCACCATCCCTCTTTCTTCTCTCTCTCTATCCTCGCTCTCCATTCCCCATCCCTCTTTCTTCTCTCTCTCTTTCCTCGCTCTCCATTCCCCATCCCTCTTTCTTCTCTCTCTCTTTCCTCGCTCTCCATTCCCCATCCCTCTTTCTTCTCTCTCTCTTTCCTCGCTCTCCATTCACCATCCCTCCTTCTTCTCTCTCTCTTTCCTCGCTCTCCATTCACCATCCCTCTTTCTTCTCTCTCTCTTTCCTCGCTCTCCATTCCCCATCCCTCTTTCTTCTCTCTCTCTTTCCTCGCTCTCCATTCCCCATCCCTCTTTCTTCTCTCTCTCTTTCCTCGCTCTCCATTCACCATCCCTCTTTCTTCTCTCTCTCTTTCCTCGCTCTCCATTCACCATCCCTCCTTCTTCTCTCTCTCTTTCCTCGCTCTCCATTCCCCATCCCTCTTTCTTCTCTCTCTCTTTCCTCGCTCTCCACATTCCCCATCCCTCTTTCTTCTCTCTCCTCTTTCCTCGCTCTCCATTCCCCCATCCCTCTTTCTTCTCTCTCTCTTTCCTCGCTCTCCATTCACCATCCCTCCTTCTTCTCTCTCTCTTTCCTCGCTCTCCATTCCCCATCCCTCTTTCTTCTCTCTCTCTTTCCTCGCTCTCCATTCACCATCCCTCTTTCTTCTCTCTCTCTTTCCTCGCTCTCCATTCCCCATCCCTCTTTCTTCTCTCTTCTTTCCTCGCTCTCATTCCCCATCCCTCTTTCTTCTCTCTCTCTTTCCTCGCTCGTCGCATTCACCGATCCCTCTTTCATTCTCTCTCTCTTTACTCGCACTCCAGTTCACCATCACATCCCTCTGTTCTTCTCTCTCTCTTTCCTCGCTCTCGCATTCCCCATCCCTCTTTCTTCTCTCTCTCTTTCCTCGCTCTCACTCCCCATCCCCCTTTCTTCTCTCTCTCTTTCCCTCGCTCTCCATTCCCATGCCCCTCTTTCTTCTCTCTCTCTTTCCTCGCTCATCCTTTCACCGATCCCTCTTTCTTCTTTCTCTCTTTCCTTCTCGCTCTCCATTCCCCATTCCCTCTTTCTTCTCTCTCGTCTCATTCCTCGCCATCTCCATTCCCCATCCCCTCTTCCTTCTCTCTCTCTTGTCCTCGCTCTCCATTCACCACCCGTCTTCTTCTCTCTCTCTTTCACTCGACTCATCGCATTCGACCTTCCCTCTTTCTATCTCTCGTCTCTTTCCGCGCTCTTCCATTCCCCTCCATCTTTCTTCTCTCTCTCTTTCCTCGCTCTCCATTCCCCATCCCTCTTTCTTCTCTCTCTCTTTCCTCGCTCTCCATTCCCCATCCCTCTTTCTCTCTCTCTCTTTCCTCGCTCTCCATTCACCATCCCTCCTTCTTCTCTCTCTCTTTCCTCGCTCTCCATTCCCCATCCCTCTTTCTTCTCACTCTCTTTCCCTCGCTCTCCATTCCCCATCCCTCTTTCTTCCTCTCTCTATCCTCGCTCTCCATTCCCATCCCTCTTTCTTCTCTCCTCTTTCCTCGCTCTCCATTCCCCATCCCTCTTTCTTCTCTCTCTCTTTCCTCGCTCTCCATTCCCCATCCCTCTTTCCTTCTCTCTCTCTTTCCTCGCTCTCCATTCACCATCCCTCTTTCTTCTCTCTCTCTATCCTCGCTCTCCATTCCCCATCCCTCTTTCTTCTCTCTCTCTTTCCTCACTCTCCATTCACCATCCCTCTTTCTTCTCTCTCTCTTTCCTCGCTCTCCATTCCCCATCCCTCTTTCTTCTCTCTGTTTCCTCGCTCTCCATTCCCCATCCCTCTTTCTTCTCTCTCTTTCCTCGCTCTCCATTCACCATCCCTCTTTCTTCTCTCTCTCTATCCTCGCTCTCCATTCACCATCCCTCTTTCTTCTCTCTCTCTTTCCTCGCTCTCCATTCACCATCCCTCTTTCTTCTCTCTCTCTATCCTCGCTCTCCATTCCCGATCCCTCTTTCTTCTCTCTCTCTATCCTCGCTCTCCATTCACCATCCCTCTTTCTTCTCTCTCTTTCCTCGCTCTCCATTCCCCATCCCTCTTTCTTCTCTCTCTCTTTCCTCGCTCTCCATTCCCCATCCCCCTTTCTTCTCTCTCTCTTTCCTCGCTCTCCATTCCCCATCCCTCTTTCTTCTCTCTCTTTCCTCGCTCTCCATTCCCCATCCTCTTTCTTGTCTCTCTCTTCCTCGCTCTCCATTCCCCATCCCTCTTTCTTCTCTCTCTCTTTCCTCGCTCTCCATTCCCCATCCCTCTTTCTTCTCTCTCTCTTTCCTCGCTCTCCATTCACCATCCCTCTTTCTTCTCTCTCTCTATCCTCGCTCTCCATTCACCATCCCTCTTTCTTCTCTCTCTCTATCCTCGCTCTCCATTCCCCATCCCTCTTTCTTCTCTCTCTCGTTCCTCGCTCTCCATTCCCCATCCCTCTTTCTTCTCTCTCATCTTTCCTCGCTCTCCATTCCCATCCCTCTTTCTTCTCTCTCTCTTTCCTCGCTCTCACTCCATTCCCCATCCCTCTTTCTTCTCTCTCTCTTTACCTCGCTCTCCATTCACCATCCCTCCTTCTTCTCTCTCTCTTTCCTCTGCTCTCCATTCACCATCCCTCTTTCTTCTCTCTCTCTTTCCTCGCTCTCCATTCCCATCCCTCTTTCTTCTCTCTCTCTTTCTCGCTCTCCATTCACCATCCCTCTTTCTTCTTCTCTCTCTTTCCTCTCTCTCCATTCCCCATCCCTCTTTCTTCTCTCTCCTATTTCCTCGCTCTCCATTCACCATCCTCTTTCTTTCTCTCTCTCTTTCCTCGCTCTCCATTCCCCATCCCTCTTTCTTCTCTCTCTCTTATCCTTCGCTCTCCATTCCCCAGCCCCTCTTTCTTCTCTCTCTCGGTTCCTCGCTCTCCATTCCCCATCCCTCTTTCTCTCTCTCTCTTTCCTCGCTCTCCATTCCCCATCCCTCTTTCTCTCTCTCATCTCTTTCCTCGCTCTCCATTCCCCATCCTCTTTCTTCTCTCTCTCTTTCCTCGCTCTCCATTCCCCATCCCTCTTTCTTCTCTCTCTCTTTCCTCGCTCTCCATTCACCATCCCTCCTTTCTTCTCTCTCTCTTTCCTCGCTCTCCATTCACCATCCCTCTTTCTTTCTTCTCTCTCTTCCTCGCTCTCCATTCCCCATCCTCTTTCCCTTCTCTCTCTCTTTCCTCGCTCCTCCATTCCCCATCCCCTCTTTCTTCTCTCTCCTCTTTCCTCGCTCTCCATTCCCATCCTCTTTCTTCTCTCTCTCTTTCCTCGCTCTCCATTACCCATCCCTCTTTCTCTTCTCTCTCTTTCCTCGCTCTCCATTCCCCATCCCTCTTTCTTCTCTCTCTCTTTCCTCTCTCTCCATTCCCATACCCTCTTTCTTCTCTCTCTCTTTTCCTCGCTCCTCCATCCCCATCCCTCTTTCTTCCTCTCTCTTTCTCGCTCTCCATTCACCATCCCATCTTTCCTTCTCTCTCTCTTTTCTCGCTCTCCATTCCCCATCCCTCTTTCTTCTCTCTCTCTTTCCTCGCTCTCCATTCCCCATCCCTCTTTCTTCTCTCTCTTTCCTCGCTCTCCATTCCCCCATCCCTCTTTCTTCTCTCTCTCTTTCCTCGCTCTCCATTCACCATCCCTCCTCCTTCTCTCTCTCTTTCCTCGCTCTCCATTCACCATCCCTCTTTCTTCTCTCTCTCTTTCCTCGCTCTCCATTCCCCCATACTCTTTCTTCTCTCTCTCTATCCTCGCTCTCCATTCACCATCCCTCTTTCTTCTCTCTCTCTTTCCTCGCTCCCATTCCCCATCCCTCTTTCTTCTCTCTCCTTTCCTCGCTCTCCATTCCCCATCCCTCTTTCTTCTCTCACTCGTTCCTCGCTCTCCATTCCCGATCCCTCTTTCTTCTCTCTCTCTTTCTCGCTCTCCATTCCCCATCCTCTTTCTTCTCTCTCTTTCCTCGCTCTCCATTCCCCATCCCTCTTTCTTCTCTCTCTCTTTCCTCGCTCTCCATTCCCCATCCCTCTTTCTTCTCTCTCTCTTTCCTCGCTCTCGCATTCACCATCCCTCTTTCTTCTCTCTCTCTTTCTCGCTCTCCATTCCCCATCCCTCTTTCTTCTCTCTGTTTCCTCGCTCTCCATTCCCCATCCCTCTTTCTTCTCTCTGTTTCCTCGCTCTCCATTCACCATCCCTCTTCTTCTCTCTCTCTATCCTCGCTCTCCATTCACCATCCCTCTTTCTTCTCTCTCTCTTTCCTCGCTCTCATTCACCATCCCCTCTTTCTTCTCTCTCTCTATCCTCGCTCTCCATTCCCCATCCCTCTTTCTTCTCTCTCTATCCTCGCTCTCCATTCACCATCCCTCCTTCTTCTCTCTCTTCCTCGCTCTCCATTCCCCATCCCTCTTTCTTCTCTCTCGTCTTTCTCGCTCTCCATTCCCCATCCCCCTTTCTTCTCTCTCTCTTTCCTCACTCTCCATTCCCCATCCCTCTTTCTTCTCTCTCTTTCCTCGCTCTCCATCTCCCATCCCTCTTTCTTCTCTCTCTCTTTCCTCGCTCTCCATTCCCCATCCCTCTTTCTTCTCTCTCTCTTTCCTCGCTCTCCATTCCCCATCCCTCTTTCCTTCTCTCTCTTTCCTCGCTCTCCATTCACCATCCCTCTTTTCTTCTCTCTCTCTATCCTCGCTCTCCATTCACCATCCTCTTTCTTTCTCTCTCTCTATCCTCGCTCTCCATTCCCCATCCTCTTTCTTCTCTCTCTCGTTCCTCGCTCTCCATTCCCCATCCCTCTTTCTTCTCTCTCATCTTTCCTCGCTCTCCATTCCCCATCCCTCTTTCTTCTCTCTCTCTTTCCTCGCTCCGTCTCACATTCCCCATCCCTCTTTCTTCTCTCTCTCTTTTCCTCGCTCTCCATTCACCATCCCTCCTTCTTCTCTCTCTCTTTCCTCGCTCTCCATTCACCATCCCTCTTTCTCTCTCTCTCTTTCCTCGCTCTCCATTCCCATCCCTCTTTCTTCTCTCTCTCTTTCCTCGCTCTCCATTCACCATCCCTCTTCTCTCACTCTCTTTCCTCGCTCTCCATTCCCCATCCCTCTTTCTCTCTCTCTCTTTTCCTCGCTCTCCATTCACCATCCCTCTTTCTTCTCTCTCTCTTTCCTCGCTCTCCATTCCCCATCCCTCTTTTCTTCTCTCCTCTATCCTCGCTCTCCATTCCCCATCCCTCTTTCTTCTCCTCTCGTTCCTCGCTCTCCATTCCCCATCCCTCTTCTCTCTCTCTCTTTCCTCGCTCTCCATTCCCATCCCTCTTTCTCTCTCTCTCTCTTTCCTCGCTCTCCATTCCCCATCCCTCTTTCTTCTCTCTCTCTTTCCTCGCTCTCCATTCCCCATCCCTCTTTCTTCTCTCTCTCTTTTCCTCGCTCTCCATTCACCATCCCTCCTCTCTTCTCTCTCTTTTCCTCGCCTCCATTCACCATCCCTCTTTCTTCTCTCTCTCTTTCCTCGCTCTCCATTCCCCATCCCTCTTTCTTCTCTCTCTCTTTCCTCGCTCTCCATTCCCCATCCCTCTTTCTTCTCTCTCTCTTTCCTCGCTCTCCATTCCCCATCCCTCTTTCTTCTCTCTCTCTTTCCTCGCTCTCCATTCACCATCCCCCTTTCTTCTTTCTCTCTTTCCTCGCTCTCCATTCCCCATCCCTCTTTCTTCTCTCTCTCTTTCCTCGCTCTCCATTCCCCAACCCTCTTTCTCTCTCTCTCTTTCCTCGCTC
>CM050170.1:13460836-13529711 GCA_027410445.1 Discoglossus pictus
GAGATGGGAAAAGGAGCAGCTCAGTGCTACAAGCACGGCACCCTGTAGGAAATACTACACTACTACCTACTACATACAGTATAAATCACTGCTACAGATAGTATAAATCACTACTACAAAGAGTATGTTGAATTACACACTACTATATATTAAACACAGCATCCTGTGGCACTACTACATATTTACTCAGTGTCCTGTATTAAGTACTCCTACAAGCAATACCAATAACCAACTACTAGATATTGCACACATCATTACTATATAGTGTACACATTATTACCGGAATTATGAACTACTATATACTTACTATATTAATCACTAGTAAGTATTGTACTCATCGTTACCGGCATTATGCACTACTAAATACTTACTATACTAATCACTACTAAGTATTGTATTCATTATTACTATATATTGCACTCATTATTACCAGAATTATGAACTACTATATACTTACTATACTAATCACTAGTAAGTATTGTACTCATCGTTACCGGCATTATGCACTACTATATACTTACTATACTAATCACTACTAAGTATTGTATTCATTATTACTATATATTGCACTCATTATTACCAGAATTATGAACTACTATATACTTACTATACTAATCACTAGTAAGTATTGTACTCATCGTTACCGGCATTATGCACTACTATATACTTACTATACTAATCACTACTAAGTATTGTATTCATTATTACTATACATTGCACTCATTATTACCAGAATTATGAACTACTATATACTTACTATACTAATCACTACTAGGTATTGTACTTATTAACACTATAAATTGTACTCATTATTACCAACATTATGACCTACTATAAACTTACTATACTAGTATTCTGTATTACTATTGTAGTATTTACTACTATGTGTAAAGACCACTAATTATGCATATATTGTTATCTTAGTACTAAAACTTTTACTATATGTACCCTACAGGCTTGGAGTACACCCTCCCATTGTATTGGGCTTTTTTTTTTTTTAAGTGGGCCAACCAACAACTGCTGAGGACATTAATCAAACTCTATTGACTAATCACCACTTTGTGTTTACAACACAAAATGTTAATTTTCTAAACTAATTGTATTGTGCTAATTACTACTACAGATTGTGAACTAAATATAGCTCATATTAATCAGTACTACCTATAGTATTCAGACTATATAACATACAAACTCCTACTAAAATAATATACTAGTAGTATCTTGCACTAATTACTACTACAGATTGTACACACAACATTAATTGCTACTACAGGGTGTATGCTCAGTACTTCACCACCACCACAACCACTACTACATGTATATGAACATCCTCCTTCACTAATTAAAGTTATACACGATACCCCAATCTACTGAAATTACAAATGTATACACTGCATCCTTTAGTAGTTACTACTGTATTGGTTCACTATTAAGTAGTAGTCATGTTGTAGTTACTACTATCTTAAATTTACAAGGTGGTGATAGTGCTCAACCCTGATTTACAGCTATGTATTGTACCCACTGCTACAGCTTCCAGTACTACTTGTTATAACCACAACTTCCTGTAATACTTGTGATAATGTACCACATCTTGTTACTACTACATATTGCATATACATGTCCCAATACATAATATTACTACATACTTACAGCCTTATTAAATTGTGATTTGGCCAGTTGAATAGGGCTCTATATAAGCACAGAGCATTTAATAAGGCTGTTAAACTGTACTAATACAGGTACAAGGTGAACAATGTAGTCTATACTATTACTACATAGCTACTGTGCATAAATACTACATACAATAACGCTTACTACAAATAAGGTGTGCACTATTACATGCAGTAAATACAATATACTAAAATAAAGATTGCTATGGTATATACTACAACATGTCCTAATCACTACTACATATTGTACATACAATAACCTTTACTACAAATAATGTATGCACTACTACACCCTCACTACTACATATTGTACATACAATAACCTTTACTATAAATAAGGTATTCACTACTACATACAATAACCTTTACTATAAATAAGGTATTTACTACTACACACTCCGTACTATGCACAATAACCTTTACTATAAATAAGGTATTCACTACTACACTCTCTACTACATATTGTACATACAATAACCTTTACTATAAATAAGGTATTCACTACTACACTCTACTACATATTGTACCTACAATAACCTTTACTATAAATAAGGTATTCACTACTACATACAATAACCTTTACTATAAATAAGGTATTCACTACTATACTCTCTACTACATATTGTACATACAATAACCTTTACTATAAATAAGGTATTCACTACTATACTCTCTACTACATATTGTACATACAATAACCTTTACTATAAATAAGGTATTCACTACTATACTCTCTACTACATATTGTACATACAATAACCTTTACTATAAATAAGGTATTCACTACTATACTCTCTACTACATATTGTACATACAATAACCTTTACTATAAATAAGGTATTCACTACTATACTCTCTACTACATATTGTACATACAATAACCTTTACTATAAATAAGGAATTCACTACTATACTCTCTACTACATATTGTACATACAATAACCTTTACTATAAATAAGGTATTCACTACTACATACAATAACCTTTACTATAAATAAGGTATTTACTACTACACACTCAGTACTATGCACAATAACCTTTACTATAAATAAGGTATTCACTACTACACTCTCTACTACATATTGTACATACAATAACCTTTACTATAAATAAGGTATTCACTACTATACTCTCTACTACATATTGTACATACAATAACCTTTACTATAAATAAGGTATTCACTACTATACTCTCTACTACATATTGTACATACAATAACCTTTACTATAAATAAGGAATTCACTACTATACTCTCTACTACATATTGTACATACAATAACCTTTACTATAAATAAGGTATTCACTACTACACTCTCTACTACATATTGTACATACAATAACCTTTACTATAAATAAGGTATTCACTACTATACTCTCTACTACATATTGTACATACAATAACCTTTACTATAAATAAGGTATTCACTACTACACTCTCTACTACATATTGTACATACAATAACCTTTACTATAAATAAGGTATTCACTACTATACTCTCTACTACATATTGTACATACAATAACCTTTACTATAAATAAGGTATTCACTAATATACTCTCTACTACATATTGTACATACAATAACCTTTACCATAAATAAGGTATTCACTACTACACACAATCAGCAGTACCTGTAGAGAGATGGCAGTGCAGAGGATGTAGAGGGAGCGATGGAGTACTCCAAATACCCTCGTCACCGTTCCCTTGACGGACGGCCAGGCCATAACACTGTGCTGTAGTACAAAGAGACATAGTAGGGCGACGTCTACCCAGAGAGCCCTCAAGAAGGAGGCGTCATGTACAGAGTCGCCCCACGTCAGAGGAGGATCTCCTGCACATCATAATAAGAGAAAGGGAATGAGCAGAGGTTACTATCAGCACTCACTTGGTGTCAGCGGTGGGATACTAAATACATATTATTACTATAACATGTCTGCCTCTTATGACACTCTACAACATAATTATCTCCCACCATTCTGTCTCCTCTAATGTGCCTGTATATAACCCCTCACTACTCTGTATATGCCCCATCGCCCCGTTTCCTCTCCCGCTCCAGTCTATCTATTCCCCATCGCCCCCTCCAGTCTATCTATTCCCCATCGCCCCCTCCAGTCTATCTATTCCCCCTCGCCCCCTCCAGGCTATCTATTCCCATCGCCCCCGTCCAGTCTATCTATTCCCCATCGCCCCCTCCAGTCTATCTATTCCCCATCGCCCCCTCCAGTCTATCTATTCCCCATCGCCCCCCTCCAGTCTATCTATTCCCCATCGCCCCCTCCAGGCTATCTATTCCCCATCGCCCCCTCCAGTCTATCTATTCCCCATCGCCCCCTCCAGGCTATCTATTCCCCATAGCCCCCTCCAGTCTATCTATTCCCCATCGCCCCCTCCAGTCTATCTATTCCCCATCGCCCCCTCCAGTCTATCTATTCCCCATCGCCCCCTCCAGGCTATCTATTCCCCATCGCCCCCTCCAGGCTATCTATTCCCCATCGCCCCCTCCAGGCTATCTATTCCCCATCGCCCCCTCCAGTCTATCTATTCCCCATCTCCCCCTCCAGTCTATCTATTCCCCATCGCCCCCTCCAGTCTATCTATTCCCCATCGCCCCCTCCAGTCTATCTATTCCCCATCGCCCCCTCCAGTCTATCTATTCCCCATCTCCCCCTCCAGTCTATCTATTCCCCATCGCCCCTCCACTGATGTTCCTGTATATAACCCCTCATTACTCCCCCCCCAGTCTCTATCTCTCACCCTGCACTCCCCCACCGATGTTCCTTTATATAACCCCTCATTACTCCCCCCCCAGTCTCTATCTCTCCCCCTGCACTCCCCCACTGATGTTCCTTTATATAACCCCTCATTACTCCCCCCCCCAGTCTCTATCTCTCACCCTGCACTCCCCCACCGATGTTCCTTTATATAACCCCTCATTACTCCCCCCCCAGTCTCTATCTCTCACCCTGCACTCCCCCACCGATGTTCCTTTATATAACCCCTCATTACTCCCCCCCCCAGTCTCTATCTCTCACCCTGCACTCCCCCACTGATGTTCCTGTATATAACCCCTCATTACCCTCCCCCCAGTCTCTATCTCTCCCCCTGCACTCCCCCACTGATGTTCCTGTATATAACCCCCTCATTACTCCCCCTCCCAGTCTCTATCTCTCCCCCTGCACTCCCCCACTGATGTTCCTGTATATAACCCCTCATTACCCTCCCCCCAGTCTCTATCTCTCACCCTGCACTCCTCCACTGATGTTCCTGTATATAACCCCTCATTACTCCCCCCCAGTCTCTATCTCTCACCCTGCACTCCCCCACTGATGTTCCTGTATATAACCCCTCATTACTCCCCCCCAGTCTCTATCTCTCACCCTGCACTCCCCCACTGATGTTCCTGTATATAACCCCTCATTACTCCCCCTCCCAGTCTCTATCTCTCACCCTGCACTCCCCCACTGATGTTCCTGTATATAACCCCTCATTACTCCCCCCCAGTCTCTATCTCTCACCCTGCACTCCCCCACTGATGTTCCTGTATATAACCCCTCATTACTCCCCCTCCCAGTCTCTATCTCTCACCCTGCACTCCCCCACTGATGTTCCTGTATATAACCCCTCATTACTCCCCCCCAGTCTCTATCTCTCACCCTGCACTCCCCCACTGATGTTCCTGTATATAACCCCTCATTACTCCCCCCCCAGTCTCTATCTCTGACCCTGCACTCCCCCACTGATGTTCCTGTATATAACCCCCTCATTACTCCCCCTCCCAGTCTCTATCTCTCCCCCTGCACTCCCCCACTGATGTTCCTGTATATAACCCCTCATTACTCCCCCTCCCAGTCTCTATCTCTGACCCTGCACTCCCCCACTGATGTTCCTGTATATAACCCCTCATTACTCCCCCCCAGTCTCTATCTCTCACCCTGCACTCCTCCACTGATGTTCCTGTATATAACCCCTCATTACTCCCCCCCCCAGTCTCTATCTCTGACCCTGCACTCCTCCACTGATGTTCCTGTATATAACCCCTCATTACTCCCCCCCCCAGTCTCTATCTCTGACCCTGCACTCCCCCACTGATGTTCCTGTATATAAACCCCTCATTACTCCCCCCCCCCCCAGTCTCTATCTCTCCCCCTGCACTCCCCCACTGATGTTCCTGTATATAACCCCTCATTACTCCCCCCAGCCCCAGTCTCTATCTCCCCCCCTGCACTCCCCCACTGATGTTCCTGTATATAACCCCTCATTACTCCCCCCCCCCCCAGTCTCTATCTCTCACCCTGCACTCCCCCACTGATGTTCCTGTATATAACCCCTCATTACTCCCCCCCCCCCCAGTCTCTATCTCTCACCCTGCACTCCCCCACTGATGTTCCTGTATATAACCCCTCATTACTCCCCCCCCCCCAGTCTCTATCTCTCCCCCTGCACTCCCCCACTGATGTTCCTGTATATAACCCCTCATTACTCCCCCCCCCCCAGTCTCTATCTCTCCCCCTGCACTCCCCCACTGATGTTCCTATATATAACCCCTCATTATTCCCCCCCCCCAGTCTCTATCTCTCACCCTGCACTCCCCCACTGATGTTCCTGTATATAACCCCTCATTACTCCCCCCCCCCAGTCTCTATCTCTCACCCTGCACTCCCCCACTGATGTTCCTATATATAACCCCCTCATTACTCCCCCCCCCCAGTCTCTATCTCTCACCCTGCACTCCCCCACTGATGTTCTTGTATATAACCCCTCATTACTCCCCCCCCAGTCTCTATCTCTCACCCTGCACTCCCCCACTGATGTTCCTGTATATAACCCCTCATTACTCCCCCCCCAGTCTCTATCTCTCACCCTGCACTCCCCCACTGATGTTCCTGAAAATGGCTCCAAATGACAGGAATCTCACAAACTCAGCCCCGGTCCCAAACCCGGCCACGAAGCACATGAGAGACACGGAGGATAGAGCCAGGCAGGTGGGGAGCGAGGGCCCCGGGGAGCCGGTGTCAAAGCCCGCCGCCGCCATACTCGGGTATGAATACGGAGGGTGCGGCCTACACATCCCCGCCCTGTCCTACACCCCGAGCCCGCCCAGGGAACCTCCCCGTGACGTCACAGATAGGGAGATCCGTACTCTCCGTCTGCTTCTGGCAGACTGCGGCTACAGTAAAAAACCCAACATCGGCATTAGATGGGTTAAACCAAGAGAGGAGGGGGAATTTTGGAGATGTGCTGTGTTAGTCAATGGAAATAATGCAATGAAAAACCTTATTACAAGCAATGGTTCAGACTACTTATGGGCGTGGTATAGATGACATCACAGCACTTTTCAATGCTGTATAAGGATCGAGCAATGGTGGGCTTCAGCAGCCCGGCTAGCTCAGTCGGTAGAGCATGAGACTCTTAATCTCAGGGTCGTGGGTTCGAGCCCCACGTTGGGCGCAATGCTTTTTATTTATTATTTTAATAATATATTTAAAATATAAAAGTATTTATTACATTAAGAATAAAATATATATATATACATTTATTACATAAAAAAAATGATTACATTGAAAACTATTTATTTTTAAAAAATATATATTTTTGGGAATAACCAGCTTATTGAATCTTACCCTTCACTCAATTATTTTAATCAATTAATGAATTAATTGATTGATTAACAATATCCTATCATTAGATCATTTGCTCCTATATGTCTCTCTATAACCCCGTTTTCTTTTGTATATTAGCCCCACCCTTACTCAAGGTCTCAGAAGCCAACTATCAGGTTACTATCAGGTTACTCCAGCTAGTACTCGAGGTGTCACAAATACTCCTGGGAACTTGAACTACTGAAAAGGAAAAGTAATTTAGCCGGAGGGGAATATAATACGAGATTTACAGGAGTGAGGTTTATTTTTGGCCAAATACCCAAAACTATTAAAAAAAATCTTACTAAACGTGTAATTCCTATAAGATACTACAGAACGTAAATCTCTTGTATTGCACTTCCTCGCACCCCCAAATAATCGCTGCCCTACCTATAGCGTACCCCATTGTACTCCTTAATACCCGTCCATCACTATCTTGTACTCTATCTCTACTCTCTTGTTACTACAGGCCTCCTACTTACTAACCCCTCATAGTTTTACTGCTTCTTGCCCTTCGAACCCCTTCTACTACTCTCTCTCTCTCTTACTACCTTCTCCCCTTATTGACACCTTCTGTACCCCTTACCTTCTCCTGCCCCTCTAACTCGTCTCCTTCTAACTGCTATCGCTATTACTAACTCATCTTACTACTATTAATTCCTCACATGCCCCTTTAATTCTCCTTCATGTATCTCTTCTCTCTCTTACTACTTGCTGTCCCACTTTATATCAACTCTTGGCCCCCTTTCTTACTCCTCTCCCTACCACCAATTCCTCTACTACTTACTAACTCTTATCCCTCTAACCCCCCCTGTTGCCTAACTCTTAGGGTTCTTACTATCTCCTGCTCCTACCCTTACTAACTTAAATCTCTCTATCTCATGTCCATCTCTTTCCAACTCCTCATCCCCTTACTAATATACTTTAATTTTACTAAATCCTCTTCTTCCTACTAACTCCTATCCATCTAACTACTCTCACGCTTACTAATTCCTTCTCTCCATGTCTTGTCCATCAAACTTATCTCCTTCTTACTAACCCCCATCCTCTTACTTACTGTTCACCTTCTTACTAACCCTTAACCCTCTTACTAACATGTCTCCATCTTACTAACGCCTCACCCTCTTACTAACATCTTACTAACATCTTTACGCCTCACCCTGTTACTAACTTCTCACCTTCTTACTAACCATTTACCCTCTTGCCACCATCTCTCCGTCTTACTAACCCCTCACCCTCTTACTAACTCCTCTCCTTCTTACTAACCCCTCACCCTCTTACTAACTACATGTCTCTATAACTAATCCTTCACCCTCTTGCCAACATTCTCTCCTTCTTACTAACCCTCATCCTCTTACTAACACCTCAGCTTCTTACCAACCCCTCAACCTCTTACTAAACCTTCACCCTCTTACTAACTACATGACTCTATAACTAACCCTTCACCATCTCATACTTACTAACCACCCACGTTCTTACCAACATCTCTTCTTCTTACTAACAACTATCGTTACTAACTCCTCACCTTCTTACCAACCCTTCACCCTCTTACCAACATCTCTCACTCTTACCAACACCTCTCCCTCTTACTACACCCTCACACTTGTACTACCTCCTCCCTTATTCTTGGTCCTTCATCTAACTCCTCTTACCAACAATCCAAACTTCTACTTCGTCTTCCACTTCTTACTCCTTCCTATCTCTCTATTACTTTCCTACCTCTCCTATCTCTTACTAATTATCATTCCTCTTACTCACTACTCCACATTTTACACATTTACTTCTTACTCCCTCATCAACTTGTTTCTCCATCCTCTCTTAGGGCTCCAATCCATGTCTCCCATAAGAAAAGAACCAAGTGAAGATCACTCATCAAATATTAACCTGGTACCACAAGGGTCCCTAAGGATCCCTATGGTAATCTAAAGTAGAACCATGGGGGTCCCTATGGTAATCTAAAGTACAACCCAAGAGGCTCCTATGGTAATCTAAAGTGCAACCATGGGGGTCCCGATGATAATCTAAAGTACAACCATGGGGGTCCCTATGATAATATAAAGTACAACCATGGGGGTCCCTATGATAATATAAAGTACAACCATGGAGGTCCCTGTGGTAATCTAAAGTACAACCATGGTGGTCCCTATGGTAATCTAAAGTACAACCATGGGGTCCCTATGGTAATATAAAATACAACCATGGAGGTCCCTATGATAATCTAAAATACAACCATGGAGGTCCCTATGGTAATCTAAAATACAACCATGGAGGTCCCTGTGGTAATATAAAATACAACCATGGAGGTCCCTGTGGTAATATAAAATACAACCATGGGGGTCCCGATGATAATCTAAAATACAACCATGGGGGTCCCTATGATAATCTAAAATACAACCATGGGGGTCCCTGTGGTAATCTAAAATACAACCATGGAGGTCCCTGTGGTAATCTAAAGTACAACCATGGGGGTCCCGATGATAATCTAAAATACAACCATGGTGGTCCCTATGATAATCTAAAATACAACCATGGGGGTCCCTATGATTATATAAAATACAACCATGGAGGTCCCTATGGTCATATAAAGTACAACCATGGAGGTCCCTATGGTAATATAAAGTACAACCATGGAGGTCCCTATGGTAATATAAAGTACAACATGGAGGTCCCTATGGTAATATAAAGTTACAACCATGGAGGTCCCTATGGTAATATAAAGTACAACCATGGAGGTCCCTATGGTAATATAAAGTACAACATGGAGGTCCCTATGGTAATATAAAGTTACAACCATGGAGGTCCCTATGGTAATATAAAGTACAACCATGGAGGTCCCTATGGTAATATAAAGTACAACCATGGGAGTCCCTG
The DNA here is from genome assembly GCA_027410445.1 of Discoglossus pictus. Classification (NCBI taxonomy): domain Eukaryota; kingdom Metazoa; phylum Chordata; class Amphibia; order Anura; family Alytidae; genus Discoglossus; species Discoglossus pictus. The sequence goes on from CM050170.1 coordinate 13,471,018, forward strand.
TGGTAATATAAAGTACAAACATGGAGGTCCCTATGATAATATAAAGTACAAGCATGGAGGTCCCTAAGGTAATCTAAAGTACAACCATGGAGGTCCCTATGGTAATATAAAGTACAACCATGGAGGTCCCTATGGTAATATAAAGTACAACCATGGGGGTCCCTATGGTAATATAAAGTACAACCATGGAGGTCCCTATGGTAATCTAAAGTACAACCATGGAGGTCCCTATGGTAATCTAAAGTACAACCATGGAGGTCCCTATGGTAATCTAAAGTACAACCATGGAGGTCCCTATGGTAATCTAAAGTACAACCATGCAGGTCCCTATGGTCATATAAAGTACAACCATGGAGGTCCCTATGGTCATATAAAGTACAACCATGGAGGTCCCTATGGTCATATAAAGTACATGCAACTAGCATGAAAACTGAAAGTATATTGCATTAATGATTTGTGTGCATATAAGAATTTGTCACTTTGCCTTTATAACTACTTAGAAGGTGTATTCTTGCTCATTTTTTGTTTTTATTTTATTATGTGCTATATGTTTTGCTATTGTACTTAAATCCTGGGATTAAGCAGTGAATCATATCTAGTTTCTGGATTGGTTTGGCAATGTGTCATTGCATATGAGGTTTGATGAAAAACCTCTAGTATTTCAAAAAACTTTCACTATTGTCCCCTATAGGATATTTACATTAACATTTTCCTGGCACTCTTTTAGTTTTTCACTAAGCGGCGGTTTTAATTATATCCCAATAAAAATTTTTTCTAATCATTTAAAAAAAATATTTAATTGAAGAGATATAGGTCGTAACTCTTCAATTAATATAAAGTACAACCATGCAGGTTCCTATGGTAATCTAAAGTACAACAATGGAAGTCCCTATGATAATCTAAAGTACAACCATGGGGGTCCCTATGGTAATCTAAAGTACAACAATGGAAGTCCCTATGATAATCTAAAGTACAACCATGGGGGTCCCTATGGTAATCTAAAGTACAACAATGGAAGTCCCTATGATAATCTAAAGTACAACCATGGAGGTCCCTATGGTAAACTAAAGTACAACCATGGGGGTCCCTATGGTAATCTAAAGTACAACAATGGAAGTCCCTATGATAATCTAAAGTACAACATGGGGGTCCCTATGGTAATCTAAAGTACAACAATGGAAGTCCCTATGATAATCTAAAGTACAACCATGGGGGTCCCTATGGTAATCTAAAGTACAACAATGGAAGTCTCTATGATAATCTAAAGTACAACATGGGGGTCCCTATGGTAATATAAAGTACAACCATGGAGGTCCCTATGGTAATCTAAAGTACAACATGGGGGTCCCTATGGTAATCTAAAGTACAACATGGGGGTCCCTATGGTAATCTAAAGTACAACCATGGGGGTCCCTATGGTAATATAAAGTACAACCATGGAGGTCCCTATGGTAATCTAAAGTACAACCATGGAGGTCCCTATGGTAATCTAAAGTACAACCATGGAGGTCCCTATGGTAATCTAAAGTACAACATGGGGGTCCCTATGGTAATCTAAAGTACAACCATGGGGGTCCCTATGGTAATATAAAGTACAACCATGGAGGTCCCTATGGTAATATAAAGTACAACCATGGGGGTCCCTATGATAATATAAAGTACAACCATGGAGGTCCCTGTGGTAATCTAAAGTACAACCATGGTGGTCCCTATGGTAATCTAAAGTACAACCATGGGGTCCCTATGGTAATATAAAATACAACCATGGAGGTCCCTATGATAATCTAAAATACAACCATGGAGGTCCCTATGGTAATCTAAAATACAACCATGGAGGTCCCTGTGGTAATATAAAATACAACCATGGAGGTCCCTGTGGTAATATAAAATACAACCATGGGGGTCCCGATGATAATCTAAAATACAACCATGGGGGTCCCTATGATAATCTAAAATACAACCATGGGGGTCCCTGTGGTAATCTAAAATACAACCATGGAGGTCCCTGTGGTAATCTAAAGTACAACCATGGGGGTCCCGATGATAATCTAAAATACAACCATGGTGGTCCCTATGATAATCTAAAATACAACCATGGGGGGTCCCTATGATTATATAAAATACAACCATGGAGGTCCCTATGGTCATATAAAGTACAACCATGGAGGTCCCTATGGTAATATAAAGTACAACCATGGAGGTCCCTATGGTAATATAAAGTACAACATGGAGGTCCCTATGGTAATATAAAGTTACAACCATGGAGGTCCCTATGGTAATATAAAGTACAACCATGGAGGTCCCTATGGTAATATAAAGTACAACATGGAGGTCCCTATGGTAATATAAAGTTACAACCATGGAGGTCCCTATGGTAATATAAAGTACAACCATGGAGGTCCCTATGGTAATATAAAGTACAACCATGGGAGTCCCTGTGGTAATATAAAGTACAAGCATGGAGGTCCCTAAGGTAATCTAAAGTACAACCATGGAGGTCCCTATGGTAATATAAAGTACAACCATGGAGGTCCCTATGGTAATATAAAGTACAACCATGGGGGTCCCTATGGTAATATAAAGTACAACCATGGAGGTCCCTATGGTAATCTAAAGTACAACCATGGAGGTCCCTATGGTAATCTAAAGTACAACCATGGAGGTCCCTATGGTAATCTAAAGTACAACCATGGAGGTCCCTATGGTCATATAAAGTACATGCAACTAGCATGAAAACTGAAAGTATATTGCATTAATGATTTGTGTGCATATAAGAATTTGTCACTTTGCCTTTATAACTACTTAGAAGGTGTATTCTTGCTCATTTTTTGTTTTTATTTTAATATGTGCTATATGTTTTGCTATTGTACTTAAATCCTGGGATTAAGCAGTGAATCATATCTAGTTTCTGGATTGGTTTGGCAATGTGTCATTGCATATGAGGTTTGATGAAAAACCTCTAGTATTTCAAAAAACTTTCACTATTGTCCCCTATAGGATATTTACATTAACATTTTCCTGGCACTCTTTTAGTTTTTCACTAAGCGGCGGTTTTAATTATATCCCAATAAATATTTTTTCTAATCATTTAAAAAAAATATTTAATTGAAGAGATATAGGTCGTAACTCTTCAATTAATATAAAGTACAACCATGCAGGTTCCTATGGTAATCTAAAGTACAACAATGGAAGTCCCTATGATAATCTAAAGCACAACCATGGGGGTCCCTATGGTAATCTAAAGTACAACAATGGAAGTCCCTATGATAATCTAAAGTACAACCATGGGGGTCCCTATGGTAATCTAAAGTACAACAATGGAAGTCCCTATGATAATCTAAAGCACAACCATGGGGGTCCCTATGGTAATCTAAAGTACAACAATGGAAGTCCCTATGATAATCTAAAGTACAACCATGGGGGTCCCTATGGTAATCTAAAGTACAACAATGGAAGTCCCTATGATAATCTAAAGTACAACCATGGAGGTCCCTATGGTAAACTAAAGTACAACCATGGGGGTCCCTATGGTAATCTAAAGTACAACAATGGAAGTCCCTATGATAATCTAAAGTACAACATGGGGGTCCCTATGGTAATCTAAAGTACAACAATGGAAGTCCCTATGATAATCTAAAGTACAACCATGGGGGTCCCTATGGTAATCTAAAGTACAACAATGGAAGTCTCTATGATAATCTAAAGTACAACATGGGGGTCCCTATGGTAATATAAAGTACAACCATGGAGGTCCCTATGGTAATCTAAAGTACAACATGGGGGTCCCTATGGTAATCTAAAGTACAACATGGGGGTCCCTATGGTAATCTAAAGTACAACCATGGGGGTCCCTATGGTAATATAAAGTACAACCATGGAGGTCCCTATGGTAATCTAAAGTACAATTATGGAGGTCCCTATGGTATTCTAAAGTACAACCATGGAAGTCCCTATGATAATATAAAGTACAACATGGGGGGTCCCTATGGTAATCTAAAGTACAACCATGGGGGGTCCCTATGGTAATATAAAGTACAACCATGGAGGTCCCTATGGTAATCTAAAGTACAACCATGGAGGTCCCTATGGTAATCTAAAGTACAACCATGGAGGTCCCTATGGTAATCTAAAGTACAACCATGGAGGTCCCTATGGTCATATAAAGTACAACCATGGGGGTCCCTATGGTAATATAAAGTACAACCATGGAGGTCCCTATGGTAATCTAAAGTACAACCATGGGGGTCCCTATGGTAATCTAAAATACAACCATGGGGGTCCCTATGGTAATCTAAAGTACAACCATGGAGGTCCCTATGGTAATCTAAAGTACAACCATGGAGGTCCCTATGGTAATCTAAAGTACAACCATGGAGGTCCCTATGGTAATCTAAAGTACAACCATGCAGGTCCCTATGGTCATATAAAGTACAACCATGGGGGTCCCTATGGTCATATAAAGTACAACCATGGAGGTCCCTATGGTCATATAAAGTACATGCAACTAGCATGAAAACTGAAAGTATATTGCATTAATGATTTGTGTGCATATAAGAATTTGTCACTTTGCCTTTATAACTACTTAGAAGGTGTATTCTTGCTCATTTTTTGTTTTTATTTTATTATGTGCTATATGTTTTGCTATTGTACTTAAATCCTGGGATTAAGCAGTGAATCATATCTAGTTTCTGGATTGGTTTGGCAATGTGTCATTGCATATGAGGTTTGATGAAAAACCTCTAGTATTTCAAAAAACTTTCACTATTGTCCCCTATAGGATATTTACATTAACATTTTCCTGGCACTCTTTTAGTTTTTCACTAAGCGGCGGTTTTAATTATATCCCAATAAATATTTTTTCTAATCATTTAAAAAAAATATTTAATTGAAGAGATATAGGTCGTAACTCTTCAATTAATATAAAGTACAACCATGCAGGTTCCTATGGTAATCTAAAGTACAACAATGGAAGTCCCTATGATAATCTAAAGTACAACCATGGGGGTCCCTATGGTAATCTAAAGTACAACAATGGAAGTCCCTATGATAATCTAAAGTACAACCATGGGGGTCCCTATGGTAATCTAAAGTACAACAATGGAAGTCCCTATGATAATCTAAAGTACAACCATGGAGGTCCCTATGATAATCTAAAGTACAACCATGGGGGTCCCTATGATAATCTAAAGTACAACCATGGGGGTCCCTATGGTAATCTAAAGTACAACAATGGAAGTCCCTATGATAATCTAAAGTACAACCATGGGGGTCCCTATGGTAATCTAAAGTACAACAATGGAAGTCCCTATGATAATCTAAAGTACAACCATGGGGGTCCCTATGGTAATCTAAAGTACAACAATGGAAGTCCCTATGATAATCTAAAGTACAACCATGGAGGTCCCTATGGTAATCTAAAGTACAACCATGGGGGTCCCTATGGTAAACTAAAGTACAACCATGGGGGTCCCTATGGTAATCTAAAGTACAACAATGGAAGTCCCTATGATAATCTAAAGTACAACATGGGGGTCCCTATGGTAATCTAAAGTACAACAATGGAAGTCCCTATGATAATCTAAAGTACAACCATGGGGGTCCCTATGGTAATCTAAAGTACAACAATGGAAGTCTCTATGATAATCTAAAGTACAACATGGGGGTCCCTATGGTAATCTAAAGTACAACCATGGAGGTCCCTATGGTAATCTAAAGTACAACATGGGGGTCCCTATGGTAATCTAAAGTACAACCATGGGGGTCCCTATGGTAATCTAAAGTACAACATGGGGGTCCCTATGGTAATCTAAAGTACAACCATGGAGGTCCCTATGGTAATCTAAAGTACAACATGGGGGTCCCTATGGTAATCTAATGTGCAACCATGGGGGTCCCTATGGTAATCTAAAGTACAACATGGGGGTCCCTATGGTAATCTAAAGTACAACCATGGGGGTCCCTATGGTAATCTAAAGTACAACATGGGGGTCCCTATGGTAATCTAAAGTACAACCATGGAGGTCCCTATGGTAATCTAAAGTACAACATGGGGGTCCCTATGGTAATCTAAAGTACAACCATGGGGGTCCCTATGGAAATCTAAAGTACAACATGGGGGTCCCTATGATAATCTAAAGTACAACCATGGGGGTCCCTATGGTAATGGAAAGTACAACCATGGGGCTCCCTATGGTAATCTAATGTACAACCATGGGGGTCCCTATGATAATGTAAAGTACAAACATGGGGGGCCCTATGATAATCTAAAGTACAACCATGGAGGTCCCTATGATAATGGAAAGTACAACCATGGAGGTCCCTATGGTAATCTAAAGTACAACCATGGAGGTCCCTATGGTAATCTAAAGTACAACAATGGAAGTCCCTATGATAATCTAAAGTACAACATGGGGGTCCCTATGGTAATCTAAAGTACAACCATGGGGGTCCCTATGGTAATCTAAAGTACAACCATGGGGGTCCCTATGGTAATCTAAAGTACAACCATGGGGGTCCCTATGGTAATCTAAAGTACAACATGGGGGTCCCTATGGTAATCTAAAGTACAACCATGGGGGTCCCTATGGTAATCTAAAGTACAACCATGGGGGTCCCTATGGTAATCTAAAGTACAACATGGGGGTCCCTATGGTAATCTAAAGTACAACCATGGGGGCCCCTATGGTAATCTATAGTACCAACATGGTACTTAATATTAACCTCTTTACCATGAGGGTCCCTATGAACCCTTATTGTATACCAGGTTTATCAATTAGAGAGACAGTGTTGATCTAGGGAGAAACCCCATCGCCAGTATCTGGGGTCAGGAAGGAATTACATTTAAAAAAAAAAAAAAATCCCTTTGAGACGATTGGCTAAGTCTCACTTGTTTTTTTTTTTTGCGTTTGCCTTCCTCTAGATTAATTAATAATTAAAAAAAATAAAATAAATAATTGATTAAAAATTAATTAACAGCTAATTCATTAATATTTAATCCGCATATTGCTGATCAGAGGAGATCTTAAAAGGTTGAACTTGATGGACTGAAAGTCTTTTTTCAACCTTAATTACTATGTAGCTATGTAACTAAAATACAACCATGGGGGTCCTCATGGACCCCATACCACACATAATTAATCCCTATATAAAAGGGTCCTTGATGGATTCCCATGGTATACTAAAATATGACCATGGTCCTCAATGGCCCCTAATCCCTATACCATGGGGGTCCTAACAAACTAAGTATTTTTAATTCCTTCCTTATACCATGGGGGTCCTAACAAACTAAGTATTTTTAATTCCTCCCTTATTTGGGACCTTTTCTGTGTCCGATGAGTATCCCTCTATGTTACTGATACTAAGAGGTTGGGTACGTAGTAGATTAAGATAATACCTGTAATAGTATTAGAGCCAAGTCTTGCCCCCTGGGCGACACCTGTTCTTCTATGAGTACACCAGGGAAGGGGTTGGCAGTACTACAATGGTCTTACACACAGGTGTAAGTATGGACCTTGTATTACTCTTCAGAATAATACTACTAGGAGTAGTCACTACTACAGCTCTGTCAGGTAAGGGGATATTGGGTTAATATATATTAAACATGTTTATCATATGTAGAATGTCACTATATAATAGGCTACAAAGAACAACATAGGCATTCTAGGCATAAGTGTGGTTATAGGGAGTAGTTAGTGCCTGAGTTATAGGCAGAAGTTGGGGTTATAGGGAGAAATTAGAGGTGGAGTTATAGGGAGTAGTTAGTGCCAGACTTATAAGGATAAATTGGGAGTTATAGGGAGATCTTGGGGGTTATAGAGAATAGTTGGGGGTTATAGGGAGAAGTTGGGGTTATAGGGAGAAATTAGGGGTGGAGTTATAGGGAGTAGTTAGTGCCGGAGTTATAAGGAGAAATTGGGGGTTATAGGGAGTTGTTGGGAGTTATAGGGAGATCTTGGGGGTTAGAGAGAATAGTTGGGGGTTATAGGGAGAAGTTGGGGTTATAGGGAGAAATTAGGGGTGGAGTTATAGGGAGTAGTTAGTGCCGGAGTTATAAGGAGAAATTGGGGGTTATAGAGAATAGTTGGGGGTTATAGAGAATAGTTGGGGTTATAGGGAGAAGTTGGAGTTATAGGGAGAAATTAAGGGTGGAGTTATAGGGAGTAGTTAGTGCCAGAGTAAGAAGGAGAAATTGGGAGTTACAGGGATATCTTGGGGGTTATAGGGAGAAGTTGGGGTTATAGGGAGAAATTAGGCGTGGAGTTATAGGGAGTAGTTAGTGCCGGACTTATAAGGAGAAATTGGGGGTTATAGGGAATAGTTGGGGGTTATAGAGAATAGTTGGGGGTTATAGGGAGAAATTAGGCGTGGAGTTATAGGGAGTAGTTAGTGTCGGACTTATAAGAGAATAGTTGGGGGTTATAGAGAATAGTTGGGGTTATAGGGAGAAATTAGGCGTGGAGTTATAGGGAGTAGTTAGTGTCGGACTTATAAGAGAATAGTTGGGGGTTATAGAGAATAGTTGGGGTTATAGGGAGAAATTAGGCGTGGAGTTATAGGGAGTAGTTAGTGCCGGACTTATAAGGAGAAATTGGGTGTTATAGAGAATAGTTGGGGGTTATAGGGAGAAGTTGGGGTTATAGGGAGAAATTAGGTGTGGAGTTATAGGGAGTAGTTAGTGTCGGACTTATAAGCAGAAATTGGGAGTTATAGGGACATCTTGGGGGTTATAGAGAATAGTTGGGGGTTATATGGAGAAGTTGGGGATATAGGGAGAAATTAAGGGTGGAGTTATAGGGAGTAGTTAGTGCCGGAGTTATAAGGAGAAATTGGGAGTTAAAGGGAGATCTTCGGGTTATAGAGAATGGTTGGGGGTTATATGGAGAAGTTGGGGATATAGGGAGAAATTAGAGGTGGAGTTATAGGGAGTAGTTAGTGCCGGAGTTATATGGAGAAATTGGGAGTTATAGGGAATAGTTGGGGGTTATAGAGAATAGTTGGGGGTTATAGGGAGAAGTAGGGGTTATAGGGAGAAATTTGGGGTGGAGTTATAGGGAGTAGTTAGTGCCGGAGTTATAAGGAAAATTTGGGAGTTATATGGAGATCTTGGGGTTATAGAGAATAGTTGGGGGTTATAGAGAATAGTTGGGGGTTATAGGGAGAAGTTGGAGTTATAGGGAGAAATTAAGGGTGGAGTTATAGGGAGTAGTTAGTGCCGGATTTATAAGGAGATATTGGGAGTTATAGGGAGTAGTTAGTGCCGGACTTATAAGGAGAAATTGGGGGTTATAGAGAATAGTTGGGGGTTATAGGGAGAAATTAGGCGTGGAGTTATAGGGAGTAGTTAGTGCCGGACTTATAAGGAGAAATTGGGAGTTATATGGAGATGTTGGGGGTTATAGATAATAGTTGGGGTTATAGGGAGAAGTTGGGGTTATAGGGAGAAATTAAGGGTGGAGTTATAGGGAGTAGTTAGTGCCGGAGTTATAAGGAGAAATTGGGAGTTATAGGGAGATCTTGGGGGTTATAGGGAGAAGTTGGGGTTATAGGGAGAAATTAGGGGTGGAGTTATAGGGAGTAGTTAGTGCCGGAGTTATATGGAGAAATTGGGAGTTATAGGGAATAGTTGGGGGTTATAGAGAATAGTTGGGGGTTATAGGAAGAAGTAGGGGTTATAGGGAGAAATTTGGGGTGGAGTTATAGGGAGTGGTTAGTGCCGGAGTTATAAGGAGAAATTGGGAGTTATAGGGAATAGTTGGGGGTTATAGAGAATAGTTGGGGTTATAGGGAGAAATTAGGCGTGGAGTTATAGGGAGTAGTTAGTGCCGGACTTATAAGGAGAAATTGGGAGTTATAGGGAATAGCTGGGGGTTATAGAGAATAGTGGGGGGTTATAGGGAGAAGTAGGGGTTATAGGGAGAAATTAGGGGTGGAGTTATAGGGAGTAGTTAGTGCCGGAGTTATAAGGAGAAATTGGGGGTTATAGAGAATAGTTGGAGGTTATAGGGAGAAGTTGGGGTTATAGGGAGAAATTAGGGGTGGAGTTATAGGGAGTAGTTAGTACCGGAGTTATAAGGAGAAATTGGGAGTTATATGGAGATGTTGGGGTTTATAGAGAATAGTTGGGGTTATAGGGAGAAATTAGGGGTGGAGTTATAGGGAGTAGTTAGTGCCAGACTTATAAGGAGAATTTGGGTGTTATATGGAGATGTTGAAGGTTATAGAGAATAATTGGGGGCTATATGGAGAAGTAGGGGTTATAGAGAAAAATTAGGGGTGTAGTTATAGGGAGTAGTTAGTGCCGGAGTTATAAGGAGAAATTGGGAGTTGTAGGGAGATGTTGGGGGTTGTAGAGAATAGTTGGGGTTATAGGGAGTAGTTGGGGTTATAGGGAGTAGTTAGACACAGAGTTAAAGGAAGAACCAAGAGGTTATAAAGAGCTTTAGGGAGGAGCTGGTAGTTATAGGGAATAGTTAGGGGTTTTATGGAGAATTTAGGGTTATAGGGGTAGTTAGGGCCAGAGTTATAGGGCGTAGTTAGAGAGAACGTTATAAGGCTAAGTTGGGGGTTATAGGGAGTAGTTGGGGCAGAGTTATAAAGGAAAAATGTGCGTTATAGGGAATAGTTAGAGGTGGAATTTTAGAGCGTAGTTAGAGACAGAGTTATAGGGAGAAGTAGCTGATTATAGGGAGTAATTAGGGGCAGAGTTATAGGGAGAGGTTGGGGGTTATAGGTAGTAGTTAGTGGAACAGCTATAGGGAAAAGTTGGAGCTTATAGACAGTAGTTGGGGCAGAATTATACGGAGACATTTGGGGTTAGATGGAGTAGTTAGTTGTTATAGGGAGAAGCTTGGGTTATAGGAAGTAGTTAGTGACAGAGCTATAGGGAGAATGTGGGAGTTATAGGGAGTAATTGGGGTGGAGTTATAAGGAGTAGTTAGCTCTGAGTTATAGAGAATAGTTATGGGTTATATGGAGAAGTTGGGGTTATAGGGAAGGGTTAAAGTGAGTAGTTAGGGGAAAAGTTTTTATAGAGAAGTTGGGGGTTATAGGGAGGAGTTGGAGTGGAATTGTAAGGAGTAGTTGGGGGTTATAGGGAGTAGTTAGCGCAAAGTTATAGAAAAGTTGGGGGTTGTAGGGAGTAGTTAGGGGTGGAGTTATAGGGAGTAGTTGGGGCAGAGTTATAAGGGTAAGTTGGTAGTTATAGGGAGTACAAAAAAAAATCACACACAGCCAGGACGTCCGGGAGTGAGGTGGAACGCAAATTTAAGTGGATTTTGGTTTCAACACTCGAAAATCGGCTAAGCGAGAAAAAAAAATGGCGGGCAAAAAAAATTAAAACGAGACTACACGACCCGGGACCGCGCAAAACACCTCCAACCGCGTAGCACTTTCACACAGGAACCTACGAGGTACAAAATACACTACTACAAAGGACGGCACGCAATGAGCGCCGAAGGTCCTTACAGTATAAAAAGCTTCACATTGTGTCCCCAACAGCATTACCATGGCTTCAAATTGTATTGACAGTCATTTTTTGATGGACAAGTGGCTAGTTATATAATAACGATCGACTTGCCCATCAAAAATGATGGCAATCAAATTTGAAGCCTGGCAATGGTGTTTGCCACACATTGCGAGCCTCTCCCCACTCTCTCACCCCTGTGTCTCTTCCCCCCCTCTCCCTCCTTTCTTCCGAGTTACGGGCTTGAAAAAAATGGCGGCTGTTAAAGCCATCATTTTTTTGAAGTATGTACCTCGTAAAACGTGTTGAGCCTCTCCCTCCTCTATGTTACCTTTGGCGCTCATTGACGCCCCCGTCAAACCCGTAACTTTCAGGCCTCGCGATAAGCGGAAGACGGTTAAAATTTACCATTGCGTAACAAGAACTCGCAATTACCACAACTATTATATGTGATGTTTTTTTGTCTTTCTGTTTCAATGTCCCAGAAGTCTCCACTCTGACGTTCTTCCACACGTATACCACCAGTAGTAAGCCACAGTTCTTTGCTGACTCCTATCTCAATGACATTGCTTTGCTCTGGTACGATAGTGAGAGCCAATGGCTGGACCCACTCGCCCCATGGAAAAGAGAAATGGCGGACCCCAATCTGTGGGAGAATATAAACACGGACCTGAAAGAACACCTGGACCAGACAAGGAATATCACAGAAGGTGAGAGGAGGAGGTATAGGAAGAGTAGTAGAAGGTTTTATGGGGTGTAGGACACAACATGAGCAAATATATGGGTTGGGTCTACCATAGAATGAGTTATATTGAGAGATTTGGTGTTTTATGTAGGGGTTTGATAGAGTTAAAGAGGGAAGCTATATGAGCAGTAGAGGAAGTCATAGGAAGTGGTTAACTCTAGCTCTCTTTCTCCCCATCCAGGCCATGAAGGCAACTTCACCATCCAATACATGCATGGTTGTGCTCCTCTCAGTAATGGCTCCTCACAGGGTTTTTTGAAGGTGGCCTTAAACGGGAAAGAAATTCTAAGCTTCGATGTGAAGAGCGGACAATACTCAACAGACGTGGAGGACTTCCAGGACACCGTGGAACAAATGAACACCAACAAAGAGCTTAATGAGGAGAGCATGTACCAACTGGATGTCCAGTGCGTTGAGCAACACAATCTGTTCGTGAAGTACGGGTATCGGACCATACACAGAAAAGGTGAATTTAAAGAGTTAAACATTTTATCCACTATAGGTGGACATCCCCTCCCTGTACATTTACAAAGGTTCATTGGCCCAAGGTGATGTGGAGCTCTTGAAGATGTAGGGAGTTGGTCCTCATGCAAGACATCGGCAGGTACCTGAATTCTTACAGTTCTTCTATAGAGAAAAGCTTTGGATTTTTTGGTTGCAACCAACAACCAAATACATATTTATTGACCATTGTCCAAGAACCATTAGTGACCACCATGTTCCCAGAATTCTATCTGTGGTCTTGACCAGAGAAATAATACTAAATTATCCTTTATTCTAACTCTTAGTGGTACCAGTTGTAAGAATGATGGAGAAGGTGGTCACCAAGAACACCACATCTCTTCACTGCCGAGCATATGGTCACTATCCAAAGGAGATCTCCATGACCTGGCATAGGAATGGTCAAGAGGTTCCAGAAGAAGAGCTGGAGAGGATGACACTGCCACTTCCCGACAATACCTACGCAACATTTCTTGTGGTCAATGCCACCCCAATGATTGGAGATGTATACACATGTACGATGACCCACCTTAGTCTGGAGATGCCTATAACTCTACTTTGGGGTAAGTGGATGCCCACCAAGATGTCTATCACAAGACAAAACTCTCATGGTATCTCTTGTCTAATTGCAGAAGGGCCCAGTAACGACTACCATATAACAGGAGGTATCTCCAGTGGTACAGTGGTTGCCATCTCTGTCGCCATTGTGCTGTTAGTGTCCGGAATGTTCTTTGGGTTTGTCATTTGGGAGAACAATAGACGAGGTAAAGAGACCCTAGACCTTTCCATAGCTTTCAAATCTGGTTATTCACTATAACCCTCCTACAACTCTCAGTCCTCCATATAGCCACTCCCTTAACCTACTTCTTCGGTTCCATATAACATCCCCATATAACTCCCCTTTTGCTCAATACAACATATCCATTTAATTTTCATATACTGGTCTATATAACTTCACCAAATAGACATTTGATATTATTTCCTGGCAAAGGGGGGTATGTGGAGGAACCAACATAACCAGAACGTACTTATATACCAGCTAAAAATACAAATTTATGGTAATTTCTCCAAATTGATTTCTTATCTCCTCACAGCCAAAATGCTTGGTGAGATTTTCCAGAACGAATCTGTATCCTGAGCGATGTCTTCCAGAAAAGATTTGGTGTCCAGAACCAGATGTTTTTTGTCATCCTTAATAACATGGACCTTTTGCCATAATTTACCTATTAGAACAAAATATATATTCTGTTATGGGATCCACCATATTGTTTAATTTTGCATTTCTGATCTCTTGTGTAAGCCCCACCCCTTTCGCCTTTGAAACACCAGGATGTTTGATAACGTGGCTACAGCAACCAATCAGAAATCCAGGCTTAGACAAAATGGAGGACCACTGAAATAATACAAATGTTCTACCTAGTCGGCCATACTACAAAAATATGTAATAACGTTTTTATTGTGAAACTACTGTGTGTCTGAAATAAAGTGTTAATTATGAGGTTAATTACAAGGCCTACATCAATTCAATACTCAAGCATAGGAGGATGAGGCTTATACCAATACGATACTCAGGCCTGGTAGGATGAGGCCTACACCAATACGATACTCAAGCCTGGTAGGATGAGGCTTACACCAATACGATACTCAAACCTGGTAGGATGAGGCCTACACCAATACGATACTCAAGCCTGGTAGGATGAGGCCTACACCAATACGATACTCAAGCCTGGTAGGATGAGGCTTACACCAATACGATACTCAAGCCTGGTAGGATGAGGTTTACATCAATACTATACTCAAGCCTGGTAGGATGAGGCCTACATCGATACGATACTCAAGCCTGGTAGGATGAGGCCTACACCAATACGATACTCAAGCCTGGTAGGATGAGGCCTACATCAATACGATACTCAAGCCTGGTAGGATGAGGCCTACACCAATACGATACTCAAGCCTGGTAGGATGAGGTTTACATCAATACTATACTCAAGCCTGGTAGGATGAGGCCTACATCAATACGATACTCAAGCCTGGTAGGATGAGGCCTACACCAATACGATACTCAAGCCTGGTAGGATGAGGCCTACATCGATACGATACTCAAGCCTGGTAGGATGAGGCCTACACCAATACGATACTCAAGCCTGGTAGGATGAGGCCTACATCAATACGATACTTAAGCCTGGTAGGATGAGGCCTACACCAATACGATACTCAAGCCTGGTAGGATGAGGCCTACATCAATACGATACTCAAGCCTGGTAGGATGAGGCTTACACCAATACGATACTCAAGCCTGGTAGGATGAGGTTTACATCAATACTATACTCAAGCCTGGTAGGATGAGGCCTACATCAATACGATACTCAAGCCTGGTAGGATGAGGCCTACACCAATACGATACTCAAGCCTGGTAGGATGAGGCCTACATCAATACGATACTCAAGCCTGGTAGGATGAGGCCTACACCAATACAATACTCAAGCCTGGTAGGATGAGGCTTACACCAATACGATACTCAAGCCTGGTAGGATGAGGCTTACACCAATACGATACTCAAGCCTGGTAGGATGAGGCTTACACCAATACGATACTCAAGCCTGGTAGGATGAGGCTTACACCAATACGATACTCAAGCCTGGTAGGATGAGGTTTACATCAATACGATACTCAAGCCAGGTAGGATGAGGCCTACATCGATACTATAAGAAAAGCATGGTATGGTAAGGCCTACAACAATACGATACTCAAGCCTGGTAGGATGAGGCTTACACCAATACGATACTCAAGCCTGGTAGGATGAGGCCTACATCAATACGATACTCAAGCCAGGTAG
The DNA here is from genome assembly GCA_027410445.1 of Discoglossus pictus. NCBI lineage: Eukaryota > Metazoa > Chordata > Amphibia > Anura > Alytidae > Discoglossus > Discoglossus pictus. The sequence goes on from CM050170.1 coordinate 13,486,561, forward strand.
GATGAGGCCTACATCGATGCTATAATAAAAGCATGGTATGGTAAGGCCGACATCAATACGATACTCAAGCCTGGTAGTATGAGGCCTACATAAATACTCCAGCCTGGTAGGATGAGGTTTACATCAATACTATAGCCAATCATTTTTATGATGATACCTCCATCAATATGATGCTTAAGCATGGTATGATGAGGCTTAAATCAATATGATACTTAAGTCTAGCAGGATGAGGCCTACATTATTACGATACATGATACTAGTAGTATGAGGCCTACATAAGTACCAAACTTGATATTGATAGGTGGATTTCTACATAAATACAATACTCAGGCCTAGTAGGATGAGGCCTACATAAATACGATGCTTGATACTGGTAGGATGAGGCCTACATAAGTATGATACTCAAGCTTAGTAGGCTGAGGCCTACGTAAACACAATACTTGATATTGATAGGAGGAGGTGAACATAAATTGCGTTACTTAATTCTGGTAGGATGAAGCCTACATCAATATGATATTCAAGCCTGAAAGTATGAGGCCTACATGAAAAGGATACACAAGCCAAGTGGTATGGCCTACATAAATACGATACTTGATATCGATAGGAGGAGGTGAACATAATTGATGTTACTTAATTCTGATAGGATGAGGCCTACATCAATATTATACTCAAGCCAGAAAGAATGAGGCCTACATGAAAAGGATACACAAGCCAAGTGGTATGGCCTACATAAATACGATACTTGATATTGGTAGGAGGAGGTGTGCATAAAATAAGATACTCAAGCTTGGAAGTATAAGGCCTTCATCAATATGATGCTCAAGCCTAGTAGGATGAGCCTTACATCAGTATGATACACCAACCTAGTAGATGAGGCCTACATCAGAACAATACTCAAGTCTAGTAGGATCAGCCCTATTGAAATATTTAGCTTGATACTAGTAGCATGAGGCCTATATAAATACGATACGTGATACTTGTATGATGAGGCCTACATTAATATGATACTCAAGCCTTTGTAGGAGCAGGCCTATATCAATATGATACTGAAGCCTAGTAGTATGAGCCCTACGTAAATATGATACTTGATATTGGTAGGAGGAGGTCTACATCAATATGATACTTGATATTGGTAGGAGGAGGTCTACATCAATATGATACTTGATATTGGTAGGAGGAGGTCTACATCTATATGATACTCAAGCTTAGTTTCATGAGTCCTACACAAATACGATACTTTATCCTAGTAGTGTGAGGCCTGCATCTATATGATACTCAAGTCTGATAGGATTATTGCCTATATAAATCCCAATGGAGGCTCCATGATGATTTCCATGTTACAAGCTTCGTCTTATGTCACAGTTCTACCTATTGTGACCTCATCGTTCTTTGGTCATTTACTGCCGGACAGAGGCATCCATTCTACTGACCCTTTTGCTCTGGTGAACATTTCAGATATTTCCCTTTTCTTGGAATATTGGGGATTGTAAAATGAGCATCTTAGTATGAGTAGTACTTTGGGTACTTTGGGAGGAGGGCCAGTATTAACTGGGCTGAATTTCCAAAACGGCCTCAAAAGGTTTGGGGCAGAAGAAAGGTTAGAAAAAGAGGACAAAACCATCAACTTCTCTCTTTACCCTTCTTCCATTCTCCCATCTTCCCCCCATTGACCACACAATCCTTCCATCCTCTCTTTACCCTCCATTCTCCTTTTTCTTCCTTCCTTATACTAATTTACCTCCATTCCCTCTCTCTGTAACCCTTTTCCCTAATTTTCTCTCTTATCCCCATTACAATTCTCGCTCCTTCAATCCTTTCCCTCTAACATTATGACGTCTCTCTCCTCTCCCTCTTTCCTCTCACTATCAATTGACATCCCTCTCCATGTTTTCTCTCTCTTTTTACCCCATCTCCCCAAGTTTCACATTTTCCGCTTTCACCTCTCCTCCATTACACCTCCTTCTTTTCCCATTCTCTTTACCCCTTCTCCCCAATTTTTCAGCTCTTTTCAACTATTTTCCCACTTCCAGCTAACTCTTTTTACACCCTCTACTTCCTTTCTCTCTTTCTCCTCATAATTATCATTTTGTACCACTCTCAGTTATACTTCTTCCTTCCTCTCTTCTTCAAAATTTCCCCAACCCACACTTCTTTCTTCCGTATCATCTCTTCTTTGCATCCCCAAATTCTCATACACGTTATATTTTAGAACCCCTGCATTCGCCCTCTCTCTCCCCTACTCTCCCCTTTCTCTTCCAAGCCCCCCCCTCTCCCAATCCATCTATGAGTTGGTCTTGAGTTGAGGTGTAAATTAGTATATATAAAGATGAGCCATTTTAGCTTTAATTGTTACAAAAGTCCAAATTAATATAATTTGCATTTTTTAAAGACTTTTAGAATTGTGAAAAACAAAATGAATTTGAGTGCAAGAATGGATATCATGGTAAGTCCATCCAGACTCCTTGGAGATAAGATTGTGGAAGAAGGGGAGTTTGGTGCGTCTGGTGAATCCTAGCCAGTGAGTCTGACACATGCAGATCTGCTGTTTTATACTCTGTCTCTCTCCTTACAACCTGCTCCCTCCTTTCCCTCCTTCTTTCACATTCTCCTCTCTTCTCTCCCTACTTTCCTCTCTCTTCTTTCACCCTCTCTTTATTCCTTCTCGTACCAACCCTCTCCTTTCATTCCCCTCTTACTCCAATTACCCTCTTTTGTAACCCTTGTCTCTCTGTCCATATTCTTCTCTTTCTCCTTAAGCATCTGTCCGTACATCTCCTCTGTCTCATTCATTTCTGTCACTTTTTTACTTCTCTCTCCATTTCTGCTCCCCTTTTCCCATTATTATGCATTAAGTATTAATAATAGTTTTTACCTTGTTTCACTTTCTTTCCCCATTTTCCCCATTACAGCTCTATTCCGTCTTTCCTTTACTCAATCCCCTTATTCTCCTTTACATGCATTCCCATTTAGCTATTTCCTCCCCCCAAACCTCTCTTCCTACATCCCACATGCTTTCTCCCCTATATCGCTAATCCCTTCTCTCTCCAGTTTCCCTGTCTCTATCCTTCATCATATATCTCTTGCGTGTATTTGCGCGTATTGAGTGACAGACTCAAATGTATATATGACTGGTGAATTGAGACCGGTGTATCTGACCCATGCAATATTTTTAATGTATATGCACGTGTTTCTATTTATTTTCATCTAATCTATTTATCCTATGATATATAATTTTTGTGTGTATCTGAGTGACCGGCTCAAATGTATATATAACTGGTGATTGCAGAATGTATATATGACTGGTGAATGCGGACCGGTGTATCTGACCCATGCAATATTTTTAATCAATATCCACGTGTTTCTGTTTATCTTCTTCTAATCTATTTATCCCATGATATATCATTTTTGTGTGTACTTGAATGACAAGCTCAAATGTATATATGACTGGTGAAGGCTGAATGTATATATGACTGGTGAATGCAGACTGGTGTATCTGACCCACGCAATATTTTTAATCAATATCCACGTGTTTCTGTTTATCTTCTTCTAATCTATTTATCCCATGATATATCATTTTTGTGTGTACTTGAATGACAAGCTCAAATGTATATATGACTGGTGAAGGCTGAATGTATGTATGACTGGTGAATGCAGACCGGTGTATCTGACCCATGCAATATTTGTAATGTATAAGCACATGTTTCTTTTTATCTTCTTCTAATGAATGTATCAGATGATATATAATTTTTGTCATTTTTTTTTGCTCTCCTTCAGAATTTAGATTATGAACGAACTTTAAGAAAGGTACAAGTTTTTTAACCCCTTCTTTTTTACATGTCAATTAATACAGAAATATTTATAACAGCCTCCAAAAACACAAAATACTAGGCTGGAAACAGATACAGCCGCTTGAACTAGCCCTAGATGTTTTATGTAATTCATCCATTAATTAATTCATTAATATTTTTTTTTGCAGTTGTGTCGCTTGGAGAACAAACTTAAAAGTAAGTTATAGTTGAGTGAAAGGTGTCACGTTAATGGGTTGAAGAGTCAGTCCCATGGAGGACCAAAGTGACCTAATGACAAGAACATATTTAATTTAATTAAAAAATAAATGTTTTAAATATTAATTTCTTTACTATGAAAATGCACAATGCCTTTAACAAGGTAAAATTGGATTTATTGCAGAATTTTCTAAATTAAACAATGTTTCTTTCCCCTACAGGTGTTAAATACACTAATGCATTGTAAGTCTATCTATCTATCTATCTATCTATCTATCTATCTATCTATCTATCTATCTATCTATTTATCTATCTATCTACATTCATCCATCTCTCAATCCATCCAAACCTTCCATGCATTCATCCATCTCTCAATCTGTCCATCTCTCCATCCATTCATTCATTCATCCATTTCTCACTCCATCCAATCCCTACATCCATTCATCATCTGTGAATCAATCGATCCAATCCTTCAATGCATTGATCCATCTCTTAATGAATCCATCCAATACTTCCTTGCATTCATCCATCTCTTAATGGATCCATCCAATACTTCCTTGCATTCTTCCATCTCTTAATCAATCCATCCAATCCTTCCATGCAATCATCTCTCCGTCCATTCATTCATTTCTCACTCCATCCAATCCTTCCGTCTATTCATCAACTCTCAATCAATTCATCCAATCCTTCCATGCATTCATACATCTCTTAATGAATCCATCCAATCCCGCCATGCATTCATCCTTCTCTCAATTAATCCATCCAATCCCTCCATCCATTCAGCCATCTCTCAATCGGTCAACCAAATCCGTCCATGCATTCATCCATCTCTCAATCTATCCATCTCTCCATTTATTCATCCGTTTCTCACTCCATTCAATCCTCCCATCCATTTATCATCTCTCAATCAATCCATCCAATTTTTCCATGCATTCATACATCTCTTAATGAATCCATCCAATCCCTCCATGTATTCATCCTTCTCTCAATTAATTCATCCAAACCCTCCATCCAGTCATCCATCTCTCAATAGGTCCACCCAATCCTTCCATGCATTCATTCATCCATCTCTCAATCTATCCATCTCTCCATTTATTCATCCGTTTCTCACTCCATCCAATCCCTCCATCCATTTATCATCTCTCAATCAATCCATCCAATGTTTCCATTCACTTATCCATCTTTCAATCTATCCAACCCCTCCAACCACTCATTCATCATCCTTCCTCGTTCCTTGCATCCAACCATTCACCCACTCATCATCCGTCCATCCATACCTTCACCCATCCATCCATCTCTCACCTACCTATCCCTCTATCTATCCCTCTATCTATGTATCTATCTATCTATCTATCTATCTCTACGTATATATATAATATACACATTTATTTATGTTTATTTATTATTACATTTATTTATATTTATTTATTGCATATGACTCTCTCTATACAGGGATAGAAATACCGATGTCTTGACTTGCAGGCAATGTAAGAGGCACCTGGAGGAGCTGGTAAGAAGTATAATATGTAAACAAAAATTATACATTATATTAGCCATTCACTGTTAGTTTCTATGCACATTAGCTGCAAGAACAGATCTGTATATCTCAGGAATGATTTACTGTGGAGAAAAAAGCTAGTACAATGTATGACCAGAAGGAATTAAAGCATGCCTAAGTGTTTAGAGAGCTGCGTTGTTTGTCCATTAAAATTAGATTGTTAGCTCTTTGGTACATTTGTTGCATAAGGCAATATAGATTTGCTAAATTACAAACAATGGCAGTTATATGAGGATTAGGGCCAAGTCTACTAAACACAAAAATATATCATTTGGCTCTAGGAAGAAGAACTCCAGCCCGCCACCTGCCACAGTATGTATCCTGTATATCGGGCAACATGAAGAGTTATAGGGAGGGTTTATATGGGGCCATAGGAGTTATAGGGAGAGGTTACAGTACATGGGGCTATAGGAGGAGATATAGGGAGGGGTTATTTGGAGCAATACGAGTTATAGGAGGAGGTTATATGGACCAACAGTAGTTATAGGAAAAGGAGGAGAGAGTTATAAGGAGGGGTTAAGGAACCCATAAATATATGTGGATATTAAAGGAGTAATTAATTGTATAAATATGACATAATTACATAAATTGATTAAAAATGTTATAAAGTAACAAATACACAATCAAAAAATAAAATAAAATTAAGGCTAAATAATAATTTTAACAGATATTTTTTATTATTTTTCTTTTTTTTTCCAGTGACCTTTTTTAATCCCTGGGGTAACAGGGACAGAGATGTTATTTTAAGGTAAATTCATAAAAAGACAGAAGCTGACCCTAAGTCCCTGTAGAGTCCCTCCCCTATAAGGAATGTGACATATAATATCCACAGGCCCTTGTCTGACTGTTATATGTAGATCCTCCCCTTATCTGACTGTTACACTTAAGCCCCTCCCCTCAGATGACTGTTTCACATAGGCCCCTCCCCATATCTGTTATACAGAGGCTCCTCCCCTTATCTGACAGTTACACATCGGTCCCTCCCTTAATCCTACTCACAGGCAGGCCCCTCCCTCTGTCACAAAGAGGTCTGCCTCCTTGCCCAAATACAGAGGCTCCTCCTTCAGATTAACATGTATGTATAGGCTCTACCCCTGATTAAATTAACTGTTAAGCCCCTCCCATGCATAAACTGTCAATAGAAGCCCCTCCCCTGCCTAAACCCAGTGAAGGATGACTTAAAAAAAGGCTCATGCCCTTCACTTGTTTTATATAGTGACTCCTCCCATGCATAAACAATCATACAATAACCCCTCCCCTGCACAAACCTCCACACAGTGACTCCTCCTTCATAAACCATCATTCAATAGCCCATACCCTGCACAATTCTTCATATTGTGACTTCTCCCCTGCATAAATTGTCATACAATAGCCCCACCCCTGCACAAGCCTCCATACAGTGACTCCTCCCCTGCATAAGCATCATACAATATCCCCTCCCCTGCAAAAATCTCCATGCAGTGAGGCCTCCCCTGCATCAGCCATCATAGAATAGCCCCTCTCCTTCACAGGAGGCCCCAACCCTGCAAAAGCCTCCATACAGTGGCTCCTCCTCTGCACAAATCCCATACAGTGACTCCTCCCCTGCATAAACCATTATACAATAGTCCATCCCCTGCACAAACCTCCATTTAGTGACTCCTCCCCTGCATAAACCATCATACAATAGCACCTCCCCTGCACAGGAGGCCCCTATCTTGCACAAATTTTCATTAAAGATGCTCCCCCCCTTTTGTTATCCTCAAAGTGGTGGTGCCCCCTATATTTTTTTATGAAAATCTGCATTATTTCCTCACTTCTGCTCAACAGTTTCCCAGTAAAGTTGAAGCCACCTATGTAAGTACCTATTACTAATGTACTGAGGTTCTAGGTAGTGGATAAACGGAACAGCCTTCCAGTGGAGGTGGTAGGGACACACAGGGAAGGAAATCAAGCATGCCTGGGCTAAGCATAAGGCCATCCTTTAGGGGTAATTCATACAAAACTTTAGGTTGACAGAGTGGACAGACAGGGCAGTAGAGAAGTGGAACAGCCTTCACAAATAGGTAATAGGGTCAACACAGGTTTGAGATAGATCTAATGGGCAAACTAGATGGGCCTTTTGTCTATGTTTGCAGGGACCACAACCCCACTCTCATTTACCCCCCCCAAGGTACCGGCTTAAAAAAATAGTAGGCCTACCTCACCTCTCTACTATTAATGAACAGTGAGTATGACTATTTTATTTACATATGGGAAATGTCATACCCCTTTAATAATATCATAGTCATTTTAATGTGTAATTACTTTATTTAATTAATAAGGGAATTATGTGATAGGGTATATATGTTGAAATATATTTATCTGTGGGAGGAGGAAAGCGAGATTGAAGGGCCTTTCCAATGCAGTTCCCCTGTTTATGCAGTGACCCAATGGAAGAGTATCTCCCATGTGAGGTTGCCCGGTAGGTTTGGTTTATTTCTGACTATTTGATTAGATTTGACTATCTCTCAATCCTTCCATCCATTCATCCATTCATAAGCTATCAATCCAACCCTCCATGTATTCATCCATCTCTCCATCCATCCCTCTATCCATTCATCATTTCACAATCCATCCCTCCATTCATTATCTCGCAATCCATCCATAGCTCTATTTATTCATCATCGCGGAATCCATCCATCCCTCCATGCATTTCTCCATCTCTCAATGCATTCAGCTGTGCATGCATCCATCCCTCCTTTCATTGAGCCATCCATCCATTCATCATCTCACAATCCATCCATTCATGATCTCGCAACTCATCCACCCCTTCATCCGTTCATCCATCTCTAACTCCATCTATCCCTCCATAAATTTCTCCATCTCTCAATGCATTCATCCTTCCATGCATTCATCCATATCTCAATGCATTCATTCATCCATTGAGCCATCCATTCATCATCTCACAATCCTTCCATTCATCACCTCGCAATCCATCCATCCCTTCATCCATTCATCCATCTCTCAATCCATCATCCCTCCAATCATTCTTCCATCTCTTAATCCATCTATCCCTCCATTCCTCATCTCTCAATCCATCCCTCTAGGTATTCATTCATCTCTCAAGCCATTCATCTCTCATCCATTTTCAATGCATGCATCCTTCCATTTATTCATCCATCACTCAATCCATTCATCTCACCATGCATTCATCCACCACTCAATCTATTCATCTCACCATGCATTCATCCATCCATCAATTAATCAATCAATCCATCCATCTCTTCATGCATTCATCCATCTCTACATTCATCATCTCTCAATCTAGTGGCAAAGCTAGTGAATGGACTGCCCTGGAGCAAAATAACTGGTAGGCCCCTTTGAAATTTCCCTATCCACCCTGGGTCAAAAAAAGCCAAAATTAAATGTCCTCTTTTATTGCCTGCAGCAGAGGGCCCTTATTGCCTGCAGCAGAGGTCATCTATCTCCCAATCCCTCTATCGGTCCATGCATTCATCAATCTCTTAATCCATCTCTATCTCTCCTTCTATCCATTCATTATTTCTCAATCTATCCACACCTCTACCAATTCATCCTTCTCTTAACCCATCCATACGTCCATCCATTATCATTATCTCTCAACCATCCCTCCACCCATTATCCATTAGTCCTCCATTCATTCTTCCTTCTCTTCCACTCCTTTCCTACATCCATTTATCCACCTACTCATCATCCGTCCATTCTTACATCCATGCATCCATTTTTCCATACCTTCACCCATCCATCAGTACAGCCATTAATTCATCCATATGGCTCTTCACCCATCATCCATCCATCTCTCACCCACCTAGGCTCCATTAAGTATCTGTGTATGACCTGGATAGATAAACATCTTGGATATATTTATCTAAAATAATTGATTGCTGTCTACATAACCCAATTACATTATCTATCTATCTATCTATCTATCTATCTATCTATCTATCTATCTATCTATCTTTCTATCTATCTCTCTCTCTCTATCTATCTATCTATCTATCTATCTATCTATCTATCTATCTATCTATCTATCTATCTATCTATCTATCTATCTATCTGTCTGTCTGTCTATCTATCTATCTATCTATCTATCTATCTATCTATCTATCTATCTATCTATCTGTCTATCTATCTATCTATCTATCTATCTATCTATCTATCTATCTATCAATCTTTTCCATTGAATCAATGTTGCATTCCCGGGAATCTGGCATCTTGCAAGCTGCAAGATTCCACTTACCTATCTCCTGTTACAGGGACCGACACTGCAGATGCCTGGCCTGTAGACCTTGTTGGAAACCCATACTCGCAATGACTGACCCTCAGTGTGGATTTTTTTCCAGGCCTGGAGAACAGGAGCTGACCCCCATTGTTGCAATGGCACCAGTGTGAGTGATATATGTTGCACTTATATCTCAATAATCTGGTCTCCTTCTCTACAGCTGGTCTCCTTCTCCACATAGCTGGTCTCCTTCTCTACAGCTGGTCTCCTTCTCCATATAGCTAGTCTTTGCATTTAGCCAATCTCAATCTCTGAAGCTGGTCTCCTCCTGAAAGCTGATCTCCTTCTCTATAGGTGGACTCCTTTTTTAAAAGCTGGTATTTTTCTCTAGCTGGTCTCTACAACTGGGCTCCTTCTCTACTCCTACTCTCCTGCTCTGTAGAGCTGATTTGTATGTGTAGCTGGTCTCCTTCTCTACAGCTGGTCTCCTTCTATATAACTGATCTGCCTATCTAGTTGGTCTCCTCTATATAACTGGTCAGTATCTCTCTGTAGCTGGTCTCCTTCTATTCATAGCTTGTCTACTTCTCTACATAGTTCATCTTTCTTGCTTTAACTGATCTTCATCTCTTTATACTTGGTCTCCTTCTCTATATAGTTGATCTGTATCTCTATAGCTGGTCTTCTTCTCTTTATATGATTGATCTGTATCCCTATTGCTGGTCTCCTCTATATAACTGCATCTCTGTAGCTGGTCTCCTTCTCTTTATACCTTGTCTACGTCTGTAAAACTGGTCTCCTTCTTTATGTAGTTGGTCTCTCTTGTTATAACTGATCTTCATCTTCTTATACGCTGGGCAGTGGTTTGGGCACGGGTCACAATGTTCATGTAGCAACACTTCATTAGCCCCAGGTCATTGCCCACTAACACATCTGCGGGCAACCCCTACATCACTGCTACTTCCTGGAAACCCAATCAATCTGTACCCAGGCCACAGGGATGGAAAGCCGCTGCCCTCCAACCAACACCATGTCCAGTTTCTTAGGTAGCAAAGCCGACGAGCTTACAAAGTCTGAATGGATAACCGTGATGGCGGCCCCAGTGTCTTTAAAACCTGCCACAACCTATTCATCCACAACAACCGGTTGTAGATGCCGCCTGCGGTTGTCCCCCTGGGGGAGCTGTACACTATTAATGGCTGCAAAATCGGTAAATCCATTGGAGCAGTCATGGCACTGTTCAGGGCCCTCATTCTCATATAATGGGTCCTCCTCATATAATGGGTCCTCCCATAAACTGGCCGGCTGGGGCCTGGGCCAGTCTGACTGGGGATATGGGGGCAATCCCTCCTCAGATGCCCCATCTGATTACAGCCAAAACACCGGGGCTCAAACCGTCCCTCACCCAATATTCTTGCCTGGTTGTTGAGGCTCTGGGAGGGGCTGGGACCTGGTTCTGCCGGGGTACAACTGCTGGTGGGGCGGGGAGGGGAAGAAGCGGCCCCTCTCTATTTGTTGAGCTGCTCTGATATGCCGACCGTGTAGCCACCCGCATCTCCTGATCTGCCAGATGGGCCGCCTCCTCAGTGGAAGTGGACTTCTGGTCTAGGATCCACTCTCGCATTGAGTCTGGGATCCGATAATACAACTGTTCCATCAACATGAGGTGAGTAGCAGCTTCCAGGCTGTAGGCAGCCTCGCCCCTCAACCAGCTTTCACAGGCGTGCCTCATCTTCCACATTAGATCCACATGAGCTTCCCTCCTCAACTTAGTCATGGTGCAAAATTGCCTACGGTAGGTCTCAGGCAATAGTCCTCTAGCTGGTCCAGGGGAATAGTCCGGTAGGCACTGCTGGCGTTGCCACTAAGCAGACCAACAAGGAGCTTGACCCACTCAGCTTGAGGAATACTGTAAAGCTTGCACTGCCGCTCAACGTCCTGAAGGTAGCCATCAATATCTTTTCTGTCCTCATCAAAGTTCCTCAGGCTTTTATAGACTGCTTTGAGTGAGGGTGATAGAGTATCCATTGCTCCACCGGCTGAATTGTGAGTAGGAGCCTCGGATGATCTTCCATTCCGCTCACTCTGGATCTCCTGGGAAATGTCCTTCATCATTTCATCACTTCGACCATCAGATGGTCTAGTGGCAAAGAGGTAACATCATCATTCACTGCCGGTTGCCCAGTGATGAGTTGTCCAGATTGGGTTGTTTCACCTGCAGAACAGTCTAGGTCCTCCGGTCGGGCCAGTTTCCTCTACCCTTCTCAGCTCCTGGATCGTGGCAGCGCGAGTTGCCGGATATTTTGCCATCCTTGCTTCCCGTTCTTGCACCGAACTCCCACCAACTTCCAGCAGTTTGTAAAGATCCCAAAAAGGGGGTCTATTTAGCTACAGAAAGTACCTGCCTTTGGCCTCAGGAATTTCCCTCTAAATAGGCGATCTTCGCTGAAGGAATGGGCTGCTCGGTATCCGGATCAGGAACATGTACATGTGCTTTAGCTCAGGAAAATAATAAAAGCAATCCCGTTAAAGGAAACAAACATCCTCTATGCGATCCAAGCAAAAACAACCAACTTTATTTCTTAGTGCAATCTCTATATCACATTTTCCATGAGGCTGTGAGAACCTATTCAAAAAAGCCTCCCTAAACAGGATCATCCAGTAAGAGAAGGGCAGCTGGGGGGGTATTGGCAGACTTGGGTGATTAGAGCCAATCAGAGGCAGGTGGATATGGGGGCTTGGCTTGTCCTCCCCAGGGTGGGTCTAGGGCAGGTACTCCCCAATGGAGGGAACCAATTTGCAATCTCCACAAAAGAAAATCAGTACCGCAACATGGCTACAAGATGTCACTACTGGGCACACATGTAACTGTCCCCAGCTCAGCAGTGATTAGACAAATGGCCGCGCAATTAGAGAGTTTCCTGGCCAGAGAACAGACATCTTCTCTATAGAGTTGATCTATATCTCTATAGCTAGTCTCCTTCTCTATATAGTTGATCTGTATCTCTATAGCTGGTCTCCTTCTCTATATAGTTGATCTGTATCTCTATAGCTGGTCTCCTTCTCTATATAGTTGGTCTGTATCTCTATAGCTGGTCTCCTTCTCTATATAGTTGATCTGTATCTCTATAGCTGGTCTCCTTCTCTATATAGTTGATCTGTATCTCTATAGCTGGTCTCCTTCTCTATATAGTTGGTCTGTATCTCTATAGTTGGTCTCCTTCTCTATATAGTTGGTCTGTATCTCTATAGCTGGTCTCCTTCTCTATATAGTTGGTCTATATCTCTATAGCTGGTCTCCTTCTCTTTGTAGTTGATCTGTATCTCTATATCTGGTCTCCTTCTCTATATAGTTGATCTGTATCTCTATAGCTGGTCTCCTTCTCTATATAGTTGATCTGTATCTCTATAGTTGGTCTCCTTTGCTATATAGTTGATCTGTATCTCTATAGCTTGTCTCCTTCTCTATATAGTTGATCTGTATCTCTATAGCTGGTCTCCTTCTCTATATAGTTGGTCTGTATCTCTATAGCTGGTCCCCTTCTCTATATAGTTGATCTGTATCTCTATATCTGGTCTCCTTCTCTATATAGTTGGTCTGTATCTCTATAGCTGGTCTCCTTCTCTATATAGTTGATCTGTATCTCTATAGCTGGTCTCCTTCTCTATGTAGTTGATCTGTATCTCTATAGCTGGTCTCCTTCTCTATATAGTTGGTCTGTATCTCTATAGCTGGTCTCCTCTATATAGTTGATCTGTATCTCTATATCTGGTCTCCTTCTCTATATAGTTGGTCTGTATCTCTATAGCTGGTCTCCTTCTCTATATAGTTGATCTGTATCTCTATAGCTGGTCTCCTTCTCTATATAGTTGATCTGTATCTCTATAGCTGGTCTCCTCTATATAGTTGATCTGTATCTCTATATCTGGTCTCCTTCTCTATATAGTTGGTCTGTATCTCTATAGCTGGTCTTCTCTATATAGTTGATCTGTATCTCTATAGCTGGTCTCCTTCTCTATACAATTGATCTGTATCTCTATAGCTGGTCTCCTTCTCTATATAGTTGATCTGTATCTCTATAGCTGGTCTCCTTCTCTATATAGTTGATCTGTATCTCTATAGCTGGTCTCCTTCTCTATGTAGTTGATCTGTATCTCTATAGCTGGTCTCCTTCTCTATATAGTTGGTCTGTATCTCTATAGCTGGTCTCCTTCTCTATATAGTTGATCTGTATCTCTATAGCTGGTCTCCTTCTCTATATAGTTGGTCTGTATCTCTATAGCTGGTCTCCTTCTCTATATAGTTGGTCTGTATCTCTATAGCTGGTCTCCTTCTCTATACAATTGATCTGTATCTCTATAGCTGGTCTCCTTCTCTATATAGTTGATCTGTATCTCTATAGCTGGTCTCCTTCTCTATATAGTTGATCTGTATCTCTATAGCTGGTCTCCTTCTCTATATAGTTGATCTGTATCTCTATAGCTGGTCTCCTTCTCTATATAGTTGATCTGTATCTCTATAGCTGGTCTCCTTCTCTATGTAGTTTATCTGTATCTCTATAGCTGGTCTCCTTCTCTATAAAGTTGATCTGTATCTCTATAGCTGGTCTCCTTCTCTATGTAGTTTATCTGTATCTCTATAGCTGGTCTCCTTCTCTATATAGTTGGTCTGTAACTCTATAGCTGGTCTCCTTCTCTATATAGTTGGTCTGTATCTCTATAGCTGGTCTCCTTCTCTATATAGTTGATCTGTATCTCTATAGCTGGTCTCCTTCTCTATGTAGTTTATCTGTATCTCTATAGCTGGTCTCCTTCTCTATATAGTTGATCTGTATCTCTATAGCTGGTCTCCTTCTCTATGTAGTTGGTCTGTGTCTCTATAGCTGGTCTCCTTCTCTATATAGTTGATCTGTATCTCTATAGCTGGTCTCCTTCTCTATATAGTTGGTCTGTATCTCTATAGCTGGTCTCCTTCTCTATATAGTTGATCTGTATCTCTATAGCTGGTCTCCTTCTCTATATAGTTGGTCTGTATCTCTATAGCTGGTCTCCTTCTCTATATAGTTGATCTGTATCTCTATAGCTGGTCTCCTTCTCTATATACTTGATCTGTATCTCTATAGCTGGTCTCCTTCTCTATATATTTGATCTGTATCTCTATAGCAGGTCTCCTTCTCTATATAGTTGATCTGTATCTCTATAGCAGGTCCCCTTCTCTATATACTTGATCTGTATCTCTATAGCAGGTCTCCTTCTCTATATAGTTGATCTGTATCTCTATAGCTAGTCTCCTTCTCTATATAGTTGGTCTGTATCTCTATAGCTAGTCTCCTTCTCTATATAGTTGATCTGTATCTCTATAGCAGGTCCCCTTCTCTATATACTTGATCTGTATCTCTATAGCTGGTCTCCTTCTCTATATAGTTGGTCTGTATCTCTATAGCTGGTCCCCTTCTCTATAGAGATGATCTGTATCTCTATAGCTGGTCTCCTTCTCTATATAGTTGGTCTGTATCTCTATAGCAGGTCTCCTTCTCTATATAGTTGGTCTGTATCTCTATAGCTGGTCTCCTTCTCTATGTAGTTGATCTGTATCTCTATAGTTGGTCTCCTTCTCTATATAGTTGGTCTGTATCTCTATAGTTGGTCTCCTTCTCTATATAGTTGATCTGTATCTCTATAGCTGGTCTCCTTCTCTATATAGTTGATCTGTATCTCTATAGCTGGTCTCCTTCTCTATATAGTTGATCTGTATCTCTATAGCTGGTCTCCTTCTCTATATAGTTGATCTGTATCTCTATAGCTGGTCTCCTTCTCTATATAGTTGATCTGTATCTCTATAGCTGGTCTCCTTCTCTATATAGTTGATCTGTATCTCTATAGCTGGTCTCCTTCTCTATATAGTTGATCTGTATCTCTATAGCTGGTCTCCTTCTCTATATAGTTGATCTGTATCTCTATAGCTGGTCCCCTTCTCTATATAGTTGATCTGTATCTCTATAGCTGGTCTCCTTCTCTATATAGTTGGTCTGTATCTCTATAGCTGGTCTCCTTCTCTATATAGTTGATCTGTATCTCTATAGCAGGTCCCCTTCTCTATGTAGTTGATCTGTATCTCTATAGCTGGTCTCCTTCTCTATATAGTTGATCTGTATCTCTATAGCTGGTCTCCTTCTCTATATAGTTGGTCTGTATCTCTATAGCTGGTCTCCTTCTCTATATAGTTGGTCTGTATCTCTATAGCTGGTCTCCTTCTCTATATAGTTGATCTGTATCTCTATAGCAGGTCCCCTTCTCTATATACTTGATCTGTATCTCTATAGCTGGTCTCCTTCTCTATATAGTTGGTCTGTATCTCTATAACTTGTCTCCTTCTCTATATACTTGATCTGTATCTCTATAGCTGGTCTCCTTCTCTATATAGTTGATCTGTATCTCTATAGCTGGTCTCCTTCTCTATATAGTTGATCTGTGTCTCTATAGCTGGTCTCCTTCTCGATATAGTTGATATGTATCTCTATAGCTGGTCTCCTTCTCTATATAGTTGGTCTGTATCTCTATAGCAGGTCTCCTTCTCTATATAGTTGGTCTGTATCTCTATAGCTGGTCTCCTTCTCTATATAGTTGATCTGTGTCTCTATAGCTGGTCTCCTTCTCGATATAGTTGATATGTATCTCTATAGCTGGTCTCCTTCTCTATGTAGTTGGTCTGTATCTCTATAGCTGGTCTCCTTCTCTATATAGTTGGTCTGTATCTCTATAGCTGGTCTCCTTCTCTATATAGTTGATCTGTGTCTCTATAGCTGGTCTCCTTCTCGATATAGTTGATATGTATCTCTATAGCTGGTCTCCTTCTCTATGTAGTTGGTCTGTATCTCTATAGCTGGTCTCCTTCTCTATATAGTTGGTCTGTATCTCTATAGCTGGTCCCCTTCTCTATAGAGATGATCTGTATCTCTATAGCTGGTCTCCTTCTCTATATAGTTGGTCTGTATCTCTATAGCTGGTCTCCTTCTCTATACAGTTGATCTGTATCTCTATAGCTGGTCTCCTTCTCTATGTAGTTGATCTGTATCTCTATAGCTGGTCTCCTTCTCTATATAGTTGATCTGTGTCTCTATAGCTGGTCTCCTTCTCGATATAGTTGGTCTGTATCTCTATAGCTGGTCTCCTTCTCTATATACTTGATCTGTATCTCTATAGCTGGTCTCCTTCTCTATATAGTTGGTCTGTGTCTCTATAGCTGGTCTCCTTCTCTATGTAGTTGATCTGTATCTCTATAGCTGGTCCCCTTCTCTATGTAGTTGATCTGTATCTCTATAGCTGGTCCCCTTCTCTATATAGTTGGTCTGTATCTCTATAGCTGGTCCCCTTCTCTATATAGTTGGTCTGTATCTCTATAGCTGGTCTCCTTCTCTATATAGTTGATCTGTATCTCTATAGCAGGTCCCCTTCTCTATATAGTTGATCTGTATCTCTATAGCTGGTCTCCTTCTCTATATAGTTGATCTGTATCTCTATAGCTGGTCTCCTTCTCTATATAGTTGGTCTGTATCTCTATAGCTTGTCTCCTTCTCTATATAGTTGATCTGTATCTCTATAGCTGGTCCCCTTCTCTATGTAGTTGGTCTGTATCTCTATAGCTGGTCTCCTTCTCTATATAGTTGATCTGTATCTCTATAGCTGTTCTCCTTCTCTATATAGTTGATCTGTATCTCTATAGCTGGTCTCCCTCTCTATATAGTTGATCTGTATCTCTATAGCTGGTCTCCTTCTCTATGTAGTTGGTCTGTATCTCTATAGCTGGTCTCCTTCTCTATGTAGTTGATCTGTATCTCTATAGCTGGTCTCCTTCTCTATATAGTTGATCTGTATCTCTATAGCTGGTCTCCTTCTCTATATAGTTGGTCTGTATCTCTATAGCTGGTCTCCTTCTCTATATAGTTGGTCTGTATCTCTATAGCTGGTCTCCTTCTCTATATAGTTGGTCTGTATCTCTATAGCTGGTCTCCTTCTCTATGTAGTTGATCTGTATCTCTATAGCTGGTCTCCTTCTCTATATAGTTGGTCTGTATCTCTATAGCAGGTCTCCTTCTCTATATAGTTGGTCTGTATCTCTATAGCTGGTCTCCTTCTCTATATAGTTGGTCTGTATCTCTATAGCTGGTCTCCTTCTCTATATAGTTGGTCTGTATCTCTATAGCAGGTCCCCTTCTCTATATAGTTGATCTGTATCTCTATAGCTGGTCTCCTTCTCTATGTAGTTGGTCTGTATCTCTATAGCTGGTCTCCTTCTCTATATAGTTGGTCTGTATCTCTATAGCAGGTCCCCTTCTCTATATAGTTGGTCTGTATCTCTATAGCAGGTCCCCTTCTCTATATAGTTGATCTATATCTCTATAGCTAGTCTCCTTCTCTATGTAGTTGATCTGTATCTCTATATCTGGTCTCCTTCTCTATATAGTTGATCTGTATCTCTATAGCTGGTCTCCTTCTCTATATAGTTGATCTATATCTCTATAGCTAGTCTCCTTCTCTATGTAGTTGATCTGTATCTCTATATCTGGTCTCCTTCTCTATATAGTTGATCTGTATCTCTATAGCTGGTCTCCTTCTCTATATAGTTGATATGTATCTCTATAGCTGGTCTCCTTCTCTATGTAGTTGATCTGTATCTCTATAGCTGGTCTCCTTCTCTATATAGTTGATCTGTATCTCTATAGCTGGTCTCCTTCTCTATATAGTTGGTCTGTATCTCTATAGCTGGTCTCCTTCTCTATATAGTTGATCTGTATCTCTATAGCTGGTCTCCTTCTCTATATAGTTGGTCTGTATCTCTATAGCTGGTCTGCTTCTCTATATACTTGATCTGTATCTCTATAGCTGGTCTCCTTCTCTATATAGTTGGTCTGTATCTCTATAGCTGGTCTCCTTCTCTATATAGTTGATCTGTATCTCTATAGCTGGTCTCCTTCTCTATATAGTTGATCTATATCTCTATAGCTGGTCTCCTTCTCTATATACTTGATCTGTATCTCTATAGCTGGTCTCCTTCTCTATATAGTTGATCTATATCTCTATAGCTGGTCTCCTTCTCTATATAGTTGGTCTGTATCTCTATAGCTGGTCCCCTTCTCTATAGAGATGATCTGTATCTCTATAGCTGGTCTCCTTCTCTATATAGTTGATCTGTATCTCTATAGCTGGTCTCCTTCTCTATATAGTTGGTCTGTATCTCTATAGCAGGTCCCCTTCTCTATATAGTTGGTCTGTATCTCTATAGCTGGTCTCCTTCTCTATATAGTTGGTCTGTATCTCTATAGCTGGTCCCCTTCTCTATATAGTTGGTCTGTATCTCTATAACTTGTCTGCTTCTCTATATAGTTGGTCTGTATCTCTATAGCTGGTCTCCTTCTCTATATAGTTGATCTGTATCTCTATAGCTGGTCTCCTTCTCTATATAGTTGATCTGTATCTCTATAGCTGGTCTCCTTCTCTATATAGTTGGTCTGTATCTCTATAGCTGGTCTCCTTCTCTATATAGTTGATCTGTATCTCTATAGCTGGTCTCCTTCTCTATATAGTTGATCTGTATCTCTATAGCTGGTCTCCTTCTCTATATAGTTGATCTGTATCTCTATAGCTGGTCTCCTTCTCTATATAGTTGGTCTGTATCTCTATAACTTGTCTCCTTCTCTATATAGTTGATCTGTATCTCTATAGCCGGTCTCCTTCTCTATGTAGTTGGTCTGTATCTCTATAGCTGGTCTCCTTCTCTATATAGTTGGTCTGTATCTCTATAGCTGGTCTCCTTCTCTATATAGTTGATCTGTATCTCTATAGCTGGTCTCCTTCTCTATATAGTTGATCTGTATCTCTATAGCTGGTCTCCTTCTCTATATAGTTGATCTGTATCTCTATAGCTGGTCTCCTTCTCTATATAGTTGGTCTGTATCTCTATAGCTGGTCTCCTTCTCTATACAGTTGATCTGTATCTCTATAGCTGGTCTCCTTCTCTATGTAGTTGATCTGTATCTCTATAGCTGGTCTCCTTCTCTATATAGTTGGTCTGTATCTCTATAGCTGGTCTCCTTCTCTATATAGTTGATCTGTATCTCTATAGCTGGTCTCCTTCTCTATGTAGTTGATCTGTATCTCTATAGTTGGTCTCCTTCTCTATATAGTTGATCTGTATCTCTATAGCTGGTCTCCTTCTCTATATAGTTGATCTGTATCTCTATAGCTGGTCTCCTTCTCTATACAGTTGATCTGTATCTCTATAGCTGGTCTCCTTCTCTATATAGTTGATCTGTATCTCTATAGCTGGTCTCCTTCTCTATGTAGTTGATCTGTATCTCTATAGCTGGTCTCCTTCTCTATGTAGTTGATCTGTATCTCTATAGCTTGTCTCCTTCTCTATATAGTTGATCTGTATCTCTATAGCTGGTCTCCTTCTCTATATAGTTGGTCTATATCTCTATAGCTGGTCCCCTTCTCTATATAGTTGGTCTGTATCTCTATAGCTGGTCTCCTTCTCTATATAGTTGGTCTGTATCTCTATAGCTGGTCTCCTTCTCTATATAGTTGGTCTGTATCTCTATAGCTGGTCTCCTTCTCTATAGAGTTGATCTGTATCTCTATAGCTGGTCTCCTTCTCTATATAGTTGGTCTGTATCTCTATAGCTGGTCTCCTTCTCTATATAGTTGATCTGTATCTCTATAGCAGGTCCCCTTCTCTATATACTTGATCTGTATCTCTATAGCTGGTCTCCTTCTCTATATAGTTGGTCTGTATCTCTATAGCTGGTCTCCTTCTCTATATAGTTGATCTGTATCTCTATAGCTGGTCTCCTTCTCTATATAGTTGATCTGTATCTCTATAGCTGGTCTCCTTCTCTATATACTTGATCTGTATCTCTATAGCTGGTCTCCTTCTCTATATACTTGATCTGTATCTCTATAGCTGGTCTCCTTCTCTATATACTTGATCTGTATCTCTATAGCTGGTCTCCTTCTCTATATAGTTGATCTGTATCTCTATAGCTGGTCTCCTTCTCTATATAGTTGATCTGTATCTCTATAGCTGGTCTCCTTCTCTATATAGTTGGTCTGTATCTCTATAGCTGGTCTCCTTCTCTATGTAGTTGATCTGTATCTCTATAACTTGTCTCCTTCTCTATGTAGTTGATCTGTATCTCTATAGCTGGTCTCCTTCTCTATGTAGTTGATCTGTATCTCTATAGCTGGTCTCCTTCTCTATATAGTTGATCTGTATCTCTATAGCAGGTCCCCTTCTCTATATACTTGATCTGTATCTCTATAGCTGGTCTCCTTCTCTATATAGTTGGTCTGTATCTCTATAGCTGGTCCCCTTCTCTATAGAGATGATCTGTATCTCTATAGCTGGTCTCCTTCTCTATATAGTTGGTCTGTATCTCTATAGCTGGTCTCCTTCTCTATATAGTTGGTCTGTATCTCTATAGCAGGTCTCCTTCTCTATATAGTTGGTCTGTATCTCTATAGCTGGTCTCCTTCTCTATGTAGTTGATCTGTATCTCTATAGTTGGTCTCCTTCTCTATATAGTTGGTCTGTATCTCTATAGTTGGTCTCCTTCTCTATATAGTTGATCTGTATCTCTATAGCTGGTCTCCTTCTCTATATAGTTGATCTGTATCTCTATAGCTGGTCTCCTTCTCTATATAGTTGATCTGTATCTCTATAGCTGGTCTCCTTCTCTATATAGTTGATCTGTATCTCTATAGCTGGTCTCCTTCTCTATATAGTTGATCTGTATCTCTATAGCTGGTCTCCTTCTCTATATAGTTGATCTGTATCTCTATAGCTGGTCTCCTTCTCTATATAGTTGATCTGTATCTCTATAGCTGGTCTCCTTCTCTATATAGTTGATCTGTATCTCTATAGCTGGTCCCCTTCTCTATATAGTTGATCTGTATCTCTATAGCTGGTCTCCTTCTCTATATAGTTGGTCTGTATCTCTATAGCTGGTCTCCTTCTCTATATAGTTGATCTGTATCTCTATAGCAGGTCCCCTTCTCTATGTAGTTGATCTGTATCTCTATAGCTGGTCTCCTTCTCTATATAGTTGATCTGTATCTCTATAGCTGGTCTCCTTCTCTATATAGTTGGTCTGTATCTCTATAGCTGGTCTCCTTCTCTATATAGTTGGTCTGTATCTCTATAGCTGGTCTCCTTCTCTATATAGTTGATCTGTATCTCTATAGCAGGTCCCCTTCTCTATATACTTGATCTGTATCTCTATAGCTGGTCTCCTTCTCTATATAGTTGGTCTGTATCTCTATAACTTGTCTCCTTCTCTATATACTTGATCTGTATCTCTATAGCTGGTCTCCTTCTCTATATAGTTGATCTGTATCTCTATAGCTGGTCTCCTTCTCTATATAGTTGATCTGTGTCTCTATAGCTGGTCTCCTTCTCGATATAGTTGATATGTATCTCTATAGCTGGTCTCCTTCTCTATATAGTTGGTCTGTATCTCTATAGCAGGTCTCCTTCTCTATATAGTTGGTCTGTATCTCTATAGCTGGTCTCCTTCTCGATATAGTTGATATGTATCTCTATAGCTGGTCTCCTTCTCTATATAGTTGATCTGTGTCTCTATAGCTGGTCTCCTTCTCGATATAGTTGATATGTATCTCTATAGCTGGTCTCCTTCTCTATGTAGTTGGTCTGTATCTCTATAGCTGGTCTCCTTCTCTATATAGTTGGTCTGTATCTCTATAGCTGGTCTCCTTCTCTATATAGTTGATCTGTGTCTCTATAGCTGGTCTCCTTCTCGATATAGTTGATATGTATCTCTATAGCTGGTCTCCTTCTCTATGTAGTTGGTCTGTATCTCTATAGCTGGTCTCCTTCTCTATATAGTTGGTCTGTATCTCTATAGCTGGTCCCCTTCTCTATAGAGATGATCTGTATCTCTATAGCTGGTCTCCTTCTCTATATAGTTGGTCTGTATCTCTATAGCTGGTCTCCTTCTCTATATAGTTGATCTGTATCTCTATAGCTGGTCTCCTTCTCTATGTAGTTGATCTGTATCTCTATAGCTGGTCTCCTTCTCTATATAGTTGATCTGTGTCTCTATAGCTGGTCTCCTTCTCGATATAGTTGGTCTGTATCTCTATAGCTGGTCTCCTTCTCTATATACTTGATCTGTATCTCTATAGCTGGTCTCCTTCTCTATATAGTTGGTCTGTGTCTCTATAGCTGGTCTCCTTCTCTATGTAGTTGATCTGTATCTCTATAGCTGGTCCCCTTCTCTATGTAGTTGATCTGTATCTCTATAGCTGGTCCCCTTCTCTATATAGTTGGTCTGTATCTCTATAGCTGGTCCCCTTCTCTATATAGTTGGTCTGTATCTCTATAGCTGGTCTCCTTCTCTATATAGTTGATCTGTATCTCTATAGCAGGTCCCCTTCTCTATATAGTTGATCTGTATCTCTATAGCTGGTCTCCTTCTCTATATAGTTGATCTGTATCTCTATAGCTGGTCTCCTTCTCTATATAGTTGGTCTGTATCTCTATAGCTGGTCTCCTTCTCTATATAGTTGATCTGTATCTCTATAGCTGGTCCCCTTCTCTATGTAGTTGGTCTGTATCTCTATAGCTGGTCTCCTTCTCTATATAGTTGATCTGTATCTCTATAGCTGTTCTCCTTCTCTATATAGTTGATCTGTATCTCTATAGCTGGTCTCCCTCTCTATATAGTTGATCTGTATCTCTATAGCTGGTCTCCTTCTCTATGTAGTTGGTCTGTATCTCTATAGCTGGTCTCCTTCTCTATATAGTTGGTCTGTATCTCTATAGCTGGTCTCCTTCTCTATATAGTTGGTCTGTATCTCTATAGCTGGTCTCCTTCTCTATATAGTTGGTCTGTATCTCTATAGCTGGTCTCCTTCTCTATGTAGTTGATCTGTATCTCTATAGCTGGTCTCCTTCTCTATATAGTTGGTCTGTATCTCTATAGCAGGTCTCCTTCTCTATATAGTTGGTCTGTATCTCTATAGCTGGTCTCCTTCTCTATATAGTTGGTCTGTATCTCTATAGCTGGTCTCCTTCTCTATATAGTTGGTCTGTATCTCTATAGCAGGTCCCCTTCTCTATATAGTTGATCTGTATCTCTATAGCTGGTCTCCTTCTCTATGTAGTTGGTCTGTATCTCTATAGCTGGTCTCCTTCTCTATATAGTTGGTCTGTATCTCTATAGCAGGTCCCCTTCTCTATATAGTTGGTCTGTATCTCTATAGCAGGTCCCCTTCTCTATATAGTTGATCTATATCTCTATAGCTAGTCTCCTTCTCTATGTAGTTGATCTGTATCTCTATATCTGGTCTCCTTCTCTATATAGTTGATCTGTATCTCTATAGCTGGTCTCCTTCTCTATATAGTTGATCTATATCTCTATAGCTAGTCTCCTTCTCTATGTAGTTGATCTGTATCTCTATATCTGGTCTCCTTCTCTATATAGTTGATCTGTATCTCTATAGCTGGTCTCCTTCTCTATATAGTTGATCTGTATCTCTATAGCTGGTCTCCTTCTCTATGTAGTTGATCTGTATCTCTATAGCTGGTCTCCTTCTCTATATAGTTGATCTGTATCTCTATAGCTGGTCTCCTTCTCTATATAGTTGGTCTGTATCTCTATAGCTGGTCTCCTTCTCTATATAGTTGATCTGTATCTCTATAGCTGGTCTCCTTCTCTATATAGTTGGTCTGTATCTCTATAGCTGGTCTGCTTCTCTATATACTTGATCTGTATCTCTATAGCTGGTCTCCTTCTCTATATAGTTGGTCTGTATCTCTATAGCTGGTCTCCTTCTCTATATAGTTGATCTGTATCTCTATAGCTGGTCTCCTTCTCTATATAGTTGATCTATATCTCTATAGCTGGTCTCCTTCTCTATATACTTGATCTGTATCTCTATAGCTGGTCTCCTTCTCTATATAGTTGATCTATATCTCTATAGCTGGTCTCCTTCTCTATATAGTTGGTCTGTATCTCTATAGCTGGTCCCCTTCTCTATAGAGATGATCTGTATCTCTATAGCTGGTCTCCTTCTCTATATAGTTGATCTGTATCTCTATAGCTGGTCTCCTTCTCTATATAGTTGGTCTGTATCTCTATAGCAGGTCCCCTTCTCTATATAGTTGGTCTGTATCTCTATAGCTGGTCTCCTTCTCTATATAGTTGGTCTGTATCTCTATAGCTGGTCCCCTTCTCTATATAGTTGGTCTGTATCTCTATAACTTGTCTGCTTCTCTATATAGTTGGTCTGTATCTCTATAGCTGGTCTCCTTCTCTATATAGTTGATCTGTATCTCTATAGCTGGTCTCCTTCTCTATATAGTTGATCTGTATCTCTATAGCTGGTCTCCTTCTCTATATAGTTGGTCTGTATCTCTATAGCTGGTCTCCTTCTCTATACAGTTGATCTGTATCTCTATAGCTGGTCTCCTTCTCTATATAGTTGATCTGTATCTCTATAGCTGGTCTCCTTCTCTATATAGTTGATCTGTATCTCTATAGCTGGTCTCCTTCTCTATATAGTTGGTCTGTATCTCTATAACTTGTCTCCTTCTCTATATAGTTGATCTGTATCTCTATAGCCGGTCTCCTTCTCTATGTAGTTGGTCTGTATCTCTATAGCTGGTCTCCTTCTCTATATAGTTGGTCTGTATCTCTATAGCTGGTCTCCTTCTCTATATAGTTGATCTGTATCTCTATAGCTGGTCTCCTTCTCTATATAGTTGATCTGTATCTCTATAGCTGGTCTCCTTCTCTATATAGTTGATCTGTATCTCTATAGCTGGTCTCCTTCTCTATATAGTTGGTCTGTATCTCTATAGCTGGTCTCCTTCTCTATACAGTTGATCTGTATCTCTATAGCTGGTCTCCTTCTCTATGTAGTTGATCTGTATCTCTATAGCTGGTCTCCTTCTCTATATAGTTGGTCTGTATCTCTATAGCTGGTCTCCTTCTCTATATAGTTGATCTGTATCTCTATAGCTGGTCTCCTTCTCTATGTAGTTGATCTGTATCTCTATAGTTGGTCTCCTTCTCTATATAGTTGATCTGTATCTCTATAGCTGGTCTCCTTCTCTATATAGTTGATCTGTATCTCTATAGCTGGTCTCCTTCTCTATACAGTTGATCTGTATCTCTATAGCTGGTCTCCTTCTCTATATAGTTGATCTGTATCTCTATAGCTGGTCTCCTTCTCTATGTAGTTGATCTGTATCTCTATAGCTGGTCTCCTTCTCTATGTAGTTGATCTGTATCTCTATAGCTTGTCTCCTCTATATAGTTGATCTGTATCTCTATAGCTGGTCTCCTTCTCTATATAGTTGGTCTATATCTCTATAGCTGGTCCCCTTCTCTATATAGTTGGTCTGTATCTCTATAGCTGGTCTCCTTCTCTATATAGTTGGTCTGTATCTCTATAGCTGGTCTCCTTCTCTATATAGTTGGTCTGTATCTCTATAGCTGGTCTCCTTCTCTATAGAGTTGATCTGTATCTCTATAGCTGGTCTCCTTCTCTATATAGTTGGTCTGTATCTCTATAACTTGTCTGCTTCTCTATATAGTTGATCTGTATCTCTATAGCTGGTCTCCTTCTCTATATACTTGATCTGTATCTCTATAGCTGGTCTCCTTCTCTATATACTTGATCTGTATCTCTATAGCTGGTCTCCTTCTCTATATACTTGATCTGTATCTCTATAGCTGGTCTCCTTCTCTATATAGTTGATCTGTATCTCTATAGCTGGTCTCCTTCTCTATATAGTTGGTCTGTATCTCTATAGCTGGTCTCCTTCTCTATGTAGTTGATCTGTATCTCTATAACTTGTCTCCTTCTCTATGTAGTTGATCTGTATCTCTATAGCTGGTCTCCTTCTCTATGTAGTTGATCTGTATCTCTATAGCTGGTCTCCTTCTCTATATAGTTGATCTGTATCTCTATAGCTGGTCTCCTTCTCTATATAGTTGATCTGTGTCTGTATAGCTGGTCTCCTTCTCTATATAGTTGATCTGTATCTCTATATTTGGTCTCCTTCTCTATATAGTTGGTCTGTATCTCTATAGCAGGTCTCCTTCTCTATATAGTTGATCTATATCTCTATAGTTGGTCTCCTTCTCTATGTAGTTGGTCTGTATCTCTATAGCAGGTCCCCTTCTCTATATAGTTGACCTGTATCTCTATAGCTGGTCTCCTTCTCTATATAGTTGGTCTGTATCTCTATAACTTGTCTCCTTCTCTATATAGTTGATCTGTATCTCTATAGCTGGTCTCCTTCTCTATATAGTTGGTCTGTATCTCTATAGCTCGTCTCCTTCTCTATATAGTTGGTCTGTATCTCTATAACTTGTCTCCTTCTCTATATAGTTGATCTGTATCTCTATAGCTGGTCTCCTTCTCTATATAGTTGGTCTGTATCTCTATAACTTGTCTCCTTCTCTATATAGTTGATCTGTATCTCTATAGCAGGTCCCCTTCTCTATATAGTTGATCTGTATCTCTATAGCTGGTCTCCTTCTCTATATAGTTGATCTGTATCTCTATAGCTGGTCTCCCTCTCGATATAGTTGATCTGTATCTCTATAGCTGGTCTCCTTCTCTATATAGTTGACCTGTGTCTCTATAGCTGGTCTCCTTCTCGATATAGTTGACCTGTATCTCTATAGCAGGTCTCCTTCTCTATATAGTTGGTCTGTATCTCTATATCTGGTCTCCTTCTCTATATAGTTGGTCTGTATCTCTATAGTTGGTCTCCTTCTCTATATAGTTGGTCTGTATCTCTATAGTTGGTCTCCTTCTCTATATAGTTGGTCTGTATCTCTATATCTGGGCTCCTTCTCTATATAGTTGATCTGTATCTCTATAGCTGGTCTCCTCTATATAGTTGATCTGTATCTCTATAGCTGGTCTCCCTCTCGATATAGTTGTCCTGTATCTCTATAGCTGGTCTCCTTCTCGATATAGTTGATATGTATCTCTATAGCTGGTCTCCTTCTAGATATAGTTGATCTGTATCTCTTGTACACTTGATCTCCTATATATAGTTGGTGTCCTTTTCCATATAGATGGACTCCATCTCTATTTTACTCTCAACAGTTGATGTCCATCTCATTATATATTATGGTCTCCTTCCCTATATAGTTGGTGTGCTTTTTCACATATCTGGGCTCCATCTCTATTTAACTCTCAATAGCTGGTCTCCACCTTGTTATACTTGGTCTTCTTCTCTATATAACTGGTCTCCTCCAATATATATAGTTGGTCTGTTTCTTTGTACAGCTGGTCCCTCTTACCATCTCGTGCTATCTTTGCCCGCATTATTTATACTGCCTATGGGCAAGCCCAAATTATCTTTCTCTGGAACTCTGTCTATAACCCAAGTTGTAAATAAAGAGTAATAATAATAAATTATACTCCCTAAAACCAGACGTTATGATTCCTCCTTCTTTTTAGGCCTGAGGATGAGGATGATGAGATCTTTGTGACCAACATCTACAACCAAAATAAGTGAGTAATATCATTTGATTGACCATGTTATAGAGTTGGGTAGATACCTGGCAAGATAGGAATCCAATGGGGCAATACAGAGTTGGAGAGTTTGCAGGAGAGCTATAGGTGCCAATGACTGAGAGATGGAGTAAAATATCAACATATCATACTGGGTCATTTCATAGACTCAAGGGGGTCCATAGACAATAGGACAATATAACAATAACATCTGGTCATGTTCTTCCCAACGTTTAGATATGTAATCACCAGAGATAGGTAGTATTTCCTTGAAAAAGGATTTCTGCCTACACATACCATTCATGGTCAAATCCATAACTGGGACCTTTTATCCACTTACCCTCCATTTGGGTTTATTTTCAGGTCTAAAGATGTGGAGAAGGGTACGGGATTGCATTTTATCCCTCCAAACACGTGAGTAATTCTAAAAGTATATGGAGTCAACAAGTGATATATTCTATGTTGTACTAAATAATGTAAGTTCTTGAAAAGGTATCAGACTTGGGGTAATAAGGAAGGATAGATATCAGATAGTAGAGATGGAGAGGTAATAGACCCCCATATCTTGTGTATTACTTCCAGGCCTGAAGAAAAAGATAATCAAGTTCCTGGGATCAGTTCCTCAAAACTGTGAGTAGATGTTTCTTTTCTCCATGTTCCCATATTTAGCTTTCTCCCACTTTAAAACTATTTTTGACTCCTATTCAACTCTTTTCCTCTCTTTTCTACCATTTCCAACCCTATCTTCCAATGCCTCCCTCTGACTTCAACTCATACCCTCTCTCTTTCTGTGTTCCTCTAAAGCTCTTCTTTCTTTAACCATGTTTGATTGGGAGCAATGGACGGGGAAAAATCCAGGCAGGGCAATTGAGCAGAGGTCATGAGACATGGCTAATAGACAGCGCAAGACAGGCTCAAGATAATAAAAAACGGACCCATCTGCACTTACCCTTTAATAATCAGCCAATGGAATGACTATGTCATTATGGAATGCAACCATCTCCTTGATACCTTCTATAACTTTCTTTCCAGGGGAGAAGAAGATGAGGAATTATTTTATCAGAATATCCTTCATCTAAATAGGTAAATAATATTATCCTGAGAAATTTGAGCCATGAGTAAGGTGAGAGGATTCAGTACTGGTGGTCCAGTGAGGAGGATTTCACATTATGGTTTGAATGGTTGATATTAGTGAATATTTTGCTGGCTTCTCAGTATAGATGGGTTTTTAGAGAATATTTAAAACTATGAAGAGTAGGGAAGAGTCTGAGAGAGCTTGGGATACAATTCTACAGGTTGGCTACAACACAAGAAAAGTCTTGAAGATGAGAAGGTGAGGAGGTGATGATGGGTGAAGAGAAAGTCATGGGCAGAGCGGAAAGGTTGGTGGCTAGGGGAATATGAATGGATTAGATTGGATATTTAGGTGGATGTAGGGTTTTGTAGATGAGTTGAATTGAGTGGGGCAGCAGATTAGAAACAAGTGGTGAGATATATGAGTCTATGAGAGACATCTAAGATGGGTTGGAGTGGGAATAGTCCAGAAAGAGGAAGGTCGTTAAGGAGTGAGTGGTGGTTTTCAATGAGGGACACAATAATAGAGTGAATTAAGATTGTGTTTGTTTCCTGTGTGAGAGATGGACAGAATGGACTTGAGATGTAGGGTGATAGACCAGTTGTTGACTGTAAGTGAGAAGTCGAATGTAGCGGATGTGATAGACATTGGCCCAGTGTCATAAGAATGAATCTCTTGTAGAATTAAGCTCAACTCAAGATTTTCAAGCCACTAATAATCTCTATAATGGTGAAATCTTTCATAGATGCGAAGAAGAGAAGCGCAAATTGACCTCTATAAAAAATGTAAAGTGAGTATTGACTTTAGAAACCAAAGCTAAGTTTGGGCATCATGGATGTAGACATGGGGCAGAAGAAACCGATAGAGTATGAAAGGAAGAAGAGAGAGTGGGAGGTTCTTAGAAAAGGAACTAGAGAAAGTTGACCAAGAAATAGGGTAGGAGAAAGAAGGAAGTGTTGAAGCTAGGGAAGGTATCATATGTGTTTGAAGGAACTATAAGTAGAACTACTACCGAAGGAAGGGATCTAGGGAGAAAGAGGTTTCACAGAAGATGGGATGACTGTGTTGGTGTCACAAGCAAGATAATATGTGAACATTTTTGCAGAGACATTGAAAATGGACCAGTAACTTCAATATGGAACTCACTCAAAGTCGCTCTTAAGAAGAAGTCAGAAAAACCCAAGGAACCACCTGAACAGTAAGACGTAGCTTCAGAAAAAATAGAAAGTGGAAAGGAAAGGAGATCTGTACAGAATGATAGAGAATTACAGCAAGAAAATGATGGGGTGAGGTATGGATTGGGAATAGTGGGGATCAGAGGGCAAAGACATCTTAGAGATAAGGAGACAAGAGAAAATATGGTGGAGTAGATATGTAATATTGAGAAGTGACAAGAGTAGCCATAGAATGGATGAAAGACAGATGAATATGGTAGAGTAGGAATAGAGGTGTGGAGGGTGGATGGAGAAGGATAGATAAGGAGAGAATATGGATGAGACAATATAGAAATAAAGAGTCATTGGAAAGAGAGATGAATAGGTCTTTAGAAAGGGACATATGAAGGTGGATGTGGAAAAGGGAGACATAAGGATTGACAATATGGATGGAAAGAAAATGGAGAAAAAATAGAGAAGATTGAGAAAGAGAGGGAGGAAACATATATGAATAGGTAGGTAGAAAGAGAAATAAGAGTAATGGAGGTAGAGAAGACAATAAGTTGGTGATTAGTAATTGGGAAATGAAATAGAGAGACATTACAGATAAATTAAGAGACACTGAGAGATTGGATTAGATGGGAATGGAGAGAGATGGCGATAGACATTAGAGAGACTTAAAGAAGTGTATTGTTGAAAAGATGTGATATAGAGAGTTAAGACAGTTAGAAGGGAGTGAAGAATATGAGCTTGGGTGAGATATTATGGCCAGTCGAATAAGAGAGTGATGGGGAGGGGAAACATATGTTTATGGAGTGAACAGTACTAGAGAGGTTTCAGGAAAAACAGAGATATAAATTAGTGGGATTACAAAAGGAAGAGATTTAAAGAGAAATAAAGGGTGAGAAATTATGTGGTTATGTCTTCTCCCACAAGACATAACCACATTATTGTTTCTCTGTTTATTGTGTATGCCATGCTACCACCTCCTGTCTTGGATGGCTTCTCTCCATAAACTCCTATAACCTTAATGTCTATGATTTATGGTTCTCTTCAACTATTCATTCCTCTCCCACAAGAAATAACCACCATCTCTGTTGGATTTCTTGTCTCCAAATACTCCCTAACCACCTCTCATTCTCTGTTTATAGTGTATGCTATGCTACCACCTCCTGTCTTGGATGGCTTCTCTCCATATACTCCTATAACCTTCACGTCTATGATTTATGGTTCTCTTCAACCATCTATACCTCTCCCACAATTCATAACCACCTTCTCTTTTGGGTTTCTTGTCTCAAAATACTCCATAATCACCTCCATTCTCTGTTTATAGTGTATGCTACGCCACCACCTCCTGTCTTGGGTGGCGTCTCTCCAAGTACTCCTATAACTACCCCTTCTATAATATGTGACTCTTCCAACCATCCATACCTCTTCCACTAGATGTAACTACTCTTTGTCTTGTCTTCTTCTGTATGAGGATGAGGAACCTTCCATGGGCATGACTGAGTCTTTCACTCTCTTACAGGAAATCAGTTTAGGACCCCTGGCCCATACCCTTCCCCAAAGTCTGTTCCACTGGAACAAGCACTGAGGACAGGCCTGGACTTACTTTCTCTGCTATCGTATGGCCAACATCTCCTATTGCTACATATAACCTTCTCATGTTCTTTAATAAAATCTCTCCATACAACTATTCCTGTTGCGTCATGTATAATTATTTATACACATAATTCATTCCCCATATCTTTCAGGGTCCCTACACTGCTCCCTATAACTAATCCCAATGCTCCTTATAACTCACATTGCCCCATATAACCTTCTCAATAACTACTCTTATTATTCCATATAACCTCTGTGTGTGACTCCTCCTATTGCTCCATGTAATCTCTATCCATAACTACTCATATTCAAAGTGGATTGTAAGCTCTTTGAACAAGAGATGAGTGAGAGGAGACTGACATTAGATCTCTTTCTTTTACAGGATCTTACTTGATCCACCCTTTCAAAACCCAGAACTAGCAGACATTCTTAAAAAAAAAAGAATAAAATTAAAACAACTAATAAAGTTATATTTTATTTTACATGCAAATAAATATAGTTTATAGGGTGTAATTATATATTTTTCTTTAGGTGTTATAACAACTTGCCTAAAGATGGTTTATGGTTCATGAGGTCACAGAGAGTTGGACACGACTGAACAACGCAAACACACGTTTGCAGTCAAAAGTTAACTTTTTTCGGAAGTGCTAAAACTTTACTTTTATCCAAGGAGAAAAATGATTAACATATCGCAAGTGCTAAAACTTAACTTTTATCCAAGGAGAAAAATGTTTAACATATCATTAATAAACTGCCAATGGATCTCATTCTTTTGTAGAATTTTACAGAACTACCCGTTCAAATGGCACCACTAAAAGGTAACGTTAAATAAAGAATGAAATTGAAAATAAGCTAACATAAGGTTATTTTTTATTTTACAACACAAAATAATTATACTGTTTTGATGTGTATGTCTACATTTTGCAATACTCAGTCGTGTCCGACTCTCCATGACCTTACGGACTGCAACCACTTGGTATTCATGGCATGGATACTGCAGTGTGTTGTCAGTTCCTTCTCCAGTGGACCACAGCATACAGCTCCTGGTATTCCTAGGTGGTCTCCAATCCAAGCACTGACCAAACCCAACCCTACTTGACCTCTGGCTGGAATCGAACCCCAGTTGCAGAGGTGAAAGCACTGAATCCTAACCTCTGGACCACCAGGGAACCCTCCTCAAGTCAACTTCACCTTCATTATATTCCAAAATAATCAGGGAGAAGTTTTAAACAGTGCTCAAGTAAATAGGTAAATAATAAGGGGATGGAGGACAACCTTGACTAGTATTACTATGTATTTCAATGTCTAATAATATACCAGAATGAGCACAAATTACATGTTATTTTATAGTTTAAATAGTGCTATGAATTGTTACACAGCCATAGTAGAATATCTTTTAGTTTATTATAATATTGCACAGCGCAAATAAATTACAATAATACAGATAGAAGACAGCAATAAGAAACATATTAGGCATATCCACAGAATATAAATAATAAGACGGACTGTCAGGATTTGACATAACAAGGGGCAGTTAAAAAGTAATGGGAGAGACACAAGACTAGTCAGTACATACCCAATATAAGATAATACATAATAATAATACTGTTCCTAATCCAATAAGTTAGAGGTATATATATATATATATATATTCATGTAATGTACTATTATATTTATTACAACACTGTTCAGAACATACATAGGGAAGAAGAGGAGTGGGAAGGTGAACATAATGGGCATCGTTAAAATAATGTTTAAGGCTTCAATCACAGTTAGATGGCAAGTATATACTGGCGGTGGGGAGACATTCATATCCTTATGTGGCAGGCTTATAAGATCTGCAAAAGAAAATGTAAAAATCAGGTTTATGAAAATATATAGTGTATAATAACTGTATCCATATGAATTTATCTCCTGTAATACACACACTGACCACTGGGTGTCACTGTGGCATATCCATATGAATATACCTCCTGTGATACACACACTGACCACAAGGTGTCACTGTGGCATATCCATATGCATATACCTCCTG
Source organism: Discoglossus pictus (assembly GCA_027410445.1). Taxonomy (NCBI): domain Eukaryota; kingdom Metazoa; phylum Chordata; class Amphibia; order Anura; family Alytidae; genus Discoglossus; species Discoglossus pictus. The sequence continues at coordinate 13,520,772 of CM050170.1, forward strand.
TGATACACACACTGACCACAAGGTGTCACTGTGTTATACCTATAGGAATATATCTCCTGTAATATACACACTGACCACAGGGTGTCACTGTGATATACCCATAGGAACATACCTCCTATAATACACACACTGACCACGGGGTGTCACTGTGCTATACCCATATGAATATACCTCCTGTAATACACACTCTGACCACAGGGAGTCACTGTGCTATACCCATAGGAATATACCTCCTTCAATACACACACTGACCACGGGGTGTCACCTTGCTACACCCAAAGGAATATATCTCCTGTAATACACAAACTGACCATTGGGGTCACTGCATCATATCCATATGAATATACCTCCTGTAATACACACACTGACCACAGGGTATCACTGTGCAATACTCACTTCTCAACCTCTCAGTATGTAAAAATGGGGATAGAGGACAACCTCTCCTGGTATCACTATGTATTTCAATTTCTTGTTATTTTAAAGTGAGAATACCTCTTGTAATACACTCTTTGACCACAGGGTGTCACTGTGCTATACCCATAGGAATATACCTCCACAGGGTGTCACTGTGCTATACCCATAGGAATATACCTCCTGTAATGCACACACTGACCACAGGGTGTCACTGTGCTATACCCAAAGGAATATATCTCCTGTAATACACAAACTGACCATTGGGGTCACTGCATCATATCCATATGAATATACCTCCTGTAATACACACACTGACCACAGGGTATCACTGTGCAATACTCACTTCTCAACCTCTCAGTATGTAAAAATGGGGATAGAGGACAACCTCTCCTGGTATCACTATGTATTTCAATTTCTTGTTATTTTAAAGTGAGAATACCTCTTGTAATACACTCTTTGACCACAGGGTGTCACTGTGCTATACCCATAGGAATATACCTCCACAGGGTGTCACTGTGTCATACCCATAGAAATATATGTCCTGTAATACACACACTGACCACAGGGTGTCACTGTGATATACCTATAGGAACATATCTCCTGTAATACACACACTGACCACAGGGTGTCACTGTATTTCAACAGGTTAATAAATACTTACCAACGAGAAACAGAAGCAGATTCCAACAATGACAAAAACACTGCCAATACTAACAGCAATACTGACGAGAATAATCCCCCAGAATTTTAATCCGCCTGAGAAAGAACAGAAAAAGTTAATTTTAAACAACGGTTTAATGGAGCAAAGGGACTAAATTACAGTGAAGTGTTGAACGGGTTCAACTTTTAAAATATAAATATAGACTGGGTTACAGACCTTTTTCCGTCGGAGCATCTCCTGCAGTTTCTGTTGAATGAACACACACACAATTTTAGGTACACTAGATATAAGGAGAGATAGAGGAAGAGCTAGAGGGAGAAGTGTATTGAGGAGGACAGACAAAAAAGAAGGGAGGGAGAAAGAGAAAGAAAAAATAAAGAAACAGAAAGAGAAAGTGGGAGAGATAGGGGGAGGCATGAGGAAACAGAGGACAGACAAACAAGAAGGGAGGAAGAAAGAGAAAGAGAGAGAAAAAAGCGACTAAGAAAGAAAAAATGGAGGAGAATGATATGCAAAATGAAAACAAAAAGAAAAATAGAAAAATGTGTATCACTGACCTGCTTGTGGTCTGGGTGCTGTAGAGACAAAATGTATATAGTCATCAATAGACACACACACATATACATGGAGGAATCAAAGAGACAGATAAATTAAGAGAGAAAAGAAAGACAGAAATAAAGTGAATATAATGCAGAGAGATAAAATGTAAGAAAAACAAGCAAAAAAGAAAGAAAAAAGAGTCAAAAAGAGAGATACATGGAAAGAAAGAGAAAAAAAGAATGTGAATAGAGAAAAAGACAAAATGAGCTACAAAAAAACGTACCGGTTGTCGAACCAGTGGAAGTGGTTATGTTGGGTGATGTTGAACCAGTGGAAGTGGTTACGTTGGGTGATGTCAAACCAGTGGAATTGGTTACGTTGGGTGATGTCGAACCAGTGGAAGTGGTTACGTTAGGTGATGTTGAACCAGTGGAAGTGGTTACGTTGGGTGATGTTGAACCAGTGGAAGTGGTTACGTTGGCTGATGTACCAGTGGAAGTGGTTACGTTGGGTGATGTTGAACCAGTGGAAGTGGTTACGTTGGCTGATGTTGAACCAGTGGAAGTGGTTACGTTGGCTGATGTACCAGTGGAAGTGGTTACATTGGCTGATGTTGAACCAGTGGAAGTGGTTACGTTGGGTGATGTTGAACCAGTGGAAGTGGTTACATTGGGTGATGTTGAACCAGTGGAAGTGGTTACGTTGGCTGATGTTGAACCAGTGGAAGTGGTTGCACCTGGAGTTGTTGTTGACCCTGGCATTGTTGTTGTACCACCTGGTGTTGTTGTTGTGGCACCTGGTGTTGTTGTGGTAGCGCCTGGTGTAGTTGTCGTATCACCTTGTGTGGTTGTTGTGGCACCTGGTGTTGTCGTTGTAGCACCTGGAGTTGTCGTTGTGGCTCCTGGTGTTGTGGTTGTGGCACCTGGTGTTGTTGTTGTAGCAGGTGTTGTTGTTGTGGCGGCTGGTGTTGTTGTAGCAGCTGGTGTTGTGGTTGTGGCGCCTGGTGTTGTTGTGGCAGCTGGTGTTGTGGTTGTGGCGGCTGGTGTTGTTGTTATTTGTGTTATTGCAGGTGCTAAAGAATAAACATATAGAATTAGAGACACATAACCATCAATACACTATCTATCTATCTATCTATCTATCTATCTATCTATCTATCTATCTATATATGTCTATCTATCTATCTATCTATCTATCTATCTATCTATATATCTATCTTTCTATGTCTGTCTATCTATCTATCTATCTATCTATCTATCTATCTATCTATCTATCTATCTCTATCTATCTATCTATCTATCTATCTATCTATCTATCTATCTATCTTTCTATCTATCTATCTATCTATCTATCTATCTATCTATCTATCTATCTATCTCTATCTATCTATCTTTCTTTCTATCTATCTATCTATCTATCTATCTATCTATCTATCTATCTATCTATCTATCTATATATGTCTATCTATCTATCTATCTATCTATCTATCTATCTATCTATCTATCTATCTGACTATCTATCTATCTATCTATCTATCTATATATCTATCTTTCTATGTCTATCTATCTATCTATCTATCTATCTATCTATCTATCTATCTATCTATCTATCTATCTATCTTTCTATGTCTATCTATCTATCTATCTATCTATCTATCTATCTAGTGAGAGTGAATGAGAGAATGAGAGAAAGAGAGAGATAAGAGAGGGAGAGAGAGAGAGAAGGAGAGAAAAAGTGTGAAAAACAGAGCGAGAGGGGAGGGAGAGAGAGATATGAGAGGGAGAGAGAGAGGGTGACAGAGAGAGAGAGAGAGGAAGGGAAAAGAGAGAGAGAGAGTGAGGATGGAGAGTGAGAGAGAAAGAGGATGAGAGAGAGAGAGAGAAAGAGAGAAAAAGTGTGAAAAAGAGAGAGAGAGGGGAGGGAGAGAGAGATATGAGAGGGGGAGAGAGAGGGTGAGAGAAAGAGAGAGAGGAAGGGAGAGAGAGATAAAGAGAGAAAGCGAGAGAGTGAATGAGAGACATGAGAGGGAGAGAGAGAGGGTGAGAGAAAGAGAGAGAGGAAGGGAGAGAGAGAGAAATATATATATATATATATATATATAGAGAGAGAGAGTGAGTGAGAGAGAGATTAGAGAAAGAAAGAGGGAGAGATAGAGAGAGAGAAAGAGATATGAGAGGGAGAGATAGAGAGTGGGAGAGAAAGAGAGAGAGAAAGAGATATGAGAGGGAGAGATAGAGAGTGGGAGAGAAAGAGAGAGAGAAAGAGATATGAGAGGGAGAGATAGAGAGTGGGAGAGAAAGAGAGAGAGAAAGAGAGAGAGAGGAAGGGAAAGAGAGAGAGACAAAGTGAGAAAAGAGAGAGAGAGAGAGGAAGAGGCAGGGGGAGAGAGAGAAAGAGAGAGAGAGAGAGAGAGAGAGAGAGAGAGAGAGAGAGAGAGAGAGGAAAAGAGAAAGGGAGAAAAAGGGAGAGAAAGAGAAAGAGAGAGAGATATGAGAGGGAGGGAGAGAGAAAGAGAGAGGGAGGTAGAGAGAAAGAGAGTGGGAGGGAGAGAGAGAGAGAGAGAGAGAGATGAGAGGGAGGGAGAGAGAAAGAGAGCGGGAGGGAGAGAGAAAGAGAGCGGGATGGAGAGAGAGAGAGAGAGAGATGAGAGGGAGGGAGAGAGAAAGAGAGCGGGAGGGAGAGAGAAAGAGAGCGGGATGGAGAGAGAAAGAGAGTGGGAGGGAGAGAGAGAGAAAGAGAGATGAGAGGGAGGGAGAGAGAAAGAGAGTGGGAGGGAGGGAGAGAGAAAGAGAGTGGGAGGGAGAGAGAGAGAAAGAGAGAGAGAGAGAGATGAGTGGGAGGGAGAGAGAAAGAGAGCGGGAGGGAGAGAGTGGGAGGGAGAGAGAGAGAAAGAGAGATGAGAGGGAGGGAGAGAGAAAGAGAGTGGGAGGGAGAGAGAGAGAAAGAGAGAGAGAAAGAGAGAGAGAGGGAGGGAGAGAGAGAGAGATATGATAGGGAGGAAAAGAGGGTGACAGAGAGAGAGAGAGAGAGGAAGGGAAAAAGAGAGAAAGAGATACAGATGGAGAGAAAGAGAGATATGAGAGGGTGGGGAGATAGTGAGAGTGGGAGAGAGAAAGATAGAGGGAGGGAGAGAGAGAGAGAGAGAGAGAGAGAGAGAAAAGTGAGATAAATAGAAAGAGAGAGATATGAGAGGGAGGGGAGATAGTGAGAGTGGGAGAGAGAGAGATTTTAACTAAGGAGACATGGAGTGATTATGTAGATATTATAGAGAGACGTGAGAGTGAAAGGAGAGTAGGGAAGGGGAGAGAGAGGGAGATAGATAAGGGATATGTGCCAGCAAAATGAGAGAGAGATTGAGGAGATGTGCAAGAAAAGTAGAGAGAAAGAGAGGGGGAGTGTGAGAGAGAAAGAAGGGGAAGAGGAAAGAGGGAGAGTGGGAAGAGAAGGAAAGAGACAGACAGAGAGGAGGAAACAAAGACAGCGAGCAAAGGAATGAAATAAATAAATGATCAAAGAGAGAATAGAGATTTGGTATAAAAGAAAGAAACGTGTGAGAAGGAAACTGAGGGGAATTAATAGAAAATGTAACCAGGTCACTAAGGAGGAAGGGATGACGAAAGAAGGGATGGTAAAAGAGATATAATTATAGGGCATGTTACATATTTAGAATTTCTTTCATTGATAAAGATGTTACGAGACCAGCCATTGTGTAATATACATAATAATGAGAGAGACTGGAAAACTAGAGGAATGGAGAAAGAGGAAGGAGTGAGGGAAAGCGACAGGGGAGAGAGAGAGAGGCTGCGGTGTCAGGTAGATTTTTAAGTTGGTTGGGCAGAAGATTAAGCCTGGAGTACTATATGGCTATACTATTTGCTCCTTGAGGTTCTCTCATAGCATCATGACCCTAGAGGTCCCACATGGGGCGATAGCTCTGAACGCCCTGCTCAATGCAATCCTATGGAGTACTATATGGCTATGCTATTTGCTCTTTGAGGTGCTATCATAGCATCATGACCCTAGAGGTCCCACATGGGGCGGTAGCTCTGAACGCCCTGCTCAATGAAATCCTATGGAGTACCATATGGCTATGCTATTTGCTACTTGAGGTTCTCTCATAGCATCATGACCCTAGAGGTCCCACATGGGGCGGTAGCTCTGAACGCCCTGCTCAATTAAATCCTATGGAGTACCATATGGCTATGCTATTTGCTCTTTGAGGTGCTATCATGGCAACATGACTCTAGAGGTCCCACATGGGGCGATAGCTCTGAACGCCCTGCTCAATGCAATCCTATGGAGTACCATATGGCTATGCTATTTGCTACTTGAGGTTCTCTCATAGCATCATGACCCTAGAGGTCCCACATGGGGCGATAGCTCTGAACGCCCTGCTCAATGCAATCCTATGGAGTACTATATGGCTATGCTATTTGCTCCTTGAGGTTCTCTCATAGCATCATGACCCTAGAGGTCCCACATGGGGCGGTAGCTCTGAACGCCCTGCTCAATGAAATCCTATGGAGTACCATATGGCTATGCTATTTGCTCTTTGAGGTGCTATCATGGCAACATGACTCTAGAGGTCCCACATGGGGCGATAGCTCTGAACGCCCTGCTCAATGCAATCCTATGGAGTACCATATGGCTATGCTATTTGCTCTTTGAGGTGCTATCATGGCAACATGACTCTAGAAGTCCCACACTGGGCGGTAGCTCTGAACACCCTGCTCACTGCAATCCTATGAAGTTTCAAATAACTACGCTTTTTCCTCCTTGAGATTCTCCCATAGCAACACGACCCTAGAGGTCCCACACGGAGCTCTAGCTCTAAACGCCCTGCTCAATGCCATCCTATGGAGTACCATATGGCTATACTATTTGCTCTTTGAGGTTCTCTTATAGCATCATGACCCTAGAGGTCCCACCAGGGGCGGTAGCTCTGATCGCCCTGCTCAATGCAATCCTATGGAGTACCATATGGCTATGCTATTTGCTACTTGAGGTTCTCTCATAGCATCATGACCCTAGAGGTCCCACATGGGCCGATAGCTCTGAACGCCCTGCTCAATGAAATCCTATGGAGTACCATATGGCTATGCTATTTGCTACTTGAGGTTCTCTCATAGCATCATGACCCTAGAGGTCCCACCAGGGGCAGTAGCTCTGATTGCCCCGCTCAATGCAATCCTATGGAGTACCATATGGCTATGCTATTTGCTACTTGAGGTTCTCTCATAGCATCATGACCCTAGAGGTCCCACATGGGCCGATAGCTCTGAACGCCCTGCTCAATGAAATCCTATGGAGTACCATATGGCTATGCTATTTGCTCCTTGAGGTTCTCTCATAGCATCATGACCCTAGAGGTCCCACATGGGGCGGTAGCTCTGAACGCCCTGCTCAATGAAATCCTATGGAGTACCATATGGCTATGCTATTTGCTACTTGAGGTTCTCTCATAGCATCATGACCCTAGAGGTCCCACATGGGGCGGTAGCTCTGAACGCCCTGCTCAATGAAATCCTATGGAGTACCATATGGCTATGCTATTTGCTCTTTGAGGTGCTATCATGGCAACATGACTCTAGAGGTCCCACATGGGGCGATAGCTCTGAACGCCCTGCTCAATGCAATCCTATGGAGTACCATATGGCTATGCTATTTGCTACTTGAGGTTCTCTCATAGCATCATGACCCTAGAGGTCCCACATGGGCCGATAGCTCTGAACGCCCTGCTCAATGCAATCCTATGGAGTACCATATGGCTATGCTATTTGCTCCTTGAGGTTCTCTCATAGCATCATGACCCTAGAGGTCCCACATGGGGCGGTAGCTCTGAACGCCCTGCTCAATGAAATCCTATGGAGTACCATATGGCTATGCTATTTGCTCTTTGAGGTGCTATCATGGCAACATGACTCTAGAGGTCCCACATGGGGCGATAGCTCTGAACGCCCTGCTCAATGCAATCCTATGGAGTACCATATGGCTATGCTATTTGCTACTTGAGGTTCTCTCATAGCATCATGACCCTAGAGGTCCCACCTTGGGCTGTAGCTCTGAACGCCCTGCTCAATGAAATCCTATGGAGTACCATATGGCTATGCTATTTGCTCTTTGAGGTGCTATCATGGCAACATGACTCTAGAAGTCCCACACTGGGCTATAGCTCTGAACGCCCTGCTCAATGCAATCCTATGGAGTACCATATGGCTATGCTATTTGCTCTTTGAGGTGCTATCATGGCAACATGACTCTAGAAGTCCCACACTGGGCGGTAGCTCTGAACACCCTGCTCACTGCAATCCTATGAAGTTTCAAATAACTACGCTTTTTCCTCCTTGAGATTCTCCCATAGCAACACGACCCTAGAGGTCCCACACGGAGCTCTAGCTCTAAACGCCCTGCTCAATGCCATCCTATGGAGTACCATATGGCTATACTATTTGCTCTTTGAGGTTCTCTTATAGCATCATGACCCTAGAGGTCCCACCAGGGCGGTAGCTCTGATCGCCCTGCTCAATGCAATCCTATGGAGTACCATATGGCTATACTATTTGCTCTTTGAGGTTCTCTCATAGCATCATGACCCTAGAGGTCCCACCAGGGGCACTAGCTCTGATTGCCCCGCTCAATGCAATCCTATGGAGTACCATATGGCTATGCCATTTGCTCCTTGAGGTTCTCTCATAGCATCATGACCCTAGAGGTCCCACCAGGGGCAGTAGCTCTGATTGCCCCGCTCAATGCAATCCTATGGAGTACCATATGGCTATGCCATTTGCTCCTTGAGGTTCTCTCATAGCATCATGACCCTAGAGGTCCCACCAGGGGCGGTAGCTCTGATCGCCCTGCTCAATGCAATCCTATGGAGTACCATATGGCTATACTATTTGCTCTTTGAGGTTCTCTCATAGCATCATGACCCTAGAGGTCCCACCAGGGGCGGTAGCTCTGATCGCCCTGCTCAATGCAATCCTATGGAGTACCATATGGCTATACTATTTGCTCTTTGAGGTTCTCTCATAGCATCATGACCCTAGAGGTCCCACCAGGGGCACTAGCTCTGATTGCCCCGCTCAATGCAATCCTATGGAGTACCATATGGCTATGCCATTTGCTCCTTGAGGTTCTCTCATAGCATCATGACCCTAGAGGTCCCACCAGGGGCGGTAGCTCTGATCGCCCTGCTCAATGCAATCCTATGGAGTACCATATGGCTATACTATTTGCTCTTTGAGGTTCTCTCATAGCATCATGACCCTAGAGGTCCCACCAGGGGCAGTAGCTCTGATTGCCCCGCTCAATGCAATCCTATGGAG